>OY744523.1:159671754-159726754 GCA_963556195.1 Sepiola atlantica
AAGCCACACTTAATGACTTGATCATCACCCTATCTCATGTGCGGGTCATCATAAAAAAACGTGACACCTCGAAAGTATGTGGGCCTGATCTTATACCAGTAATAGTAATAAAGAAATGCTCTGCTGAATTGGCCCCTGTCCTTTCTAAACTCTACAATAAATGTGTGTCCAATATTGCTTCCCTGATAGCTGGAAGATTGCCTCTGTGGCTTGTTTATTCTACACTGCAACTAGTAGTTCCTATTGCCTCCATTGTTTACGGAGCTTCCCAAGTAGGTAAAGCTGTCAACTATATCTATTTTTTCTTTAGGTCGATATAGACGTTTGTAAATGACTAGTGTACCCTAGTGAGAATGTCTAGAGTTTTCTTTACACTGGTATAGAGACATATGCTCCCTGCCCCAGCTTTGACCTTGTTGACAATGCATTGTATCTCAGTGGTATTCATTGCGAGTGCAACCATATCGTTTTCAAAGTAGATTTTACGATCGTTGACACAGGTTATAGCCTGATTCTTGGTTGTCTTTTCAATACCCAATCAATGGCTAAAGTTTGCATAAATTTGCTATATTTTCGCGTACATACGTGTATATTAAATGTAATGTCGCACATGTAACAATATGTACTAAAACAAATACATGAGTAACTACATGCAAGCATACACATAGCTATACATATATGTACCCATTCAAGGCAAATATACACACACACACACACATATATGTATATACGCAAATATACATATATATATACATATATATATATACATATTAATCCATATACATCCATATATATACACATATATACACATACATATTAATATATATACATATATATATATATATATACATATGTATATATACATATATATATATATACATATATATATATACATATATATATACAAATACATATACATATATATATAGAGAGAGATATATACATATATATATACATATATATATACATATATACACACATAAATATATACATATATACATACATATGTATATATATATACACACATATATATATAAGTATATACATACAAAGCATATATATATATACATATAATCGCAAGCATGAAGGAAAGATGGATTTTATCGTTGATGATTAAAAGTTAATGAAGAAAAAAAACGCCAGCCGACCGGTTTCGCCCCATCTTAACAATGGCTGTATCCAGAGCTTTAGAAATGAAACGACGGATTTTAAAAAAAGGGTGGTGAAAAGACAGAGTACAGAATATAAAATAGCGTTATGGTATATGTACACATATATATCACATCTAGTCCCAATAGATACTTTGGGACGTTTAAGACGAACGTAGATCGTCTCCAAGATTTTTAGATGCTATAATGAGTGAGCATCACTGAGAATGGTGAAGGAGTCCATGCAAAAAATTCCTAGCGCACGGCGGGTCTTTAAGTAAATGGTCTGTAATGGAAGACCCGTATTTGTTATTTTTTGTCCTTAAATGTTCCATTTTTTTCTTAATTAACTTTTAATCATGAACGATTACAATCGTCCTCCCTTTATGCCTGCGGTAATAAAATTTTGTACTTACAAAAAACCTATGAAATATATACATTATAAATATATATATATATATATATATATATATATATATATATACATATATATACACACATATATATATACACATATATATATGCACACAGATATATATACACATATATATATAAATATATATATACATATATATATACATATATATGTATATATATATATTTATACACATATATACATATCACTTCAATACACAGAGGGCAATTTCTATTAAACATATTAACGATTCTAAACTTTAACGGCTTATAGAATCATGTTTAATCCTATGCCATGATATTTATTTACTCCTCCCGGAGTTAGGCACAAGGCCAGTTTTATCTTACTCTCACAAGTAAGATGTGACCACAGCTTGGGTCGAGAAAGTGGGGTTAAAAGCCAGCGCTCGAGAGGTGAGCACTCTGGCCATTTAAAAATTGCCTGGGCAGCCCCGTCGGCATTCCCCGGTAGGGGCGCCTCAGAAAGTAAGCAATAAACTTACTCCTCCCCAAAGAGGGGAGGCGAAGCCTGGGAGGGTGGACCTCCTAGAACTGCACAGGACAGGCGTGCAGTGATAACACGATTGAGACAAGACAAGGTTTTTATAACATTTCTAACGCTTCTGCCTGATCGATTCTATTTGAAATGAACTTAAGTCTTCACGACAACGGTTAACTTTTAACCAATGATTTTCTTCCTCCTCCTCCTCTGCTGCCTCCTCCTTTGTTTTTATTCCTTCGACAGCAATTTCAAATTACTACTAATTCTGACATACGCGGGACGAATCAGCGTTCAGCAGTACAATTGTTGAACTTCTCTCTTTCTTCTTCTTCTTCTTCTTCTTCTTCTTCTTCTTCTTCTTCTTCAATTAGCGTTCTAAAGCCAATAGCTGATTTTTCTCTTTATTTCTTCTTCTTCTTCTTCTTCTTCGTCTTTTTCCAATTTTTAACATTTAGCGCTTTATTTCTCCCTCTTTGTTGTTTGTTGCATTTGACTATTTCTTCTAAACGCATTCTTTGTATGAATTTGAGAACTTTTCCGTTTTTAATTAAAGTTCACCGACCGATTGAGAATGGTCGTATTATAGACGACTGAAATATTTTGGAGAACTATACAAAATGAGTTTTTGAGTTTATTTTAGCTAGTTGTTGAATTGCTTATCCTTTATTCAATTTTTATTTTTACATTCTGTGAGAAACATTGTTTCTTTTTCCTCATATATATATATATATATATATATATATATATATATATATATATATATATACATATATATATACATATGTATATACAAATATATATATAGAGAGAGAGAGAAAGGAAAGATGAGAGTAATCTGACGAAATGAAAATGAAAAAAGAAAAAAAAGAACAGATATTTTATTTATATATTCATCAATGTTTCGTCTTTATTGTAAGCTTTCAATATTCATTTTATTCTTCGCCACCACTGACTTCTTGCAGCCTGGACACTCCTTCAGCGCTCACAGTAGCCACGGCTTCTACCTTTTCTTTATCACTCCATCATGTCAACCCAAAATTCCGATGGACTTGCATGACATTTTTTCAAATTATCATCCTGAGGAAGTCTAATAATAAAGATGAAACGTTGATGAATATATAAAAAAATATTTTATGGTTTTTTCCTTTTTCCTTACTCATACACACACACATATATATATATATATATATATATATATATATATATATATACATACATTTATATACAAATTTATATATATATATATATATATATATATATATATATATATATATATATATATATATAGCTGAATAAAGTAGCATACGCTGCAGGACGTTAGATTGTTAGAAAAACACTCCACCAATGCAAAAATCAATTGGATTCCAGAGCACGAGCACCAACACCACCGTGGAAACTGAAGCTCTAGAAACAAGTTAACCGTTGCAGATAATAAGTATCTACAGTACGGGGACAGATAAAGAACACCATCTGCAGTTTTAAATACAAACAAATGTAGAAGAAATTGAAAACCTTGCGAGAGAACTTGAAGGCAGAACCCCAGCACTTGCCAAAGAAAATCAAGAATAGAATTAGAAGGACAGGGTGAAAGTTGAGAACAGACAGTTAAAAAAGAATACAAGACTATTCTACCTGAATTTGATTGGAGAGAATATAACAGTGGAAAATACACCAGAAGAGGAGCTAGAAACCTTCTGGAGGCCTATGTTTGAGAATGAGGGATCATGCAACCAAGAGGCCAAGTGGATCTTAGATATAGCTCGAAGTACTAAAAGCAAACTAAAAATGCCAGAGCCAGAGATAACGTCTGGAATGATAAAACGAAAGCTAAATCAATTTCAGAATCACAAAAACCTGGCATAGACAATATATCCAATTTCTGGCTGAAGAAACTAACAGCACTTCACAGCTATTATAGTAGCTGCTTCACCAGACTGTTGAAGGGTGGAAAGGTCACATCAGCATGGCAGATAAAAGGTGATACAACCCTAATACACAAAACGAGTGAGACACAAAACCGTACAAAATACAGATCGATCTGCTGACTCACTAACCTACAAACTCTTCACTGGCCTGGTTGCAGACAGCATTTACGAACACCTCTCTCTTGGGGCATACCTGGAAAAAGAACAAGCAGGATATAGGTTGAAGTGTTTTGGCACCAAGGACCAATTGTTCATCAATAAAACCATCTTTGAGGACTGTCGGAAAAGGCAGATAAATCTAATCATCGCATGGATCGATTACCAAAAGACATACGATAGTGTACCCTACGTATGACCCCTGCGCTGCCTTTATCTATATAATATCCATCCGGTCATCAAGAAAATAATGGCAGTACAGAAGAATATGATGAAAACAACTATGGCATGAAGACACACTAATAGAACAATAGAAATCCCTGACATCAAGATCCGAAGAGGAACCTTCCAAGGAGATAGCCACGGGAGATATCCTGTACTCATTTGCTTGGTAGTTGATCCGCTAAGCAAATTACTAAACAAAAGCTAGAGTGCCTACAATTTGAGCCAGGGTCGCAAACAAGATGTAAACAAAAGAGTCAACCACCTCCTCTTCATGAATGACCTCAAGCTGTGTGCTTGTTCAGCTGCTGACTTAAACCGACTCTAGCAGGTTGTCTTTACCCCCTCCAAAGATATTGGAATGAAGTTAGGCCTGGACAATTGTGCCAAGTGCTCCCTCAGAGGACGATTCACACGAAAAACATACAGCTTGATAAAGATACTGAGACTTCTTACAGACCTGGTATGAGCGAGAAAGAAAAAAATAAGGAAGAGGGTGGCTAGCTTGGTACTGACTAGTTTCTATCTCCCTCTGGCTGGTTATGTGTATTCCCCCTTTCCTTTCTCTCCCTATTTCCCTTCTTTCTCTTCAGTTAACACTTTTAAATTCATGTTTGATGTTGTTGTGATGCTGAGAACAGATACTACACTTTGAACTTGGCCAAACCTAAAAGGAAAGGCCATGGAACTACACAAAATAATGTCTTTATTACTAGGCATCTTACAATGAATTAAAAAACTGACTTAATCTATTATTGAATTATTTTTTAATGGGATGAGCAGTCTAGTATCGGTTCTGTTGTCTTAAGAGCGTTATCACAGGAATTGCTTTCTCTTCTTTAAAGAGGTGGAGCTAATCCTTCTAAGTATTACATCCGCCTTTGAAGCAGGGTTAATGTAGTACTTTTTCTGTTATCATGAGACATCTTCCCAGGTACGGGGGGGGGAGGGGTAGTGTAATATATTTTCTGTTTTGCTTCTCCTTGTATAGGGCAAATCCTCCCCGGTTTTAGCGCCTCAACTTTGGATGGGGTATCATAGTATATTTTCTGTTGTAAATATACTATCTTACCTCCTCCTATTTGGGTCAAACTAAAAGCGACAGTGTGTGTGTGTGAGAGAGATAGATAGAAAGGCGTTTGATATACCCAACTGAATATTAACAAATCGATGAATGTGAATGAATCGAAGAATAGTTGTTGAGACAATGTAATTCCTGGGTACTAATTACGATGTTGGTGGTATTATATATGAAAAGCGTTCCGCATATTTAAGCTGTGCATATTTTTAACACATTATCAAAGGCAATGAAATATCAGTGATTCATATGTTGTCCATATAAGCTGCCTTTTCTTAAACGTCATGATTTACGCACACGACCGGTGGAAATTTCACGGTGAAGCAAAGGAATTGTACTGTGTAATCTACTTAGATATTCCAACGACTTTTATTTTACAAAGACCACATCAAAATCAAAATATTATTTACTTTTATCGGTTAAAACGGATAGTACATTGCGAAGAAGTTACTTTACAGACACCCACACTATATGTCATTCATATCTGTTAATTCTCTTTTTCTCTTATAAACAACTAATGTGCAACTTCCTCTCTGTAAACTGATATACCTACCTCATATATATCAACTCTTTCTTCCAGACATGTAATCATCTTTCAACAGTGTTTGATCCGTAGCCTTACGTTCTATCTGTATGATAATTGTTGCAACTGAACAGCTGTTCATGACCTGTACGAAGACTACAATTCATATATACACGCTTTCGGTTACATGCATTAATATATAGATGATGGATTATTTTAAGGTATAGTTTTACAATTCTGAAACACAGAATAAGTATCAACCAAGAGACTTTTGATAACCGAACAATATGTATCTCGATTAGAAATACATATGCGCCATCCTGGCGCGACTATTGCCTACTTTAAAAAAAATTAAAATGTTTATTTATTTATTTTGTCATTATTATTATTATTATTATTATTATTATTATTATTATTATTATTATTGGTCCCCCGATTTATAAAATCGGGGGACTCATGTTTTGAGGCATGTCCGTCTGTCCGTCCGGATTTTTCTCCGCATAACTTTCTATCCATCCATTCAATTTCTCTGAAACTTGGCCAAACTGTAGAGGCAATTGTTCCTAATAGAAAATAAGTATCGCTGACCTTGAAAACATCTGGTTCGCGCCCTTAGGGGGTTAAAAGTCCCCAAAATGGCAAGAAATTACCCATTTTTCTCCTATAACGTTTGATCTATCAATTCAATTTTTCTGAAACTTGACCAAAATGTAGAGGCAATTGTTCTGGATATAAAAGTAGCATCCTTGACCTCAGAAAAATTCTTGTTCGCGACCTCAGGGGGTCAAAGTGGGTCAAAAATGCCCCCAATTGCCCAAATTTATTGCATTTTGCACTCGCCACATCGAGTCACATACAGAGATGGATTACGCACGCGCGGCTTGTTATTATTATTAACAACAACAACAACTACTACAACAACAACTACCTCTACTACTACTACTACTACTAGTCGGGCACATGTAAATTTCACGAAATGATGTCTTAAATACTAATTATCTTGTTCCTAACCTATATATTACTTTGTAAATGCTTTAGATTAAATTAAATATGGCACCAATTCATGAGTAACATACAAAGATTCGGAAGGTCGTTGCGTTTGATGTAAGCGTGACACACACGCTATTGTATTAATATGTGTCTTCTCGGTCGTCCCCTCCCTACAGCCCCCCTCCCTTTCGATGTAGAAAAAAATCTTAGCGGTTTGTTGGGATCGAAGTATAAACGAGTCGGACCGACGTTAAAACCCTATATAGCTAAGCGTTGCGCCAAAGGGAAACACTTAGAACCTAACCAAAATTAGGTGACTTGAATGGTTTTTAAAAATCTACGTGCGGCATGCATGCGCAAAGCTTTTGATATAAGCGTGACACTCTAACACATAAGCTATCGTATTAATATGTATAGAGATAATAATAATAATAATAATAATAATAATAATAATAATAATAATAATAATAATAATAATAATAAATAAATAAATAAATAAATAAATAAATTAATTAATTAATTAATTAATAAAATTGCACCGGCCTCGGTTGAAACTATACAAAATAGTCGTAGAAGACCGAGGATGGACAGCACTTACCAGCCCATCCACTGGATGCTATGACCTTGGGGAGGCTTATTGCCACTACAATTCCCAAGGAAGACCAATGGCCGTTACCAGCGAGTAATAAATGGTAGGTGGCTGTTGCAAGGTTATTTTCAGTGGTGATCGAAATAGGGTAGAGAATACTGGAACTCTGGGGAGCCTTGTTGTTACTCAGATTCGAAGGAATATTACTGTTTTTTGTCAGTGAGCAATCACTGACGATTACTTGTGTGAGAACTCTTATAATAATAATAATAATAATAATAATAATAATAATAATAATAATAATAATAATAATAATAATAATAATAATAACAATAATAATAATAATAACAATAATAATAACAATGGACGTATTATAAAAGCTACTCATACGAAAATTGTTAGAAAATGTCGTCGCCTGAGTTAATGTAACAATATGAATGCTAATATTGGTAATACAATCGAATGACTAAACGAATCAAATATGTTTCTTATAGAAAAGGTTGTGTCTGTACGAGATCGCTTCTAGTAAAAGTCTCATCCCCTTATTGTATCTCTTGTATGTGGTATTGTTTTTTTATATTGACATTGAAATCGTCATTACAGACATTCATAACGAAGTGTGTTTCTCTGATTAGCGGAAGTACCATGTCAACACTATTATTCCCTCCAGAAGTTTTGTTAATTTTAGCATTTCTAATTAATCCTTTACTCAGAGTCAATGGAAATCCTGCTGTTACAAACTTTTAATAATTCTAGTTTCTGTTTCTACTTGGCGGGGCATAATTATTTTACCCTGACTCGATTAGGTAAAACTTCCAAGTGGATTAAATATACTTCTTCACGGAGTGGGAATATACATTTGCGCATGGGTGTGTCAGTGTATGTACGTGTGTGTGTAAATTACAGATCACAATTGGTCCAATATATATTTCGGAGAGTAAGTGCATTTTTGGACTACCGTGGATTTGAAAGTCGATCTATTTCTGGAAATTATACACATTTGTATTTTTGTTTCCTTCTATGTGTACTAGAAACTTCTAAAAAGACTTCCGGCAAATGTTACTATCTGTTATGGTCTGCTAGCTCAGATTTTATAGAACTGAAGAAATTCGAAATACATGTAATACCTTGGATCTATTTTATACATCAAACCTCGTTATCCACACTGGCTAACTAATAACCCTAACCCGACTGATCTAAACCCATTGACGTTCACATGTATGCCTGTGGCTCATACACATGGACTTCCAAAAAAGAATCGCTCTCTCTGCTATTACACATGAATTGACTTCACCATAAGGGCTCATCAGGTCGTCTATGCACACATTTATGAACAAATATACATACATACATTACACACTATTCTAAACATTTAAAGACAGAACATCAAAATTACACACATGTACGGAATAACCAATCAAACGATAAAGGGCGTACTATTATACTCATAGGTCTAAAGACTATTCCCCTACATAAAAATGACTTTCAATTTGAAAGTTCAATATTTACTGTAAACAGACCATAAACTATAGACACACACACACATATATATATATATATATATATATATATATATATTATATAAATTATATATATATATAAACTGTATATACATATATATGTACTATATAAATATATAAACTATATATATATATATAAACTGTATATATACAAACTATATATATAAACTACATATATATAATCTATATGTATATATGTATATATATAAACTATAGATACAAACCATATATATATATATACTATATATATAGACTATATATATGTATATATATGTATATATATATATAAACTATATATATATATGTATATATATAAACTATATATATATGTACTATATAAATATATAAACTATATATATATATACACTATATATATATATATATATATACATATATATATATATGTATATATATATATAAATATATATATATAAATATATATATATAAATATATAAATATATATATAAATATATATATATATATATATATGTATTATTAAATGGAAAAAGATAAAACAGACGACAACTCCGGCTCATCTCTGCGAATGACATTTACGAGTGTTGTCTTTTCTTACTTATAGCATACACATTGTTTTCTACTGGTGGTGATCATGGTAGCATAATCGAGTATAATAAATGAAACAGAAATATTTATCTAAAACCCAGTGTGCCCTTATTTTCTCATATTAAACAATTATTCTTGTACAATATGTATATAACTAAATATATTTGTGTGTGCATGTATCACGAAACAGTCATAAACTGCCGGAAGAAAATAAAGAGACACATTTTCCAATATTCTTGGAGACAACTATTTTTGTTTAAGCTGAAATGTCTAAGTCTTTATTAAAGACTTTTAAGTGATATCGCTTCCGGTTTTCTTGCCGAATTCTCTCCTCGAAAACAATTAAAAAGGCGATGATAGGAAAAATTATATTTGGAGAACACTTCAATTTCCAAGTTTTAATCAAAGAATGATTTTCTTTTATCTTATTTATTTTTGCTTTATTTATTTGTCCCTTATTTGTTCAGATGACAAAATACATTGAAAAAAGAGAACGGATACGTAAATCAGCAGGTTCTCCTTTCCGTGTACTTCTTGTCGCATCTGAAACCATTCATTTTAATACGATAAAGAACCCGACTATTCAAGATGCATCCATAAGAAAAATAAATGGTTGGTAACTTTTAAGGCCGCAAAGACAAAGCTCCTTTCCTTCAATAACTACAAGACACCTCTCCAACCACCGATTGTCATGGCAAATAACACCCTACATGAGAGTTCATCATTCAAACTCCTCAGCCTAACCTTCACAGGTTACATTAATTGGAACAAATACATTGAAGATATTGCCAAGGCTGCCGCAAAGAAGGTTTGCTCTCTCTACCGTGCTAGTAAACTCCTCACACCTGACATTATCCTGTATCTCTACAAAGCCACCATCCGCCCATGCATGGAGTATTGTTGTCACATCTGGGCTGGTGCATCATCTACTAGTCTCTCCCTCCTTGACAAGGTCCAAAAAAGAGTCGCCAACCTAATAGGTCCCTCACTGTCAACTAAGCCCCAGTCCCTGTCCCATCGCCGCAATGTAGTATCCTTGTGCTTGTTTTACAAATACTTAAATGGATTATGATCCGATGAATTGGCTACTCTGGTGCCCCCTGGACGTAAATTCACTAGACCAACTCGACAATCAACTAAATCTCATTCATTCACGGTGGAGGTCCCCACATGCCGGAGAGCCTTCTACTCAAATGGCTTCTTTCCTCGTGCTGCTGACCTCTGGAACTCCCTCCCTGCCCCCTGTTTCCCTGACAGTACTGACATGCAAAAATTTTAAACTTATGTAAACAGACATCTCGCTGCGCAGATCCCAATTTAGGTTGACACCCCAACCTTCTCCCCTTTTCTTTTTTCTCAGTAGCTCCTTCTGTGTACAGTGGCGGCCTGCCTTGTTTGGGGTGAACTATGTTGCAAAGAAAATACATATACCTTGCGCATGTATTGGACAGTTTATACTTAGTATAAAAAGAAAAAGAACAAAACACGTCGTCTATATTGGAACCGTCTTAATACGGTAACATATGATAGAAAATGCATTTTTCTTGCACGGTTTAGTTAATATTTGTAATGACACGCAAACCGATATCGATATTTCAAAGATTCCATTGATTTCCTAATCAGTTATACATTAGTTTCTATATCAATAAAGAAAAATGCTTGTTAAAACTTAAATGTTACATACTAAAGAAAATCTTCAGTTAATCTAAACCGCATTTAAACATATAATCAAACCCATCATAGCATTTTAATAGCAAATGATCTTTTAAGTTTTACATATTAAGATTTATTGACAAACAAATTAAGCGTGACCAACGAGAAAAATAGCATTTTCATATAAATAAATAAATCTTTAGTTAGTTGACACACCAATAAACCGCTCACTTGGTCATTTTTATACAGCCATTACTGACAGAAAACAAACTGTATCTAATACATGACACATCTAAACACGCCTTAACCAATTCCAAAGGAAACACGAATCTTTCCACGACAAACATTAAACCGCATTGACAATAAGAATGATCATTTATTTTCGACATTACCAATAACGCTAACGGTAACATTGTCTTTATATAGTTTACATGTGTTGACTTCTCTCTATCTGAGTGTTGTCAGGTAAACAGCGTTAGTAAACATATATACAAATATTGTGAAATAGTTACACGTGTTTCCAAATCAATGTCGTTTATTTCTTGAAATTATATATTTTGAATTCAGACAAGCACCATTCAGTTTCTTTGGAACGGTTATGTTATATGCAACGCTGTCAATACACACACACATACACACACACACACACACACACATATATATATATATATATATATATATATATATATATATATACTGCACTTCAAAGGACGGTTAGAATCTTAAAACGATCTCTAGACTGGAGTGTCTGAAATAGCCGGTGAATGTCTGGCCTCCGGTAGGTGCCCCATCTCCAGCAAAAACAGAAAGATAAGAAAAATAAAAAATATATACATATATATATACTTATATTATATATACATTAATATATATATATATATATATATATATATATATATATATATATATATATATATATACATATATATATATATATATATAGAGAGAGAGAGAGAGAGAGAGAAACATACATTTTATGTATATACCTATTGGATAAGTAAAGTCAAATGCTTAGACTGAAATGTTATCTTAATTAGAGAAATAAAGTAACACCATGAATACATAGATAAATGGTGAAGTCAATCAAGTCCATCATAAACATATACATACTGCAGATATAAAATCAGCTCTATAGCTAAGCCTTTGAGTCAACCAGGGTTATTATATGACAACTTTATTCTAAAAGTTAGTTCACCCCAAACTAGGCAAGTTACTACTGAGAATCAGGCTGGACGTTTAGAAAGTCATCGTTGATAAGGAGCTGTGAAGCGAGATGCTGGTTCACATTAGTTTTACATTTTTGCATGTCTGTACAGTAGAGGGGAAACAGTAAACAGGAAAGAAGTTCCGAAAACCGGCAGCTCAAGGAAATAAGCTATTGGAGTAGATGTCTCTCCGGTATCTAGGGATTTAGCTGATTATGATTTTATAATTGTGTGACATATAACACGTTTAAAGCCTCGTGCCGCTCTCTTAAAATATATTTTCCATTTTAAATATATTTTTATTTTTAACAGTTTGATGTTAACTATATATATATATATATATATATATATATATATATATATATATATATATATGTATATATATATATTTACTATGTAGTGATATATTAATAAACTTCATATATATATATATATATATATATATATTAAATAACTATATAGATATTAATTAAGTATATATATATATTAAATAGCAATATATATATACATATATATATATATACATATATATATATATTAAATAATTAAATATATATATTAAATATCAATATGTATATATATATATATATATATTGAATAACTATATATATTAAATAATTATATATATATATATATATATTAAATAGCAATATATATATATATATTGAATAACTGTATATATATATATATTAAATAACTATGTATATATATTAAATATCCATATATATACATTGAATACTTATATATACATATTAAATCACTATATATATCAAATAACTATATGTATATATAGAATAACTGTATATATATATATATATATAAATATATATATATATATATATATCAGATAACTATTATTTATTAAATGAAAATATATATATATATATATTAACTATAGTGAATGCTTTTATTCGAACATGTACAAGGTCTGCTACACTGGCATGTCGATGGTATCGATCGACAGCTATCAAGAGCTGAGGTCTCATCAGGTAGAAAGTTATTTTGTGATCCTACCAGGTCGGTCAAGTCCAGGAAGAATGAAGTCAAGCAAGGAAGAAGAAGAAGAAGAAGAAGAAGAAGAAATGATAGTCATGTGACCATTTCAAAAAAAAATTATTTAGTTTAATTTACAGTTTTTATTTTTATCCAACGTTTTTTTTTTTCAGTCGTCGAACGACCGATTTTGTGTCGTTATCCATGGTGTGTAAGAAATCCCCATATTTTTAGTGAATCTTTTCGACCGACATTAGTCGTTTTCGACCGACATTAGTCGTTCTCAGGCCGATGAATGAGTAATCAAGATAAAACTGGTGAATCCACTAAGAGGACGCTCTTTTTAACATTTCAGCAACATTTCAACATACCTTCGTCCCCCCCCTCCTCATAACGAGAATCGCTGATGCAAATGAACAACG
Organism: Sepiola atlantica; assembly: GCA_963556195.1. Taxonomy (NCBI): domain Eukaryota; kingdom Metazoa; phylum Mollusca; class Cephalopoda; order Sepiida; family Sepiolidae; genus Sepiola; species Sepiola atlantica. The sequence goes on from OY744523.1 coordinate 159,685,660, forward strand.
TTTCTATTATGGGGAGGCGAATACTACAACATTAAACTGCAAGACTGGACGCATTCCAGTTAAAATACTCCTAGAATCGGTTTTGGGGATATTATGTTTCACGAAGTGTTGGTCAATGGAGCTCTGAGGGGAGTTGGGGTGGCAATTTTGTCGACGTGTTATACAAGTCCTAGTCATGACAATACATGTAATGTATGCATATACACATTCTCTGATAGGGCACTTAAACACGTATATGGCATTTCCAGTTTTAAGTAAGCCATTGTCAACCGGGTTATTTTGTATTAATAAGTTGATGAGTGTAGACTTCTTGTAATAAATAATTGATCTAATTTTATAGTTGTTATCTACAGGGGATATATGTTTTTGTATAATATTTTTGTATTATTTTATATAGAGTTTATATTTGTAGCAGTTAGGGCGTATTTCATTTTTTGATAAACTACGAAGTTAGGAAAGTTATTGGTAAATTAGTGCCTGTTTAATATCAGCGAGTGATATAGAATATTTTATTACTAGAATACTTTGTTTTGGCGCGATAAGATTTCTTATGACGGCTGAAACTGAAGTTGGTATCGAGATACAATTTAGAAAAAACATTGACTTCTAATGAAATTTGATTCGCACCTTATTTTATTATTTCATTCAATATTATGCTATTAATGCTCTATCCAGTATATAGAGCTTCAGTTTTATCCGGATGTTCACTAATTAAAGATATTAGTTGCCTCTTACATTTTTTGTTGGATTAACTTTATATATATATATATATATATATATATATATATATATATATATATATATATATATATATATATATATATAATAAGTAATTAATATTTATTTATAAATATGATTATGAGCCACCATCAGTAAAGGCCGGGCACTCTGAGTGAGTTTAATAACAAGCAGTACAAATAGCTTCATGCAATTCCAAACACGGTTTGTTGATCACTTTCAACTGCTCGTGTAAATTAGCCACCGACTCGCTATTTACAAGTTAAATTCCTCCTTAATTATCAGCTAATTCCCTATGGCCGATGAGTTAACGCATTTGACTACGAATCAGTGGCGATTTGTGATCGGAGTTCGAGCCCGCCGACCGTTGAGAATTAACTTCCTGCACTGAAGATTGCGTTAGCATGAAACATCGATGTCTGTAGGTAATAAATAATTAATATTTATTCATAAATAGTATTATATATATATATATATATATATATATATATATATATATATATTGAATCTATACGTACATAAAAATAATCCATGGGCACGTGTTTCTGGCTCACAGCCGTCATCAGCATGGCTAACTCACGCTGAGATCGAACCCTCGTTGTTGATGTCTATAGCCCAGCGTTCTACCGCTGGGTAGAAATATGTACGATTTTTATCACCCAAGTATTTAATGTATTTCTATGTAATTATTTTTATAGGTGATGTGTAGCTCGTTGATATTGAGCTTACTATTATTTCAATTTTTTCACTTTTGAAATAATAGTAAGTTCAATAACAACGAGCTGAAAATCACCTATAAAAATAATTACATAGAAATACATTATATATACATATATATATATACTTTTATATATATATATATATATATATATATATATATATATATATATATATATATATATATATATATATATAATTATTAATGGCAATTTATGTGTTAGCATATTCTGTCCGTGCTCTTTTACGTTGCAGTTTCCTTAAAAGATTCAGCTCGATGATTGTCAATTAGTGACAACAGAGTAAATATAAGTCAGGTCCAATAACCATGTTTTATGTTATTATTTCTATTTTTCACATGTATTAACATAAAAATGTTATTTGGCACAAGACAAATGAAACAGCCCGTACAAAATATATCTCACACAAATGTTGTGTTTTTGGAAATGTTAAAAAATAAAAATAAAAATAAAATAAAAACAGGGTTATTGAAATATAATATGAAGCTGACTTATATATATATATATATATATATATATATATATATATATATATATATATATATATATATATATATATATAGAGAGAGAGAGAGAGAGAGAGAGAGAGATAGAGAGAGAGAGAAAAGGTATAATTGCAATCCGCGTTTTAAAATTATTTTCTATTTGCAAGATCTGCTGGAATAAGCCGCTTCAATTGCTGATGTTATTTCTTTCTATCTAATTGACGAGTTTCCCGTCAAAGGCTCCAGAGTTTAGTCTGCCCTACTATTTTAATCATAGCTCGAGGGATCTAACATCGACTACACCCTTTTCAAGTATAATAGAAAACCTGACCGTTTCAACCGCAACATAAATTGAAAACGACATGCCATAGCCGCAATCCGCACTACTGATCATTAGAACGTTGCCCTTCATTTCAGTTGCGCATACTTATCGATGAAGATGAAGCTATTGGTAGATAGCAACGCTTACTGGGTTAAAGATGCCACGTCAGATACAGACAGACCAGCCTCAGATAAATGACAGTCTCTTCTGGTGCTCATTATCTTTTCCACGGGCCGGATTGTTCGTCTTCCACAGCTGTTGGCGTATTATTTCGCTTCCGTTGCGTTGGGGAAGCCATTAGCAAAACACAGAAGTATGCTCAGCCAGACACTTGGCGTCATAGCTTCTTCTTTGACAAGATTCTCGATAATTCCACAGCTCCACTTTCTGCTCCCTCTCTCTGACTCTCTCTAGTCTGCTGTGTCTATCTATATCCATATATCTATCTCTTTATTCACACTCCTTGTTGTATTTTTGTAGGTTTTAAATCTCTTAATTTCCTTTCATGTTATTATTTTCTTTCTTCGTTTTTGCCATCTATTGATTCGTTCGTTTTTTTAAAAATATTTTGTTTCTTTCTTGGTTTATTACGTATTTATATTTTGTTTCTTTCTTGGTTTATTACGTTTTAATATTTTGTTTCTTTCTTGGTTTATTACGTTTTAATATTTTGTTTCTTTCTTGGTTTATTACGTTTATATATTTTGTTTCTTTCTTGGTTTATTACGTTTTTATATTTTGTTTCTTTCTTGCTTTATTACGTTTTTATATTTTGTTTTTTTCTTGGTTTATTACGTTTTTATATTTTGTTTTTTTCTTGGTTTATTACGTTTTAATATTTTGTTTCTTTCTTGGTTTATTACGTTTTAATATTTTGTTTCTTTCTTGGTTTATTACGTTTTAATATTTTGTTTGTCTTCGATTTTTTTAATGTTTTGTCTTTCTTTTATTCATAAATTCTTTCATTCATTCTTTCTTGATTTCTGTCGTTCATTGTTTCTCGGTTTATGCAACGTACTATTTTTTATACTCCCACTATCATGTTTTAAGTGTTTCATTGTTTTCTTCTTTATTTATTTATTAACTCTTTTCTCTCTAAATTTTCTACGAATTTCTATTCTGCCTTTTCGCCTACCTTATTTGTTCTGTGTTTTTTTTTGCTTTCTTTTTTCTTTTTTTGTTCGATTCATTATATGTTTTCTTTCTCTTAATACATTCTGTTTTTTCCTCGTTTTTTTTCATTTCTTATTCGTTTTTACTTTTATATTTTTGCTTTTTATTTCCATTTTTATTTCTATCTCTCATTCATTCTTTCTATCTGTATTGCTTGCTTCTCAATGTTGGTTTTTCTTTATTCTATTTCCGGATTTACGTGACTCTCTCACCCTCTTTATCTGTATGTATGTTTGCCTGTGTGTCTCTCTCTCACACTGTATATTTATATATATATGTTTTCCTCCTCATAAAAAAGTATAGCACTGTAATGGTAGTACTAACACAGCATGACGTCACTTGCTTTATAATGTATTATTTTTCCCTACTAGAAGTAGAATGCCTGGACGTCAAGCCGCTTTAAAAAGTGTTAAATTATCATTGTTTATCGGCTGTTCAGAATTGGCCGAGCGGTTACCGACGTTGGATTTGAGTTAAACAAACTTGTACTCCAGGGTTTCGAATCGCATGACCGGTAGTGAATAGTCATATCTCTATGCTGATGAGTCCAGATTAAAAAAGGACGAAACATATACGTACATAGATAATAAACAATAACACATATATATATATATATATATATATATATATATATATATATATATATATATATATATATATAGTCTATCTCTTTATTTTAGACGAATGCCCATAAATCAATGTAGAAAAATAAGCATGACAATCAATGAAAATAAAAAAAAATGGAAATGATATCCAGCCGGATTCTGATCCATTTGACCTTCAAAACGTAATGGGCATCAGTGGATATTGTTGGCAAAGGATAGCCCGATCTTTTTGAACTACCAAAGCAGCGCGTTGCTACAACAACCTGATAGATATCTTCCAAGTCATAGTACAATTGATTTTTATCTGTATTATATTAATGCACAATAAGGCTATCATATATATATATATATATATATATATATATATATATATATATATATATATATATATATATATATATATATATATATATATATATAGACAGGCTTCATTAAAATCCACGGAGTTTTGCTTTTTTGAGATTTTCTTGGTTAGTCGTTTGACTCTTCGAGCGATTTTACGATCGTGTGGGAGTAGCTGGTGCAGAATAGCACCCATCGTTATGGTTTGGGTCAAATCTCGAGCGCTTTCGGACGTCTCGTCCATCCTCAGGAGGTTGATTTTAGCAAATATGGGTCTTTTTCCGCTTCCATTTTTATATCTTTTTTTCTTCTTCATTCTTTAATTTATCTATGTTTTATTGATTTACATATGTATAGATTGTTTTCCTTAAGTGTTAATAGTAATATATATATATATATATATATATATATATATATATATATATATATATATATATATATATATATACATATATATTAGTGATAGAGCGATCTTAGAAAAAAAATTGATCCCGATACTGTTACCTCCTTAATTTTTAATTACAGATTCCGATAACATTGCTGATTACGGTTCTTTTTAAATTTCTAAATGTTGTTGCTTTTTTATTTTAGAATTACTGTAAAACCCCCACGTAATGTCAGCATATATTTTCGACAGTGTAAAAAATACACTTATGCGGGAGGCGTATATTATACGAGCAGATCTTTTAAAATATTTTTTCTCAAATGTTTTTCTTTGTAATTTATTTAAAATTGTGAGACAACTAAGAATTTCTATTAGTACGTCGTTAGTTGACAAAATGCTATTTGAATGTTATCATGAACAATTGAAAATAGTTCACGACTGGCATGCAAAATAAAAAGACGGTGTAGGAACAAAATAGTTGATAAAGCTCATTCCCTATGTTAAGAATGAGTTTCTAAATAATGTTACTATTTAGAAAACCATTCTTAACATTGCAAGGGCATGACAAATATGCTTTGTTTACCATTCTGTACATTACCTCTATCACAGAATGTTCATGCTTTACCCTAATTATAAAGATATAGTCGATTATTGGTGTTGTCAATACAACATATATGTAGTAGATTGATTTGTTTTATTGTAAAAGTAAAAACAAGATGCAGATAATAATAATAGTAATACTATTACTAATAATAGTAATACTATTACTAATAATAGTAATACTATAACATATAATAGTAATACTATTACTAATAAAAAATGCAAATTTGTAGATAAACAACCCCTAGCTATATTACCCTCCATAAATAAGATTCTACGTGATTACGTTTAAAAAACCTTGAAAAACTTGGCGGAAAGTATAAATCAACAATTAATATACAATTTACAGTGGGAGATCAGTTTCAGTATATACTAATTTGACCTAAAATGATCATTTATTTCCTGGCCATGCTAACTATTTAGGGATGTTGATAAATGCTTTTACCACAAACCCTGGCAAGGTTGTAAACCTATGCGTAATCGCTTAAATATGTAGACGCACCCTTCAAAACAAACTCATAGAATTTATCTACCAGGGCAAAAAAGCTATGGGGGAGGCACTACTCTAAATCGTCTCATTTTATGTTTAATTTATATGTGAAACTGATCCTACAGTCTACATTCTTAAATAGTTGACATTTTTTTCTTCTTCCTTTTAAGTTTCTCAGGGTGTTCACACATAATCGCCTAAAAAAGTAGAATATTATTTTTGTTTGATAGGGTTAGTTTACTGAGTGTATTAGGGTACAATGATGCTACTACTCATACGTTCTTATATCGTAAAATAATCTATTTAATTTCTACAAATATACATTAAAATATAAGTTTTAATATGAAACTAAATCTCATAAAAATCATTTCACGAATTATTTTTTTCATAAAAAAAAAGATTTAAAATATAGAAATACATTTTAATGTTTGAAAGTTGTCACTATCATCTTAATGGAAGATAAAAATTTAACAACTGGATTGTCAAACGGTTTTAATAATATGAATAACCAAGAATCGTTTTTACTGTTAGTCTTTGATGTAATTGCTTTCTATCTCGATCACATTCTACTCGTTCGTAATAGCTTTTTTTACAACCAGACATGGACAATCGAAATCAAAGAAGAACTGGCGCCAAAATGTTTCCTCTTACAGAGGCGTAACACTATTTCATTTCACAATTTCATGCAAACCTAATTCAACTAAAGACCATACTTTTGAAAATGTCTAAAGTTATGTTTTCACACAATTTGGCACTCCTTTCGAGATTTGCCAAATGTGGCGGCGGGGACCAGACAAAAGCTCACCTGACAAAGTCCGCTGAATAATTCAACAAACATGGACAAAAGACAAACAGCATGAAATAATTGAATTTAAAAAGATAAACAACCATTTTTATATTCTATTTTGTATTTAATTATCACTGATTTTTGACAGTATTTTCTTGACAAAAATGTTTTATATACTTTTTCAACGTTTTAGGCACTTTTTAACTATACTGCATTTTTTAAAAGTTACCTAGTGAATTAATGCAAAGTTTTATTTTTTTTAAATACGCAAGTAAAATACAATTCCATTGTAAATTTATTTATATTATGATCTCTAGATTTTTGTTTGGCTAATAGTTTATATACGATAAATATTTATCATTAGTACCAGAAATAGAAATAGTGTTAAAGATATTAAAAGAATCGTTTTTAGAATCGGGAATTAGTCTAAAATTTTCCCGATTGCGATACCGATTTTGATACACACAAAAGTTCCGATTTTAGCGATTCCGTTTAATCGCCCCAACACTAATATCTATATAATACTAAAACTCTATTGTTCTTGTATGTTTGCAATCAGCTTTCAGCTTTCCGGTTTTCAACATCCGGTTGCGCATGCGTAAATAGCATCGTCTTCAATCTGTTAATCCAATTCCGTTATTCTCTATTATGATTAACGAACGCATGAAATTGTTCATTCTGGAAATTTTTAAACAATTTCATTTAATTTCATCAAATAGTTTATTTGTTTTCTTCACGGCTAAAACCATTCAACAGGAGGACTTCGTAAAGTCTGTCGCAGTTTCAAAAAAACTCCTCCCTTTTAAAAAACAAAAACAAACAAACAAAAAAACAACACTCATTATTAATATCAGCCATACTAGCGGTCGGTTAACGAAACCACCTCCCACTTTCCCTCTCATAGATTTCACCACTCCTACTCCCTCTGTTTTCGTTACGTACGTGAGAAAGCCTGCTGTTCCCCCTTCCTTTCTCAAATCGCCCTAACCAACCACTTATAATTCAGTAACTGTAATTAAAAAAAACAACAATTATAATAAACAGAACGACTCATAGAAATCTATCTATATTCTTTTTTCATTTTAATATACTTTCATAGAAATGCTTCTGTTATGTAAAAAAAACCTATTTTCTTTATGCCACAAGTGTCACGCTCATACATGAATTCCATAGCTAATATAACAAACTGACCCAACGGGTTCGGGGTGGTCTAATATATATATATATATATATATATATATATATATATATATATAGAGAGAGAGAGAGAGAGAGAGAGAGATATTTTAATGATATGTTGGGAGTAGTCCAGCAGAGTGCTCAATTATTAGATAATTAATAAGAGCATAATATTTATTTATATTTAATACAGTAAGTTAGAATCACATCCGTACCATCGGTTTCAGATCTAAGAAAGAGTCGTTCGGCTTAATGAATGAACATGCATGGCGTTTTTCCATTCATTAAGCCGAACGACTCTGCTGACAAAGGTCTGAATTACTCAGATCTGAAATCGATTGTACGGATGTTGTTCTAACTTACTATATTACATATATATATATATATATATATATATATATATATATATATATATATATATATATATGTATGTATGTATATATATATATATATATATATATATATATATATATATATATATAACATGATTTTTCGTGGTACTAAATTGTATTACGGTTGGGAATAATGACATGAGTGGTATTTTTTACTATTCTTAGTTGATTGCGAATATGGTAAAAAAAGAATTAAATTAATCTACTGAACCGACTTTCGTTCGCATTCGTGCAAAAAAATAGATGTACATCGATTAAAAAAGGAAAATCGTGAAACTAAACTAAGACCAGTGACAAGATAACAAAGAGAAATAAGAGGAGGTTCACAAGTTGATCATATTAAACCGCATAAGCCATTCCTTGTGCTGGCATAACGAAGATTTTCATGACTTAATATACATTTTACTTTAAAACTTTAAAATAAAACAGTAAATGCAATCTACTTATGACAGAGAAACAGTCACTGATGTAAGTCGAAGCACATTTGGAGCTAATTATAAGGTGTTGATCTATAGCTGACTGGATGTGTCAAGTAGATGATTGAATTCGTTTAGTTATCCCCGGTGTATTGCAAGGGGATGTTTTGTTTGATTCTGATCTCAAAACCGTAAAAAAATTTTTTTACATGGAAATCGCTTTAGGCAAGACATGAATCCACTGTATGTAAAGAGCTAAGAAGAACAAGTATTGTCATCGCAATGACAGGAGATGCCTATTGACTTTAGTCTTGAAAAGATAAGGTCATATGTAGGATTAACACATTCAGCAGGAAGAGAGTTCCACAAGGCCGCTGTTCTTGCAAAGAGGCTACTGCAATATAAAGCTGTATTAGAATGAAATATCAAATCAGCGAATAGATGGAGACCACCGAGTCAAACGGACTGGAACAAAAGAAGCGTGGAATAGATCACATAATAGTATTTCTAGAAAAGAGTAGGACTAGCCACATCACGTCTGTGATGAAGAGGGAACAGAGAAGAAAAATTGCAAATAGTTTCTGCACTTTCTCAAAAACCCTCAATGTGGCCATAGATTCACCAGCCAGAATATGACAACAGTACTCCAGACATGACCTGTTTGTTTATTTGTATAGCCTCTGGTGTGTGAAAGTGTTTGGAGCGATAGAGAGCAGCAGACAGAGAAATGGATCTACTATATTAACTCCAAGAAATATTTAGCGGAACATCCATGAGAATCTCAGTAATAAAAGGGGCACGCATACGATTGAAAGACACGAGCGTAGTCTTAACTGGATTAAATGAAACAATCAATAACTAAACCCAAGTCAACTTCTAGATCAGCGTCATATTTCGACTGATCCGAGGGAGATGGGCGAGAAGCAACACAGAATAGAGAGTGATATCATCAGCATAGATGTTAATGTTCTTAACCATATTCTCTGGAGGATCATTTATATGGGGAAGAAACAGTGTTGGGCCTAGAATACGGCGCTGAAGAACACCAGCATAGATGGTATAAGAGAATACAGAGACACAGTTCAGATCTATTCGCAAGCTTCGATCGGAAAGAAAATACCTTATAATGTCAAGACCCTCACCACCAATACCATAACCCTGAAGTTGGTCTAGGACCGAAAATGCAACACTCTGTCAAACGTCTTCGAACTGTCAAGTGTAATGAATCTTCCTTCTCCTGAATTATCTATAAACAGACAGATCCACTCAGTTACACCAGTTAAAAGATCAGCAGTTGAACAAAAACAATGAAAGTCACACTGAACATCACTAAAGCAGCCTAGCCCTTCCAGAAAATGAACAAGCTTGCCGTTGACAAACTTTTCAAAAACCTTTCAGCAACTATTCATGATTGCACTGATATTTAAAATTTTAAATATTATTGTATATATTGTTAGGATGGGAGACCATCCGAGTGCACATATTTTAATACAAGTCGAGAAGAAAAAAACAATTGTATGGTTCGAAGTCTGATTACAGCGACGTACAGCCGCATACATTTGGTTCGTAAATTTAATGATAACATGACCTTACAAAGCTAACCTTAGGTACGTTAGAAATTTTGGAGGACCACAACTTTTCGGCTTATGAAATGGGTGATATTGGCGGCGATATTAAAACTAACACGATCTAGATAAGTACTTCGTTGTTAAACTTAATCACAACCCCCATGGACCAGGTTGAGACTAATGGACTGGTTGTGTGAGCTTATTGGCACCAAACAAGTACCCACCTTGGCCAACCCACTCTATTCCCCTACCTTCTCCCCTTTTCTTTTTCTCAGTAGCCCCTTACGTCTACAGTGGCGACCTGCCTTGTTTGAGGTGAACTATGCCAAAAAAAAAAGAATCATAGATTCCGAACGAATTATTGGGGCACAATGAACCAATCATTTGATAACATTTTCTATCTTTGTCTGCGACAAAAAGAGTCCCACTCGCATAATGAGTCAGTCAATATTTGTTTGCAGTAAATAAGTGTAAGATAACACGAATCAGATGTGTGCACTAGTACATCTACGAAAGTAAGAGTGGACATATGTTCCTTATCATAGGTAAACCGTAACATGATAGTAAACTTCATATGCCTCACAAAAGCCTCCTAGAAAAGTACTCGATTACTGCCCCAATTATTAAAAGCCTTTGTGTTAACATAGAACCACTGTCACGGAATACAGACATGATTATGTATTGTTAGCAGTGGGGACGGTTTATGGGAATGGTGTTTTTTAAAAATTGCTAGATGAAATGGATTTTTCTATGTTGTTTTTGTTTATGAAAGAATAAATGTTTATCCGTAATTTACGTAAAATGCAGAAATTTAGAAACAAAAACGTATAGTAAAGAATCAGCTTAATATTGTAAGTAGAAATGACCCAGGTCAGTAATATCTAAAATAAGAGTAAAAAGTAAATACGAATTTGTTCAGATTCGAACACAAAACCCTGTAACTAATTAGTTCACATTACACCGCTGTGCCAAAGAATCCAGTTAAATGGCTTTTGTATGTTTTTTTCGCTCTTTGTGTTGGGTTGGCAGCGGCGATGAAAAATCACTTATTGGCAAACTAAGTATTCCAGTTGTGCTGCAGCCCCTGCGTTATTAATAAACATATGTTAAAACAGGCTATTTCTGAGTGCAGGAAATCACTTGTGAGAAATTGAATTTATTATACGAAATCAAACTATTCTATAAATTCCAGCTACATTCAATGAAATACACCGATCGTTCTATGCAGCGAGTTAACAGTAACTGAAATTGACTTTATGATTGTGATTCGACTTTATAGGAGGATTCGCTCTGTTGTGTATACAATAAACCTTGTAAAATAGTTAACAATAAACTTTTGAAATGAATCTGAATTTCTTTCATCATCTATCGAGTCGCCATCTTTGATTGTCTCCGTATGCTCACCTCGGCGAGATGTTCAATACATAAAACAATAAATGAAGGTGCATTTTTGATTGAACTCTGTCTATTATAATGTACTTCCTGTCTATGTAGTTCAAGCTTCAAAAAAGTGTTTTCGATATAAGAACCGACTTTGAGCAGATCATTATTATGGGTTTTACGTTCACGATTACATACAAATTACATAAGGCGTTCTTCGTCATTTTATTTTATTTATAACTCAACTGTTATAGAATTTTACAATAAGAAAATGTGTATAAGTAGGTTTAAGATTCTAACATGAATGCACATTAAACTCCGTGTGTGCCTCGAATGGGTAACATACAATACATTTAATGATACTTATTTTAATAAATGTTACTTTACATGAACTGCAAGCCACACCTTTGATACTAAGTGCTAACTTTGTCTCTACTCATCGAATTTTATATAATAATAAAATGCAAAACTATAAAAATAGAAAAGGTAACATTGTGTTATGATAAAGGATATTAGCTCCATTATCTGAGTCTAATTGCTAGTTATATATATATATATATATATATATATATATATATATAACCATTTGTTATCTTCACGAGTGATTTTCTTTAGTAAGCATATCTGAGTTCATTTCATTTAATAAATAATTGCAGTTTTACGTTTAATTAAATAATACATATTTACTTGTCGTAAATGTTTATGCATACATACATCTTTGTTACATATGTGCATACTTATTTAAGCTACACCAGGTTAAGTTCTTAAACTTCATAAAAGTGTCGAATAAAAAACACATTCCCTAACTAGGGGTGACACGTGACCATATTATTCTTATTGGTTAAATTATATTACCATGATAACTTTCCACTTGATCTTGCCCAGTAACATAATTTGACTTCATCCAATGCTTTTTATTGTGCCGACATAGAAAACTCGATCAGAATAGTCGTTTGGTTTACTTATGAGTATGCGTACATTTTATACTCAATTATTCTTCGTTTAAATATTATATTTTTCACTAAATGTACAAAATATCATTGGCAAATATATGAATCCATATATTTTCCCCAGTTTTAGTGTATACTAAACTCTCAATCACTTATAGTGTTATACATTCGCATTAGTATTGTTGTAAGTTTTAAATTTTCTAAGTTAATTGAACTGTCTTAACCGAACACTAATTGGACTTCGTGAATTTACTTGCAAATCTATTGATTTTTTAATAAACGTGAATGTTTTCTTTCTATTTCTTTTCATGGCTTTATAGGTTTAGCATGATACTTTCTTTAAATAAAATCCCAAAGCCCTTCTCTTACAATCTATTTATTGCATACACACATGTGTACCGGAAACAAAACAAACAACACCCCCCTATATATGAGCCATGGTGGCCAGTTTGTGAAATAATAAAAAACATATTAATGTTTGTTCGCCATTTTCAAGAACTCTGTTCACACCTGATAAAAAGCTTGAAGAAGGGAATGGTCTCCGAAAATTTTGTACAGACTATGCTCATAAAACAAAAACAAAAACTAAAATTGGGATTTACTTTATTTAGCTTCTAAAATTGTCAAATAAATTCGGCACGAAATTGTAAGTTGCACGTTCTTTTTTTATTCACTATTACACTTCTTCTCCAACTTATGATTTTCTGTTGACTGATTACACCTATATGCATATAAAAGCATATATATGTATAAATATAAAATTTGAATTATATATATATATATATATATATATATATATATATATATATATATTATAGTCTATACATGAATCTAGCACTGTTTTTATGGATCTAGTATGCTCACATATGTATAGTTTCTTATACATTATGGAAATATTTGTTGGAAAATATTAATCCTAAAAAGTGTTAAATGTTTAATAAAACATTTTTGAAATAGCATAGCTTAGTACATGGAAAGATGCATTAAATAATATTAAAAATAAATCTAAAACAATACATGTCGAACGGCCCAGTTAATTTGTCAACTTTTGTCCAGTCATTTGATCGTTTTGAATCCTGTTATAATATAGTCCACTATACAACTACGAATCTCATTAACCCTTATCTTCGAGTGGCTTTTCGGCCCTGGTAAGTGGTGATACATTAGTATAAATTAAAATGTAACAATATCTCGATTGTAGATAATACTTATCCACACCTACATAAATCACCCCATAACACGAATTACAAGCTTCTACGACCAATAATCGTTATCCTATTAAGGAAAATAAAATTTTAAATGATTGCATTTCGTACAGTTTGCTCAGAGTTCGAATCGTTTGTTGTTTGTTTCCATCGAGGATGAGAGTAATATGTGTTACGAAATGGCTACCGATGTGTTCATTGAACTCGACATAAGACGAAGGCATTCACTGTTGCTATAATAGGTATGAACACCTCTATATATTTAAAGCTAAGTTATGGATATATATATGCGTCGCATCCAATGAAATGTTCGAGATATATCGTTAAAAATTAAAACTTAACCAAGCTTTTTCCAGAGTTTCGTGTCATGAATTTACATCTCGGATTTTCCCGAGATTTAGCGTGCTATACTCATCTTATTTATGAAACGATGCCGATATACACTGTGAAAAACACGTCCATAACAGAAATGACTGATGGTTTTAATAGCTTTCGGCTTCATTCGGACACACACGCATATGAACTGCTTAATTGTATAGTTTCATGTTTTTTGCATATCTGCTAAAAAACTAACGTGACACGAATGATCACTCATTGATGTGGGAGTAGATTCAGAAAAAAAGTAAATTTGCAAAATCAATGAAATCTTACAAAATAAAAAGACACAAACAGTATTTTTAATTAATCTATATAATTCCCTCCACTTCCACTCTGTGTCTTTCTTCGGATACGAGTTACATAGAATTACGACATCTGCTTTATAATGGATAACTGAATCCTGAGTGTTATACTTAAAGTAGTCGACATATTCGCTGTTGACGTTTTCTGTTTTATACTTCTCTCCTTGTCAATATCGAAAGAGAGAAGTTGAGAAAAATGATTAAATGAATCAACGAGGCAGGGAAAGTGAAATAAAAGTTGATAGAGACTGAGAGAGTATCAGAGTAGCAGTATTCGACCCCTTCTTTTGTAAGACTGCTCGCTGATAAATTGTGTAATTGTTATGGTGACTTACGTATGCACAACATGGACTTTTCCTCTTTGCTCAATAAATGCCAACGGCAATTTACTCTCGCCGGAATCCAGTAAGATAGTCGAACTCTACTTATCAGGCGCATATTTCCACCCTCTGTACTCTATTTCTTAATACACTTGTTTCTACTTCATACCCTGTTCGTGTCTTCATTTCGGTCCCTTTAACAGGGCCACAACAGTAATGTATGCGTATGATATTTGATTACTAAAATAAAATGAAAATAATCCGTACAAGTTTGTTCGCTTCGGTCAGTTTGCACCCAGAGTGTTCACTTTAATTTAAAAAAAGGTTTGATGAAGAGAAACATATTTTTCGATAAATTCAACTTGAAAACGATTAATATTTATCATCTCAAACTGATTAGAAAGAACAAACCATGTTAATTAAGCAATCATACAAGAGTAAACTGTCTAATTTATTAATTTTTAATTATATGTGTTCCTTTCCTCTATGCTAATTAAATCAGAAGCCACACGCTCATTTATTTGATTAAATCCTTCTATACTCAACTCGACACAGTTTCTTATATTCATTACTATTTAAAGAGAAACATTACATGTTTAATAACAATTATTATACTATTTAAAATTTGCACTTGAAAAATATTTACATAATTTTTTACAATAATTTTAAACGAACTTAAAAACCTTTACCATTACTTTTACTTTTACCTTTACCTTTACTTTTACTTTTACTTTTACATTTACTTTTACTTTTACTTTTACTTTTACCTTTACTTTTACTTTTACCTTTACCTTTACCTTTACCTTTACCTTTACCTTTACTTTTACTTTTACCTTTACCTTTACCTTTACCTTTACTTTTACTTTTACTTTTACCTTTACCTTTACCTTTACTTTTACCTTTACTTTTACCTTTTCCATTTACTTTTACCTTTACCTTTACTTTTACCTTAACTTTTACCTTTACTTTTACTGTTACTCTTACCTTTACCTTTACCTTTACCTTTACTTTTACCTTTACTTTTACCTTTACCTTTACCTTTACTTTTACTTTTACCTTTACCTTTACCTTTACTTTTACTTTTACTTTTACCTTTACCTTTACCTTTACTTTTACCTTTACTTTTACCTTTTCCATTTACTTTTACCTTTACTTTTACTTTTACCTTAACTTTTACCTTTACTTTTACTGTTACTCTTACCTTTACCTTTACCTTTACCTTTACTTTTACCTTTACTTTTACCTTTACCTTTACCTTTACCTTTACCGTTACCTTTACTTTTACTTTTAACTAAGTTTCATTAAAAAAGTCGGATGAAGAATTAGCAACCTGTGGGAATTTTAAAATAAAAGATTAAAATTATCGGTGTTAAAAGAATGAGAAATGGTTGTCAAATAAGGATCGAATGGGTGAGTTAACTTTTATCAAGTGATAGGGGCTGCATAAAATGCAAAATATAAAAAGGCTTATAACACTGATTTACAAAGAAATATAGGCAATCACACAAATACCTAATTTGAAGGTGCTGAATTTTTTACTTATCACCTCTCGTTTTTTTTAGATATGCATAGTGTGCATTTTGTGATATACAGTACATAAAGGCGTATATCCATTCAAGGCTAATTCTAATATTGTGGGACTTATCGCTTTTTTTAGTTATTATGCACTAAATATAAGTGATAGCATTACATTATATATATATATGTATATATATATATATATATATATATATATATATATATATATATATATATATATCAAGACGGATTTTGAAAGTTAAGAAGTTGCCAAAGTCTTACGAAGATACGGGGTGCCGAATGCCACTGAAGATTCATTTTCCCCATTCTTATCTAAACTTCTTCCCGTCAAACCTTGGAGCAGTGAGTAATGAGCATGGAGTAATATCCAACCTTAACATTACGAAGATGGAGAGCAACTATCAAGACATATGGAACCCTGGCATATTGGGAGACTTCTGCTGGATTCTCTTGCGTAACATCCCGGAGGTAAAATACACTAGATCCTCTAAGAAAACACACTTTTGACTGTCTGTGGTACTATGAATTGTGTAATTATGTCATCCATGTGTATTTATTCAATCAGTGTTCTTTATCTATCCTGATTTATCTGTTATAAGCTGCTGCAACTCTTGAAATAAGCACATTTATTCTTTGTTTATACTAAAATAAGACTATTTAAAAGCCAGGAAACTAGAAGTGATAGAGAAAAACTATTTATGAATTTGAATTAAGCACACTCAAATTAGCCATAAAAAACTATTCCCATTCTTGCCGCAGACCAAGATGTTTTTTGTAAACCAGTGTAATAAGAAAGGGATTGACCAATCGGGTACAGATTGGCTGAAGGTTGAGAATTGGCTAGGCTCTATACTCGTCAGCACTGTGCCAATTTCGTAAAATTTCCATATAAACCATTGATCTTAACATAACGTCAGTTAATTCTCCGGTTCTTTTGGAGGCCACACCGGTCAGATAAACACCCAGAACTTAGACTCTGAGCAAAACCTAACATTTAGAAAAAAAAACAAATACTCTAACGAAGCTGGAGAACAGATAAAATCATGTGCATTTCGAGTAGAAGGGTACACAGAGTCCTGGGATCCTCGAATACTGATTGCCACTCAAATTGTCGAGAAAGCCAACGGCTCTTATCAGAGAAAACATCTATGAGAAATGGTTGTTGCGAGAACACAACGTACTTTGAAACGCTGAAGATTTCAGGTAATGCTAAATGTTGTTACCAGTCAGCGATCACTTGTCATGACTCGTGTGAGTGCTAATGCTACTACTACTACTACTACTACTACTACTACTACTACTAATAATAATAATAATGATAATACTGCTAATACTAATAATAATCGTTCTTGAACTATTACCATCAAATCAACAGAATTGAAGGAGAATATCGGAAAAGAATACCCAACAAAAAAAACTCTTATAAACTACATTATATAGCAGGAATTTAGTAAAAGCAATAAACAGCTGGGAAGTATAACTAGTAAAATATCCTGAGCCATGCATAGACTGGACCCAAGAAGAACTGAGTCATCTTGCCTTAAAGACGAGGAAAGAAATAACCATGCACAATTCGGATGATACTGACCGATAATACGTGAAAAGGAAAGATCGGAGGAATGAGCACTGCTTACTATATAAGACTGAATGTCACAAAAAGAATTGGAAACATCCATAAAGCAGAACAGAGAACACTTATCACCGCAGCAGCAGACACCGTCAAAATGAACAACACATGGAACAGAAAAACGAGCAATAAGACGAGAAAAGAAAAGTAGGAATAGAAACAGCTACACAGACGATTCGTGAGAATCGCAAGGGAAGAGACTCACGAAAACACCTAGATATGGCTACGAAAAAGACATATGAATAGATAAACGGAATTACTACTTACAGCAACACAAAACAATGCGATTAGAAATAACTTTATCAAGGCTAAGATAAACAAAAGCCAAGAAAACAGCAAATGTTAACTCTGCGGACAAAGAGACGAAAGACAAACAACATAATACGTAAATGCAGCAAACTAGTCCAAACGGATACAAGAACAGAGACAATTGTATGCGTAAGGCAGTATACTGGAAACGATGCAGACGACATCATTTTAAAGACGCAGACAAATTGTACAGACACTGCAGGCAGTATTTGAAAATGGAAAATCACAAACTCCTCTGAGACATGGAGGTTTAAACAGATACAATCATACACGCAAGAAGACCGGATGTCATAATAGTCAACATATAGAAAAAATCCTGTCAGATCGTAAATTTTGCCGTTTTATCAGTCTACAGGGTGACGATCAAAGAGACAGGAAAACGAAGTAAAACCCACGGAAGTTGCGTGAAAACTGAAAAGGATATTGGACATGAAGAAAGTCAATATAGTACCAATAATCGTAGGAAAACTAGAAACCGGCATGGAAAACTTGGAACAAATAACTAGGAGAAATTGGGATCAAAAGGAAAACTAAGACCATAAAACAGCTTAAATGTTAAGGAAAATTCTCGAATACGGAAACCAACTCACATAAACTGAGAAAGTTAACCTGTCACATTGATATTGCAATAGAAACAAACAAAACAATAGAAAGAACACCACAACATGAACTAAAGAGAACTGAAACTGTAATACATTTCATAAACTGCCGCCCCCTCCTAATAAAAAGTAATGGCAACAGCTTCGGCTGATATTACACAAAATAGTCGTGACGGGTAAAGAAGGATGGCCAGACCGATGAGGCTTAGCACTTACCAAACTTGAAAAGTGCGGGAAGTACTGGGACATCGTGGAGGCTTATTACCACAAAACTCGCAAAGAAGACGAATGGTCGTTGCCAGCAAGAAATCCATGTTTAGAGCATGTTGCGATAGCGCACAATCATTTGCAATGGTTTTGAAAGAGGTGGAACGTACTCGAAATTTAGAGAAGACTTATTGTAACTCAGACTTCAGGGAGCACTACCGGTTAATATCAGTGATCAATCTATGCAGATTATTTGAATTATTTGTATCATTTGGACAATTATTCCCATCTTGTTATATTCAGAACTCTTCAGATGAAGTAACCTCCGATCATTCTCGGGATGATCTTTTCAAAATTTGGGAACATTCCACTTAAACTTGGAAATATTTATTCGAAAAATTATTTACAGTATTTAGATGATTCCAAGTTTAGTAATCATCTTCATCATTATTATGCTCACAGAATCTCGGCCGTTTTAATCTCCGGTCCTTTTTATGTACTTCTTGTCGCAATCGGTAACCTCTCGGCAATTTCGAATGGAATCCCTTGTTTAATCCACTAGTGTAGACTGCTCTTAATCGCGATAGGGACACTATCCTAAAATATGTAAATAAAACATTAGCTCATCTCATAACTATTGTCGAATGATATCTACATTTAAGATAAACCATTCCTGCTTGAAATCCCGATAAATGTATAGGTGGGCACGGGTCAAATCATGAAGAGGGTCACTCCATAAATTTATGAGTATATTCAGCTGGCAAAAAATAGCCTTGATATCAGTTTATAACAGGAAGATATGATTGCGAATACCTTTAACAACTGCACACTTTAACGCATTTTAATCATGCTTAATTTATAAGTACAAGAGGGGTCTGTATAAACCCCAGAGTTAATTAAAATAAAAAGTTTACAGTGTACCATGTTATTTATTTGTCATATACTTATATTGATTTTATGAATTAACATTTTAAAAACACAACCAGCAAATAATAAACACGTTGATTACCTCTGTAAATAAAAAGAAAATGCGTTGCTTAGTTTAATTTATAAACAGGCGGATATCTATGTTTTCCCTTTTATCATTGTTCCTCTTTCTCTTACACTAAACACATGTCTCAAAACATATCTCTATGTTAACTGAAATACGACTCTCATCATCACCGTCATATATATATATATATATATATATATATATATATATATATATATATATATATATATATTTATATACATTTAAAAAGAATACGCGGAAATCTCTCTACGGCCCTTTCGACTATCATCTCGTCAGGAGAAAATCGATAGTTTTAATTAATAATAGACCGCTTTGAAGTCTTGCATAGAGCAGATTCCAAGAATCATTTGCAAATATTGGAATCTGTCTCTATCGCTATTCGAAAACCTTCATTGTGCCGGCAGAAGAAATTTGTAAGATCGCTTAATCGCTTTAGGGGAACTTTGAACTCTTTCCCAGTTTTTATTTTTTATTTTTTTATCCCCTAACGTAGTGCCTTTTAATCGACTTTTTAACGAAATCATTCAATTGAATTTTAATCGCTTTATCGTTAATTTTGGCACACTTAATTCCCCATTTTGCTCTTTCTTCCGACGTTATTATTAATTAAAACTATCGATTTTCTCCTGACGAGATGATAGTCGAAAGGGCCTTAGAGAGATTTCCGCGTATTCTTTTTAGATGTATTTATAAGTTTTGTACCTCAAAACATTTATATATATATATATATATATATATATATATATATATATATATATATATATATATATATATATATATATATATATATATATATATATATATATATATATATATATATATATATATATGCAGTTATAAGTTTAGTTATATATATGTAAATATACGTTATGTATAAATGTAATTGGTTTTATTGGTGATAGTAGCTGTCAAATTCCTTCATTTGGTTTTCGCTTCCAAAGTGATAAAGACTAATAGACACTATTTCATTTTTAGTCGACCTTAACTTTATAAGACGTATTTTCTTTTCATATATATATATATATATATATATATATATATATATATATATATATATATATTAAATAATGTTATACATACATAAAAGTAATCCATGGACACGTGTTTCTGGCTATCAGGCGTAATCAGTATGGTTAATTTGGATAACGATAGCAAAAACCACGTGCACATGGATTGCTTTTATGTACGTATAACATGAATATATATATATATATATATATATATATATATATATATATATATATATATATATATATATATATATATATATATATATGTGAACAGAAAATACGTCTTATAAAGTTAAGGTTGACTAAAAATGCAATCTTGTGCATTACTTTTTATTACTTAGAAAGTGTAAATACAAATACGACAAATCTGACAGCTACTATCACTAATAAAAACAATTACATACATACATAACTTAAAAGATTTAGTTGAAAGAAATCGTACATATTTTCGGCAAGGCGTCATAGTCCGGTGGTAAAAGTCCAAGCTATAGACAGTGATATCAAAATTTCAATCTTTGTCTGGGTCAGCCACGCTGATGATGACTGAGAGCCAAAAACACGTGCCCATTGATTACCTTTATGTACGTATGAAATTTATATATATATATATATATATATATATATATATATTAGTACTTCATGTATCCACATAAAATATTATAAGGAGATATAATTTGTTATGTATCAGTTTTCAGTATTTACTTCAACAGTGCTCGATACGTAAGTAGAGCTAGGTAGTAAGCAATGAAAATATATATGGCAATCAAGCTACACAGAGGCTCCCGTGTTTCATCCCCTGGGGGAATCGTCAGGCTAAATGCATGGAGTTATTTTTGTCAGGTGTTTTTATATACATGGCTTGCTAGTAAACCAATCAGATTCTTTGTTGTTCCCTCAGCCAATCGTTGGGCTTCCCGCGAACAAAGGCTTTGTTGGTGACGCTCCTATGTCTACTCTATTGTTTGTTATCAATGGCTTTTCCTATATCCTGTTTCCTTTGTTTTGGCAATACAGTAGGCGAATTTATTTTAACACGTGGTTTCTTGTATTTCTATTTTAGGTTTTAAATTTTTACTTGTTCAGTTTTTTATTTATTTATTTATTTATATATTTTTTTATTTTATTTATTATATATCATCCTAAGGTAAATTTATTTCTGTGTAAACAGCTGTTGGCTATTTCGCTTCTAGAGTTTAATAGGTTTCGGGGATCTTTAAAATTTAAGATTTCATATTTTTCATTCAGGCATAATCTACACGGGTCGTCTAAGTTTCTACATGTACTGGCCTGTCTTACTATTTTCCATTCAATTATTGGTGAGTGTCCATTTTCTTTGAGTTCCCAATAATGGTTAGCTAGTGCTGTTTTAGTTCGACGTTCTTTGTTTTTAAATGTGCTTTTGTGGTCATAGTATCTGGTCTTAAAGTCTAGGGATGTCATACCCACGTAGTATTTCTTGTTATTTGGTCTTTCGTTGGCAAATATCGTTGCTTGGTATACAACACTTTTAGTTAAGCATTTATTTTGTAGTGGACAAAGTTTACGATTTATGCAGTTACATCTTTTCTCTCCATTGCTAACTTTTTCGTTTTTATTCGGGTGGTTATTATTAGTGTTTTGTTTATTTCTATTAATATTGTTTATATTTTTGTTCTTCGTAATGTTATTTTGTGTATATTTTTTACTTTCTTTATTTTATTCTTCTCTGTTGTTGTCTTTTAGTATTTTGTTGTTGTGTGCCTTAATTATCATTTCTAGGTTTTCACAGCAGCTGTAGGATAGTTTTAGATTATTTTTATTGACTATTTTATGTAGAGGGTTAGTTACGGGGAAGTGTTTTTCAATCAGATTTAGGAATTTTTTGCCTAGTTTAGTTTTTAGCATCTGGTTATAGGGAGGGGTATAATAGATTATATTTCTTTTTCTTTTGTTTTTATTTTTAATTTTGTTGTAATTATTGATGTCCTGTTTTTTATATTTAATTTCGGTATTATGGTAACCACTATTTTTTAGAGCTGTATTGTAAATGTTGATTGATTTTTTAAAAACGCTTTCGTTGCTAGAATTGTTGATAAGCCTACTTTCGATCGAATTCGGAATATGTTTTATGATTGATGGGGGGTGATTAGACTTTGGGTGTACGTATATTGGGTTGGCGTTATCTTTTAGGTATGGTTCGTAGGTGTTTTTACTTAAGTTTAATGTGACGTCTAGAAAGTTCGTTGTTTTTATGTTAGCCATTACTTCTACTTTTATGCCTAGTTTTTTCATTTCCATATGTATAATTTTCTTGAAGTTTTGTCCATTAACTTTGTTGGAGTCTCTTATAATCGCTAATCCATCATCTCTATAAAGGCCGATATCCGTATTATCGAATATATTTGTGAGTGTATATAAAATGAATAACCTTACAAGATCAGATGCCTCCGCAGAGTCAAGGGCACCCATGGCCAAATCAAAGGAGTTTGTCATATTCGTTTTAATCCATTGGTCCTCGTTGTTGATTAAAACTTATCTCCTACATTTTGTAATGATGTGAATTTCATCCTTGGATATATCGGTATATATCTCGGCGAATTCTAGGGCGATATTGAAGAGTTCTTCTGATATGGATGGGTAGAAGTCCATTATGACGAATTGTAAGAAGGTACAATTGTTCTTATTTTCTATACTGTTACACCAAGTGATTGCGTCGGCAGTATTCACCCATTGGTTTAATTCTAGGTCGTTTCTTATTTGTTTGTTAATTCTAGATAGAATTGTTTGGTTGATTCTTCCTATTTCTGGTTTGGTCGGATTAATTAAGCGGGTGCTAGGGGTATTGTTAAAGTTAATTTTGTGGTCTTTAAATAAGATATAGGCTTCCTTAGGTTTTAACTTACTAACTTTGTTGCTAATTTCTAGTTTATCTGTGATTTGTTTACTTTCAGTATTTATTATATCTATGTAGTTATGTTCGCTTGTATCTAGTTTTTTGTAGTTTTTTGTAATATTTTCTGTTAGTAGTTTGTTATACTCTTGTTTATCTATTTTGTAAAAATTTCTAGTTTTGTCCGCTTTTACGAATATTTTGTTAGAGTTGTTTATGTTTTTAACGATGGTGTGTAATTGTTTTTGGAAATTATTCTGTTGTTTGTGAAATTCTAAGTTTTTAATAACATTTAAGAGGTCATTTTCAAAGCTAGTCATAAGATCTATTGGTTTAGTGTTTTTTAGGCTTTTGAATCCGTAGGATTCTTTTGTATCTACGTGTTTATCTTTATTGTTAATGAAGAAGTGTGCTCGCCATCACATTCGGCGTATTAGTTCGTCCGTTTTTTTAATTAATTTAATAATGTATCCATGCTTGCTAGGTGTTGGGATATTCTTAAGTGATGTTACTAAGTTAATTTTTTCCATATTATGGATTAGTGGTGAAATAAATTCTTGTGAGAGTTCTCAACTGTTTGAGGAGCCAGATATTAGTACTTCATGTATCCACATAAAATATTATAAGGAGATATAATTTGTTATGTATCAGTTTTCAGTATTTACTTCAACAGTAAGTAGAGCTAGGTAGTAAGCAATGAAAATATATATGGCAATCAAGCTACACAGAGGCTCCCGTGTTTCATCCCCGGGGGGAATCGTCAGGCGAAATACATGGAGTTTTTTTTGTCAGGTGTTTTTATATACATGGCTTGCTAGTTAACCAATCAGATTCTTTGTTGTTTCCTCAGCCAATCGTTGGGCTTCCCGCGAACAAAGGCTTTGTTGGTGACGCTCCTATGTCTACTCTATTGTTTGTTAACAATGGCTTTTCCTATATCCTGTTTCCTTTGTTTTGTCAATACAGTAGGCGAATTTATTTTAACACGTGGTTTTTTGTATTTCTATTTTAGGTTTTAAATTTTAACTTGTTCAGTTTTTTATTTATTTATTTATTTATATATTTTTTTATTTTATTTATTATATATCATCCTAAGGTAAATTTATTTCTGTATAAACAGCTGTTGGCTATTTCGCTTCTAGAGTTTAATAGGTTTCGAGGATCTTTAAAATTTAGGATTTCATATTTTTACTTCAGGCATAATCTACACGGGTCGTCTAAGTTTCTACATGTACTGGCCTGTCTTACTATTTTCCATTCAATTATTGGTGAGTGTCCATTTTCTTTGAGTTCCCAATAATGGTTAGCTAGTGCTGTTTTAGTTCGACGTTCTTTGTTTTTAAATGTGCTTTTGTGGTCATAGTATCTAGTCTTTTAGTCTAGGGATGTCATACCCACGTAGTATTTCTTGTTATTTGGTCTTTCGTTGGCAAATATCGTTGCTTGGTATACAACACTTTTAGTTAAGCATTTATTTTGTAGTGGACAAAGTTTACGATTTATGCAGTTACATCTTTTCTCTTCATTGCTAACTTTTTCGTTTTTTATTCGGGAGGTTATTATTAGTGTTTTGTTTATTTCTATTAGTATTGTTTATATTTTTGTTCTTTGTAGTGTTATTTTGTGTATATTTTCTACTTTCTTTATTTTATTCTTCTCTGTTGTTGTCTTTTAGTATTTTGTTGTTGTGTGCCTTAATTATCATTTCTAGGTTTTCACAGCAGCTGTAGGATAGTTTTAGATTATTTTTATTGACTATTTTATGTAGAGGGTTAGTTACGGGGAAGTGTTTTTCAATCAGATTTAGGAATTTTTTGCCTAGTTTAGTTTTTAGCATCTGGTTATAGGGAGGGGTATAATAGATTATATTTCTTTTTCTTTTGTTTTTATTTTTAATTTTGTTGTAATTATTGGTGTCCTGTTTTTTATATTTAATTTCGGTATTATGGTAACCACTATTTTTTAGAGCTGTATTGTAAATGTTGATTGGTTTTTTAAAAACGCTTTCGTTGCTAGAATTGTTGATAAGCCTACTTTCGATCGAATTCGGGATATGTTTTATGATTGATGGGGGGTGATTTGTCTATTGTCCAAAACGAAACCCAAAACTATACCTAATTGTCTTTAACAAAAACATTAATAAAATGCACTATTTATGAAATTGCTGGCAAATTTCAAACAGAAATTGTTTCTTTACTGAATGCGATCATTTATTGATCCATGTCTTTCTTCTCTTATGACTTTCTTGGTTAAGCCTTTTTGTTAAAATCGGTTTCAACGTAATACTTCTGCAATACGTCTAAATGGCATTATTCGACCCGTTTATAACCTCACCTGTTGTATCGGTAGATACATTGTAGCAGTAGTAAAACATTACTTGGGGTTTCTCAAATCTGCACGTTACGGCCTCCTTGGTCCCAACGGTTTGTTACACTTTGTCGACAGAATTCACAGATCGCGTTGACGTCATTCGCACAGAAACCGGACGTAGTAAAAAGACTCGATATTTTTCTGTCTGTGCCATCAGACAATGCTATTGGGTTTTACAATATCTGCTTCTCTTTATTTCGAAATGGTGGGTGTGGTCTTATGCGTGTACATATTTCCCCCCCCCCCTCAAATGATTCGTAAAGCACAATTGTTGATACCTCTTTATAATAACAGTCGTAAAGGCGCGGTTAGTGTGAATAAAAAAGACTTCGACGGAGCAAACAGGAGTTGCAAACCTTGACTGCCACATTAGCACCGAATCAAGACCTTTGAATCTCGTTGACGAAGTATGACAAACTGTGGGTGGTCAAGGAGCCTGATTGTAATCTTAAATGGAAAATTCCACTCCACGTAATTTGACCCTTACATGTGAATCTACCATACTAATCTGATGCATTGGTGTAAATAAACAGTTGTTTATAGATTAATGTAAATACATCTGCCGGACACAGCAGAAAAAAAAGAACAACATAAAACAAACCAGATCTCCCTAATATGTTTCATAAATATGACGTAAAGTCGTGACATTGACAACATAATTATACATTCACAAATAATCTGGAATAAACTACTCATTTAAAAGTTACAGCATTTGGACAGCAAGAAAGGCGCAGCGGATTACAATTTTCTATTAATAGATGACACACTGTGTGAAATCTATTCAGTAGGAAGTCATTGTATTCAACGTTATACAGTCGATACAATCGCCAAGTGATTTTCAAATCGATAATATTATAATAACAGAAAGAACAACTACAAGTAGAGAATACACTTATAATTAGAGCTGTTTTCTTAAACAACACGATGACTGTCTATGGGCACCATGGATATCGATTCGAACTATGGGATATGTAGTTCGATTGTGTATACTTATGTACTAATACTATTTGGAAATATATTGACCTCCAATTTATATTAAGTCATGCGTAAAATCGTTATCTATGTCTTAAATTTATCTTTTAGTCGCCACATCTCATGAACGATTTTTTTTACAAAGGGGGAAGAATTGCTGTTTCCGGGTTTGAATCTATCTATTTAACATTAATCGTGGATTAGTTCTTTACTTTGAAGTAGTATTTGTTTTTTTTATCTTTACATAAAGTGATGTCACGCTTTGTCTGAAGTGATTTCCATTAAACACTAAATAAATCCTGTTAAAATATTTTTATAAATGCAACATTTACAATCAAATGATTTGCTGTGACTCATAGTACAACGTCACAGAAGGTACTGAAACGTCAGACCAAAAGAAGTTTATTGATTCTAAATGTACAGTGGAAATCTCTTTTCATTATTTATATTTCATGTCATGATTAATTTGTTTTAAAAAGGCGGCACGTAGTTGTCTGTGTAATGTCATCACCTGTTCCTCTGACGGCTATGTGTCTGTCGGGTTCAGTTCCTCTTGCCTCAATAACTTTTCCAGCTTAAAACCCTCGCCCCCTGCCAGGTGTATTTCAAACATCAGCTGTCATTTGTAAACTTATATTATGAATTCATAATATGACATACAGCACAACATTTGTAAGGAATTGGAATTCACCCAAACGTGACAGATTCTTCATACTTTTGCCGAATCACAGTGCACACATTGTGCTTTATGAATCTCTGTAGAATTAGCAGACAATTCGACGCCTGCGAAGGATTTGATGAAAAGTCTGTATCAGCTTGAATCCAGTTGGCTTACATACCCTTTAATATTTCTGGCAGAAACCAGAATAACGGAGAATCTTAAATCTGACCTTATTAGATATTATTAATATTATCAATATTTTGATGAAATACAACATGAAAAGAAAAACAAATGAAATAAACAAGACATAATTTGAAAATTACATCAACGTCATAGAACTAGTTTAATTAATTATTATTTTTCATTATTATTAAAAAACGAAAATTAATTTTGAATCTAATAAACGGTAAAAGCCCATTTTCCTGAATTCAAGGTTTTAATATTGTAATGGAAAACGTGTTTGTTCCACGGACGAGAAATGAATGATTGCAATTTAACAGATTTGTTTGGCTTTTGAGAACGTGTCAAGGTTTTTATTATAATCTTGATTGATTGCCAATAGGGACCTGAGAGTTATGGCTATTTGACTCTAACTGGAAACATCGTCAAACTATTATCATTGTTATTCTTAGTATTACTATTACAGTTATTAATTAAGTTCAAGCATGAAAATGGGATAGTGAAGAAGCAGTTTGTAAATTTTTTCCTGTTTATTTTGCATGCGATGCCATTTGCTTCATTAGCGACTCTCTGTTTTCTTTTCGTTTATCAAAGGTAGCTTTTTAATGGCGCTGTAATGAAGGCGGATAATGAGAGGGGAACACACAACTATTACAAACATTGCAATCCAAGGAAGAAAACTAAAACAAAGTGCACACGGACAATAAATTAAGGCCATTAAAACATAATTCAGTAAAAATAAATAAATAAACACAATTAAAATATTATCTTTACAACAGTTTTTACTGTAATAACAATATGTTAGGTACAACGCTGCTTTTTGTTGATACCAATATTTCGTAAGCGGTTACTTCAGTCCAAGTTGCTGGGAATAAACAAAGTAACACACAAACATTGAAAAATGAGACTAGTCAAGTATTCGAATATGTGCTTTTGAAAGAAGTATACATCAAACGGATGTTGTCCTTAACCGTTTAACTATCAAGCGGCACTGTCGGAGAAAGCACAATTAGATTACTAATGACAAAAATGTGGAGGTGGTCGGTATTTCGGAGTCAGAGGTTCGAATCGTGTCCTCGTCTCATTTTTTACAGAGCAGTTTTCTTAGTATATTCCCAGACCCTTTAACTGAATTACCATTTTATGTAATGGCATTACCTACACAAACACAAGGATAAGCAAAAAAGAAGCAGTGTGAAACATAATATATTAGCTGAAATAAATGCCAATATAAACTCTGTTAACGACTGTTTATCTGCCAGCAAACAAACATGTTAAGATTGTATATGAAATAAACATAATTATTTGGCTTCAAACGATAGCAACATCTCAGTAGACAATGGGTGCCGCCTGAAAAGATCGCTGTGCAATAAATAGTTTATAGCAAAGCAATCTGTAATCGACATTACTTACATTAAAAATAAATTGAAAGCACACATCAAAGATCCCCGGAAGACTTTCTTGCGATAATGAAAGAAGCACTGATGTTATTTTGTAGTTTTTTTTTCTTTTTAGACCAGTTGCTATATCAAGGCTTTGTAGTCTTGTTTATCCTACTATTTTACGCATAGATAGGGGAAACCGATCATACCATGCCCAAAAATATTTGATAAAAGGACTTCCAGTAACCTCCATTTTCAAATTAACATCGTCCAGTATTTCAGGTAGTCACCCAGTCAGGCTTAAACGTGAAAAGATTGGGGACACTAATATAAACTAAATAAATACAAATGACTTGAACTCATATTTCAGCCCGCAACTTATCTATGGTGAAGTATGTATGGATTTATGATTCAGCGTGTTTATCGATGGGCACGTTTCCCAGTATTCATGGAGACTATGTGTTCATACCACCCAAGTATATGTTCTCGGCATTATTTGGGCAAAAAAAGACGGTCTCGCCTGATAGTTGACCTTCGCCCTTCCCTTGTTGAAATGAGGTGCGGTCTTGTACAGTCTTAAGATGTACACCATTCTAAGTGTTATCTTCTTTCTTAGAGAAATTGGTTGGTTAATTGCTAATAGCCTAACACTCCTTTCCTAATCATTCCGACAGGCTGCTATTTTTTTTAGCCAGAGTGCATCCCCGTCTGGAGCCTTGCCTTTACTATGCCCTACATTCCGGCTATGCGCAAGATCATCTTGGGATGGAAATAAAGAAAATATAGCCGTATTTATAGATGGTGTTTCAGTTCTTTCCGAATTAGTCACGTGATGATGGTTTATGCATTACTGTATTACCTGCTCTTATATATTTGATTGTTTAGCAATCATTTGACCTACTAATACAGAATATCTCCCACTTCAAAGTTTAGTAAGCTAATATGCCACGAGCTTCTTGCAAATGTTTAAACATAAGGAATGTTTGAACTATATATTCAACCCTGAATTATATATTTCATATCAATATTGAAATAACAAAAATTATAAGATTTCTCTTCTGCTGCTTACTGAATACGCCATTATCTACCGTTTGACTTCAATCATCGTAGTTCAAATAATCAGGCTAAGATAGCACCCCCCACACACATAAGGTTTTATTGTTATTATTATCAGTTGTATCTTTAGATCCCTATTTTATATCTGTAACTTATTCTTTTTCCAATATTGGTCTATGTACGCCCTCCCTCCAATGGATGTTCCTCTAAGACGAGCTTGTTATTTTTTCCGTGAATTTCTGTAAGATGTGATGCTAAAGGCGCTGATGAAGAACGTTTTGGAGTAGCTTTTGTTGTTTTTTTTTTAATTAAAGAAATAAATAAAGTATTTCCAGAATGTTTTGGAAACGACCGTACGCCATAATAGACTTGTTGTTCTTATTCACTAAATCTCCTTATATATATATATATATATATATATATATATATATATATATATATATATATATATATATATATATATATATATAGGAAGAGAAGGATGAAGGTAATCCGACGTGATGGGAAAATTATATATATATATATATATATATATATATATATATATATATATATATATATATATATAAAGTTAATCCAACAAAAGATATGAGGCAACTAATATCTTTAATTAGTGAAAATCCGGATAATACTGAAGCTCTATATCGTGGATAGAGCATTAATAGCATGATATGAAATTAAGTAATAACATAAGGTATGTATATATATATATATATATATATATACATATATATATATATACACATATATATATACATATATATATATATATATACATACATATATATATATATATATATATATATATATATAACATAATATGAAATGAAGTAATAATTCAAGGTGCGAATCAAATTTTATTAGAATTCAATGTTCAGGCAAGGTACCTTAAAGTCTTTAACCTATGAGTTTTCAAAGAGTATTCTTCTCCTCAGAGGACCATTACCGCAATGACATCACTGCAGATAATAAAATTAAACTTTGAATATAAAATATAAAAGTATAAAGAAAAATATGTATAAAAATACATAATATATATATGTAGTTCGAATAATGAATTTGTTCAACAAAATAGAGCTGTTTTGAGCAATAATTAGAAGAACACATACGAATAAAATTATTTCAAGATTTTTATTACTCTTCAGAATAGGTTGCCGCGGTTTATTGCACGGTGTGTGAAACGTACTTTTATTGATGTACATCATATGTTTTTAAGGTAGAATTGTCATCTTCTCAGTGCGCATTATGCAGTGACATTAATTGATTTCAGCCTTCTTGTACACCCCTTTGCAATCAGACACGCCTTCAGCCTCATCCTACGGAGATTGGGGAATTAGGGACCTTTCAATTTGGATAACATGCAACACAGATTCTAATAAACTACAGTTCTTTGCATCATATGGTACAGCTTAAAACCTTAGAGATTTCTCAAATTCCCTTAACTAGTATCAAGTTGAAATTACGCATTCGAGCAATATAATCATATCAACAATATTTTTTGACTCAAATATTTCTCTCCGTTCGCAATTCATTCATTAATTCAATATTGGTTGGCAAATTACCAAGGACATTATAAAACCATTATTCAATTTACCAATAAATTCTATGAACGCGCCTTTTTTTGCTTTTAATCGAACATTATTCTTCTTTTTTTATATTTAATTAAGTAGTCTGACATCGTTACAAAAACGGTCAGCCGTAGAAAATAGGCCGAGGAAGAGAGGAAGCAGGGAAAATATAATCCCCATTTTAAGAAAAATAATTGATTTTTAATAGTGCTATGCGAGCAAATGACGTAAAGAATGAAGAAATGACTGAGAGGATGATATCATGACGAACGAACACTCTGACCCCTCCTAATACAAAGCAAGACGTAATGCCTGGGAGTATGATATCAGAACTACAGAATAGATAGCGCATTAGCCCCCTAACACACACACAAAAAAAGAAAAAGTAATGCTTGGGAAGAATGTATCATGACGAATGAAAGCATACTACACACAATTATATAAGCATCAGCCGTTTTAATGTTAATATAGTAAGGAAAGGTGGAAAAATTGCATTTGTTCATTTAGATATCATTTTTAAAAAATGGCAAGTTTAATTATCTACGTGAAATGCCTGAATGACACTTGGTTTAAAATATACAGTCGCCATCTTTATAAACAAAAAGAGATACGCTAGCTAAGGAAGATCGATAACTTCTTTCGATAATGTTTTAGTTCAAAAGACATGTTTATAAACTTAAATAACCGTTCTTCCTACACTAGTATTATGGTGCACGAAGATAAACTGAGACAAACCTCCGGTGACTTATTCCTAAAGCGGTCGTTCTATTTGGTCCCCCGATTTATAAAATCGGGGGACTTATGTTTTGAGGCATGTCCGTCCGGATTTTTCTCCGCAACCATCCATTGAATTTCTCTGAAATTTTGCATGAAGTTTTTACTTTGGTCAGGTTAGAAGGTGACATTCTCCGATTTTTTAAATAAATCTGGTTAGCTCCCCAGGGGGTCAAAAGTCCTCGAAATGGCAAAAAGTACATTTTTGGCCCCATAACTTTCTATCCATCCATTCAATTTCTCTGAGACTTGGCCAAAATGAATGTAGAGGCAATTGTTCCTAATAGAAAATAAGTATCGCTGACTTAGAAAAAATCTGGTTCGCGCCCCCCGGGGGTCAAAAGCCCCCCCCCCCCCAAATGGCAAAAAATGGCCCTTTTCTCTCATAACGTTTGATCCATCCATTAAATTTTTCGGAGACTTTGCCAAAATGTAGTGCCAATTGTTCTGGATATAAAATGACATCAGAAAACTTCTGGTTCGCGCCCCCAGGGGTTCAAAGTCGGGGGTAAAAAATGACCCAAATTGCCCAAATTTATTGCATTTTACACTCGCCACACCGAGTCACACACAGAGAGGGACCACGCACGCCCGGCTTGTTGTCACTTGTTCTTAACATATTCTAATAAGCAAATCTGAAAATGTTAATTTTTTCAGTTTCTCTTTTGTAAGTTTGTTTTAAGAAAATATTACTTTCTTTTGTGACATTTATTCATAGGAAAATTTTTATTGTTTTCTGCTTTGTACAAAGTATTCCTTCAGGAACAAGAACTTCAATTTATTAAATATCCCCGCTTTAATTAAACCTCACCGCCATTTGTATTTTCAAAATATACACTTATTAACGACATGCTCTATCTACAACCGTATACAAATAAAAACTATTATTCTGAGTAATAAAATGTAGACGTTTATACGTGTGTAAATATATTGTTCAAAAAAGTAAACCAACTATTCAATTTATGTTTAATTTTGTTCACTTCTAACAAGACATATTTCAACTGAAACGTAAGCTGCTACTGTTAACATAAACCACATTTATAGAGGGAATCTTCAGTGGGCACCCCGCAGAAAGATAGTTGTTCACATTACATTTATATTTTTGAATTATTCATAGATTAAATTAATTATTTTTATCTAAAATAAATATCTTAAATGTGTTCTTAAAGTACAGGGTCTACTTACAATAACATATTTCATCTGATATAAATAGCAGTACCATGTAATAGAAAATTGTTAAATTTTTTTAAATAAAACGTTTGTCGACAAGAAATGAACATCACTGAAACATGTAAGTTAAACAGTAACGTAATATTATTAAACATTTCAAAGCTCTCTTCATTTTCGTATTCCAACTCTATGGGAGAAAAACGGATTTAATGATTAAAATATAAACCTATGGACTAAAATACATCTCTGCATCAACCAGTTTTATACCCACACGCATTTCCTTATTGACCGAGCATAACTCAAGATTTGGAAGCATTTGTATTTTTTCTGCAGTTTTCATTGAGGAAAAACAGAAAATCTTTGAAATTAACAGAAAAGATATAATAGATACAACAAAAAATAACTGAATTCCGCCATTGCTTTAAGCATCTAAATTATAATCCTGAATTTCTATTCAAATACAACGAATGAACAAAAAAGAAACACTTTAATTACAGTTAGTATATTGAGTTGCATAAGAAATCAATATTTTACCGTTGATGAGCAATTTAAGTAAGAACTTGAAGTTGTCTTTTCTTAGATGAAGAACCATTCTCACTACCAAAGCGTGTTTTCTTGTTGTGTAAAATGGAGAATCAAATGCTAATCACGTGTTCAAAACGAGGCGGGAGATGGGAATATATTAGTTTTCTTTCTTTTTTTTTCACTAGATTCATTTCGCTAAAAGAAGAGGGAATTCGAGCAATTATTTATTTCTTGTTCAATATGAAATTGTAATTACATTCATTTGCACTATTTTCTTTCTGTCTCTTCTGCAAGCACAATATATAATTAATCAACTCTGAAAATAACATCATTCAGAATAATTTCATTTTTTTTTAAATCTTTTATTTTTTCATCAGAGTACAGATGGAAATATATATATATATATATATATATATATATATATATATATATATATACAAATGTACATATACATATATATATATATATATACACATATATATACATATACATATACATATAAATGATCCAAGCAGATCATTTGCCTCCTCATCCCATGTGTGTGCCTTCACTATAAAATACAATTATTTTCTGTCTTCTTCATTTTCTGAAGACGTTTCCCACGAACGAAACCGGTCAAAAAAATCTCATGTTTTTGTTTTTCTCTTGCCTTTTGACTTGTTTTCCGTCTGTGATCTTTTCACATAGATATATATATATACATATATATACATATATACATATATATATATAAACATATATATATGTATATATATACATATATGTATAGGTACATATATATATATATATAGAGAGAGAGAGAGAGTGAGAGAGAGAGAGTGAGAGGGATAACGAGAGAAAGATAGAAAGAAAGAGAGAGAGAGAGAGAGAGTGGTAGATAGATGAATAAACAGGCAGAGGGATGGATACATAGGCAGAGAATGAGATCACGAATAAGTAATATACAGAAATTAATGGAGATGGGAGAAACAAGGAAAGAAAGAGAGAATGATATTAATACAGAATGAAAAATAATAAGGGCAAGAGAAACATAGTCACAGGAAGCGAATATTGCAAAGAAAGATAGTGAACTCGTGGAAATGCGAATGTAGAAAGTGAAAAGAAATAGGAAATATAGATATAGTGAGAGATATAAAACGAGAGAGAGAGAGAGAGATAAAGAGAGAGAAAGAGAGACACATATAAAGAGGGAAAGAGAACAGCGGGAGAGACCCGCCTAAAAACGATAACATAGTTGGAGATAGAGAAGAAATAAATGCGAAAGAATACTGCAAGCGATAAGTAGAGTCAAATAGAAAGAAAAGAAAATACAGAATGAAACAAAGAGTACAGATAATGTGATAGGGGGGGGGAATGAAAATAAAGAGTAAAGGAAAGGATATGGAGTGAGGAAAAAGGAGATGCAAATATAGAAGGGCAACAAGTGATTGAAAATAATAAATACAAAGGTCGAAGAGATCGTACGAAGAAGGAAAATTCAACGAACAAAATTGAGAGGAAGTTCTAGCATAAATATAGTGAGACGTATGCATGAAGAAGACAAAGAACGAGGGGCTAATACTAAACACAGACATTTGTCACCACCTATCCGAACAGTCCGACGAAGTACTCTCTGAGTCAACAGGCCAGCTGCTGTTAATGGACGATATATATATATATATATATATATATATATATATATATATATATATATATATATATATATATATATATACGAAGCCTGTCTAAAAAGTATCCAAAAAATACGTGACGGAGTTGGGACCCTCATTCCCTTCAAAGTAATCCTTTTGTGCTTGCACACACTTAGCCCACCAGTCCATCCACTGCCGGGAAACACATGCGGAAGCTATCTTTTGGAATCGTGTTCGTCTCCGACGTCGCGTTAGATTCAGCAGGGGTTTGGAGAAGATGCGATGCGATGTGTAACACAAATTAAGAAATCGTTCAACCAATTTAAAAATGGCCGCACATCAGCGGAGAGTGACCACCATTTCTCCCTAAACTGCTTGGAGTGTAGCTGAGAGGGTGCGAATAAAAGAGATGATGCGAAACGCAACGGCGGTGATGTAAGCCATTCGAAATTAACACTTAAAGAGGTGTTTTCGGTAGTGGAGTGACAAGTGGGCTAAGTATGTGCCAACACAAGGAGCCTACGTTGAAGTGAATTAGCGTCCCACCTCCGCCACGTGTTTGAAATATTGTTTTGTCTTTGAGGTCGGATACGTGCGAAAAAAAGAAAACAACACGAAAAAATGAAAATTATAACCAAAAAAAGAAAGAATATAAATAACTGGACAAAAATAACAAAGACAGTCAGTAAAAATATATACCTTAATTTTATAAAATATTAGATTAATAATTATAGCCGATTATGAATGATTAGAAATATAAAAATAAGATATTAAAATATATTTTAATAAATATATATATATATATATATATGTATATATGAGCAGGTTCGAATTATTTCGATGGGAATCTGAGTAATAGTGCTACAATGTACATTTAAACAGAGCCTGAAAAAATTTTAATGGGGAAAAACTAGACCCACATTTCGGTTGTAATTATAACTTATTTCGACCTAGATCGGTCTCATCAGATGTAAAATCAACCGCATTTTATACATCTGATGAGACCCATCTCGGTCGAAATAAGTTATAATGTGTACAACCCGAATGTGTCTCTAGTTTTGTTCACCCTTCTTAAATATATATATATATATATATATATATATATATATATATATATATATATATATATATATATATATATATATATATATATAAGAGAGAGAAACAGGGAGAGATAGATTAAAATGAAAATAAACAGAGTATGAACGTTTAGAGAATTTAATCGTCGTTCATCAAAAAACGAGACTGCCACACGTTTCTAGATCCGTCCTTTCACCTTTTGGCTAAGATCAAAGTGTAGTATATGTTCCGATGGATACTGCACCCCATAGACTGCTATTGTCTTTGCCTTTGAGGCTTAATTTACGCCGGTCTATGGGTCAGTCCTGTGCAGTTCTAGAAGGCCCACCCTCTCTGGCTTCGCCCCCCCTCTTTGTGGGAGGAGTAAGTTTATTGCTTACTGCCTGAGGCGCCCCTACCGGGGAATGCCGACGGGGCTGCCCAGGCAATTTTTAAACCCCACTTTCCCGACCCGACCTTGGGTCACATCTTACTTGTGGGAGTAAGATAAAACCTGGCCTTGTGCCTAACTCGTGGAGAGGAATAAATCAATACTCTGTGTCTTAGTCGAGTGGCAGAATTGCAAAACAAGATCCCTCCATCCCGGCGAAATGGACACGTAATTCTAGCAAAACCTTTTTAACTAAGAGGCTCAGATGGGCCATCTTCCCGGGCAGATCCCAGCTTCAAACTGATGCCAGCTATCCCAGAAACCTCAACTTTTTGTCATGCCCATTGGGCCAGATACCCCTCCCATCTTTTCCTTCCTGGCCGGGTATTTCTTCCTGGTCAAAAACCACCCATTGCATTGACCACTTGAGATATCACCCGAGAAAAATGTCCGGCAGATAATTCTTATGGCGATAATCGGTTAGCATAACCGCATGGGTCCAGCCTTTTTTGAGCTACTTAGTTCATCTCAAATAGAAACAAACGTGTGTGGTCCATATGAAACCAAAAATATTTTCACTTCATTTTGTACCCTCCTCTTTTTTCTGATCGATCATCTAACATTTGCAACGTCCCCCATTCACTAAAAAAATGACCTACTGCATTTTTACAGAGGGTTCGAAACTTTGCTTTGGAAAACAAGAGCGTTGTTCTGATCAGTCAGCTAATTTTGTATGAATAAACAAGCGTGGTATATACATACTATATTGTCATAAATAAATGCCTATATTTACATTTGTGTTGGCAAGCAAATGAATATATGAGGTTATTGCCTCTAATTTTTACATAGCTATGCACTACTACAGTGTTTTCTCCGTATTATTGGTTTTCTTAACGGGTTTCATGTGGCTGAGTAGAAGCACTACACATATTGTAAGGCGTCAATTGCCACGGGAAGATAACTTGAAAATATTTAACAGTTAGGGTATATTTTACGACGCTCACCAGAGGCGCGAACGGGGTCCAAAAAAAGAACGAGAAAGGGTTTAAAAACATAAATTTGCAACAAGTGAATTTGACCTGCGACGAGAATAGATACTTTTCTTCTTACCTATGTAATTTTTTTTTATTGTTACGTATTATAAATGTTTTTTTATTAGATGTAAAAAAAAAAAGTTTCTTGTTTTTTTTCAAGGTTTTCACAAATTCAATATGGCGGATTTACGTGTTTTTTTACCAAATGCCCCCCCCCCAAAAAAAAAATCGGCAATTTTTTTCCAAGTTCCGGTGACAAAACTATTGATTTCTAATAAATAGCGGTTGTAACGGTCTAAAAATACAAACAAATGCCACAAGCAAGTTTGAAACTAACTTTTACAGCCTACAGTTACTTTTATTTGTTGTATATTTGTTTTTTTAGCGTTTTTACTCTGCTGAGCGTCGTAAAATATCCCTAACAGTTATTATTCCAATTGTCACGGGAAGATAAATTGAAAATATTTAACAGTTATTATTCTTGATTTGCGGGTATTAAAAAAAGTTGTACTGTTTAGCAGAAAATTGGCTGTCAAGACCTTATGACATGTTCTGCATCTATTACAGATGATAGAGTTATGTGGAAATAAACCATACGTCCACAGGGAATACCAGCGAAAGATATATACATATATATATAGAGAAGAAATATAGAGAAAACGACAGAAAGAGATGGATAAATATATATATTTATATATATATATATATATATATATATGTAAAAATAAAAATGGAATAAAGAATAAGCAATTCAACAACTAACAAAAATAAACTCAAAAACTTTTCCGTTTTGAAGTAAAGTTTCCTAA
The DNA here is from genome assembly GCA_963556195.1 of Sepiola atlantica. Taxonomy (NCBI): domain Eukaryota; kingdom Metazoa; phylum Mollusca; class Cephalopoda; order Sepiida; family Sepiolidae; genus Sepiola; species Sepiola atlantica. The sequence continues at coordinate 159,725,171 of OY744523.1, forward strand.
CCGATCGAAAATGGTCGTATCTACGGCCGAAATATCTCGGTAGAACTTTACAACATGAGTTTTTGAGTTAATTTTTGTTAGTTGTTGAATTGCTTATTCTTTATTCCATTTTTATTTTTACATATTGTCTGAAACATTGTTTTTTTTTCACAATATATATATATATATATATAGAGAGAGAGACATACAGAGACACAGAGAGAGAGAGACAGAAGGAGAGACAGAGAGACAGAGAGGAAGAGGGAGAATGGGAGAGACATGAGTATATGATTGCGTTTACTTCTGAAATGTAGCTCACGGGTAAACTCGAGACAAAATGATCGATCATTGCAGATATTAATGCCAGATTATATCAAGAGGAATGATACGTTCTCTGATAAATCTTTTCGATTAAAAGCCGCCATTTTCTGTACGGTGTCAGTGTCAAACTTATCAACTCATAAATAGATGCCAGTTCATGTGGGATGCTATCTTTTTTCTCTTGTCTTATCCTATTGTTGTTTGCGTCTTATGCAACTTAGGAAAAATAGAAACACAGACGTTTAATTCTAAATGTAGCAATATTAGAGACGGATAGGCGAGAAAAAGGATTAGTAAAATTAGGTAAAATTCTACGTAGGATTAACAATTAGGTAGAGTAGAATTTTTGTTATTTAAGACTAGGGGAAAGCTACGTATCATGGCTGTTACGTCACGGGCATCGGATGTGTAATATTAATAGCCATAGAAGGCGGTTGGGGTTTTAGCAAGCTGCTGTCTCTTCCCACATGGATGGGGGCGTAAGGTTATTTTATGCATGTACATGTGGTATGTCATGAAGTTACAATAAAAGCCCAACATATGTTAAAATTCTAATTGTATTTGTTGACGCTTTTTTAAAAGAACATACATAGCAGTAATAATAATAATAATAATAATAATAATAATAATAATAATAATAATAATAATAATAATAATAATAATAATAATAAGAAGAAGAAGAAGAAGAAGAAGAAGAAGAAGGAAAGGAAGAAGACAGGTAGATGAAGAGATCCAAACCGTGACTGCGAAATCACCAGCTTACCTCGACTAGTGAATCTCGACAACGAAGTGGACACACTTCAAGGATTGAGGAGAACGAACCGTAGGAATCTAAAAAATCTTCAGGGTATTAGAAAAATGTGAATTGGATGTTTTTCTTCTAACATTATATGTATAAGAATAACACTTACAAATTGTACTCATTTTTGAATGATTTTTCTGATTTATAACTTTTTAATATACAAACTGAGATAAGCGTTTACAGCGGAGGTGGTTATATTTGATTTTCATCAATATTTTAGCATTAGGTTTAATATATTCATATATGAGCATTGATTTCGTAGTTATAGACAGAGAGTTTAGAAAACGTATTTGTTAGTGCTAGTAATTTATAACTGAAATATGATTTTTACCAAAATAAATATTATGAAAATATGTATTGTATGTATCCATAGGTTGTGGAGAATAAGACAAATGGTTGTGAACAGATGCCTTTATCCCAACCATCACAAATAGAGCAGAGGTGATCTATTGAACATCTGATGAAGGCAACACTTTCACAAA
>OY744523.1:159729254-159751754 GCA_963556195.1 Sepiola atlantica
AGTCGACAGGAAGTTAATGCGACACAGAGGACGAAGGATGCCGGCAAGGAAGTACGTTAGCGTCCGGGTTAAGACGGACATATTTTGAGGACAACTATAGTCAGTCTTCCCGAGTACCTCTGCGCTGAACGGGGAAGAAATGAACAACCGTCGACAAGAAAGTCGCGAGGAAAGGCAGGGGCCTTTTGTAAATGGAATTTGAAGATGGAATTATATCCGCCTTTGGCTTGGGCGAGACGACCGATGTGCGACTACAGTATCGCGGTGGAGCCTGTTGAAAATGGAATTATAGCCGCCCTCGGCTCGGGCGAGACGAGCCTGTTGAAAATGGAATTATAGTCGCCCTCGGCTCGGGCGAGACGACCCGCTGAACTAAGCTGAGAAAAAGCTTGAAGATGGAATTATAGCCGCCCTCGGCTCGGGCGAGACGACCCGCTGAACTAAGCGGAGAAAAAGTAACCAGCCAGGAATTGTTTTTCCTGAGAAAAAAATGTATTTCAAAACTACATGTGCAAGGAGGTACGGCTACGACGACATGCCGGAAATATCTACTCTAAATCGAACAATGCATCTATTTGTGAGTAACAACGTGAATATCTCTTCACGGACATTCGCCCCCTAGGGCTGTTATATATGTGTATATTTTTTTGTGTAGAAATGAATCCTGCTACTATAGGGATAGGATAGACAATCCCCCCTCTTCTTAAGAATATACTTTTGTTTTGATGTTTTATTTCGTTTTGTTTTATAGATACACTCCCCTTTTTTTCTAGTATACAGTTTCATAAAATAAATGAATATAAATTTCATCATAATGTCTTTTTGTCGTTTCTTCGTATCTTTTGTTTGTTTCCCGACGGTATTTTATATTGGAGAAATCCCCATCCCATATCACGTTTTATTTGAACCTGGGATAATACGAGCCACTCCGGACTTTTTTTTTACTTAAAAATTTTTTTTTTTTTATCATTGTCACGTAATGTCTTTCGGTGGTCCCGACCGGCGGCATTCGTGACAAGATATATATGACATGATTATACTTCCACCTTACAAGTAATTCCTGACAAATATTTAAAATAACATAGTATTCGCAGCACAAATAAGATCCTCTCAGCACGGTTATAACCTTGCTCATACAGGGAATACTGCATCTACTCCTAGTGATGTTACCTAAAGTAAATACTCTTAGATGGTTCCTCAACGAGACTGGATGAATATTTGTCCTTGAATCCGGTAAGACGAAGAGACCGCAAAAAATATATACTAGAACATAGTTAACTGGTTAGTTGGGGAGGAGAAAATTTATGTTCTTAACTTCTTTACTAATATTTAAATATCTATGTATCTCATATATAAATTTAGTGTAAGCCCCAGAAAGTGACCCCTTGATTTCTGAGAACTTCGACTGAATATATATTTAGTTTTATACGATAAACTCCTAAACAAATGAATCGATAATTATGAATTTTGGAACACAGCTGCTAAGCATAAGGTTGGGTAAAATGAGCTATATTTAGTTGTATTTAGTTTCTTGAAAATCTGAGCACAGACCCTTTTGAACAAGACGATGCATCCGATTTGTGTGAATGTTTTACACTAAGTATTTGACATCAATTATTAGCAGATTCGTTGGAGTAATGTAAAGCGATTTTAGAGAGTATAATGTGAGTACAACCTCCTGTTTAAAAAATTGCATTAAATTTGATACATAGTCATTAGACACTAATTAAGCAAGATTCCCTGAATTTCCCTTCCTCCTTAAGAAACCTTAATTTAATGGATTTTTATCAAAATTGGAATAAGGATTATGAACATCAGATTTAGTATAATTATATATTGATTTTAATCTTCGTAACATGAAAATGGTACAAAACGGTTCCGTTCAAGGAATTACTTTCACCCGTCTTGAAACAGGTACTCTCCTAGTATATACACCAATCAGCAAGTACGCAGCTAATAAAACTATCCTGTCCAAAAGTACGTTTCAATATTACAGATCATACTCAATATTTAAAATCTTCTTCCACTGATGTTCTTAAAATATACATAAAAAAACGTCCCGTACAATACTTATGAGCTAAATGAACCAATTTTCTGTCAATATCAATTGTTTCATGATTTTTTAAAACGCATATTACTGTATGGTCAGAAGATTTTGTGTCGTAATTGTAGCTTCGTAAACAATAGATTTCGCGTACCACTACTTCTACAGGAGCAGTTGGTTCCGACTCTTCAGAAATATGTGGGTGTAAATAGAGGTCTAGTTTTTTATCTTCGCCTTCCTGGAACCAGCAGGAGTAGCTAGTTTTGACTGAATACATATTAACAACTTATAGAAGTTATTTTGTTGAGGAAAGTGTTTTAAGAATAACTCCCGTCATTGGTTCTGACGTAAAGCGAAAATGAGGTGTGTATTTTATATTTCTCATCGTGTTTTTTCTATTTGTTCTGGGGCCTGTGTTGACATATAATAAATTTGTTTTCTTTGAGTGCCCTTTCGCAGAGTTCTCTGCTGTTGGTATATTGTAATTCTACGGCTAATTTTTGTTATAAAATCTTTTTGTTGGATTAAAGCTTTTTTTGTATAAATATATGCAAACTTTGCATTGGGTGTATGCTAAGGTATGGGCGTGCCACTATTCAAATCTAATGAAACCGTTAGTCAGATTAGTGTTGATTGTTATTTTTGATTTTAAATAGCCCAGATATGCGGGTACCTGTTTGCGGAATGTATCTAATGTGTGTACTTCTTGAAAAGACATAAAGCATCGTCACGGTATAACCCGAGAATCTTATCTGGAAATCTGTATTTTAGTAAGTTTACGATAGGTTACAGATTCTGGCACTATCATGTGGGCCTATCGCGACATCAAACGTGTCTTCGGGACTTGATTATTACGCAAGTAGTTTCGTCGCAAAATAGTAGCGTTTCTTTGTGTGCATGTATATCGCTTATATATGTATATCTACAAGCGAAGTCCAATGCCTTACTTCATGTAATTTAAATGAAAGACAGGAAAAAGTATGTTATAACACATTTCATAAATCTACAGTTATGTTGGTAAAGGATGTTGTTGAACAAGCAGATAGTCGATTACATGTTAATGCAGGATCGTAGGTCTGTGTTATTTACATTTGTTGGTTAATTAAGATGTGTTTACAAACTAGTACTATTTCGCTATATGAAATCAAGGTATACAATAAAGCATATGTACAGATTTGTAAGATAATAATGGAAAAATGAATATATAAGAAATAAATTTATCTATCAAACAGACGTAATAAAAAACACAGGCAATGAAATACAGATATTTAAATAATTAGGAACACGAAAATAATATTGAAAAGAAATCAAATAAAATAAATAGATAACATTAACTAAACAACTATTCAAACAAATAAATATAAATGAAGGGAACAAAATAGGAAATAAAAAAGAACAAATGAAGAAGTAAGATTAAAAACAGAAGAAAATGCAAACGAAAATGAAGAAAAACAATTATTGATAACATAATAAAATACGACGAATAAAAGAAAAATGCGAGTAAAACTGAGTCTCATAAAAAATATCTATATTTTAATAAAGAAACAAAGAAAAAAGTGAAAAATTAAAAATTAAAAAAAGACGAAAGAAAGAGATAACGAATGAAAATAATTTTTCACATAGTAAATAGAAAAGAAAAGATGACACCAACAAACTTAAATGAGAAAATATACTTATACATCTGGAAGAAAGTGTAAATAATTATGAAAAAGTAAGAAAAGCCATACAATTCGAGGAAGATAAATATTGATAAAAAATGAAAGCAAACAAAAAAGAAGAAGAAAAACATATGTTAGGCGCAAATAGTTTTCTTAAAAGTGAGACTAAAACATGAAATGAAGACGAAAAGAGAGGAGGAAGAACAGAGAAACAATAAAATAAAACGATACAAAATGGAACAATGAAAAGAGCCAAATAAAGATTCAGGAATATAAAATAAGGTTACATATGGTGTTAGCGTTAGGGTTTTAGTATAGGGTTAGAGAGAACAAGAAATAACAAATCATTAGAAATAAAAAAAATATATTGAAAATAAATGATATTAGAAAAATAAATGATATTAGAAAAATAAAAGATATTAGAAAAATAAATGATATTAGAAAAATAAATGAAAAACGGATAGAAAAGAATGAAAAACTAGTAAGACAAAAAATTAATCAAAAATAAAAAGGCAAAAGAATGAATTAAAATACAAAAAAGACAAAAGGAATGAGAAAATTGGAGAAAATATCTTTTTTATTAAGAATTACAAACAACAATGAGGATCAAATTTATCATATAAATTGACAAAATATTGCCAAATCAAAGTGATACTAACAAACAAGTCGAGTTCTTAAGATGCGTCCGTTTATTACCCTAGAAATCCTATTTCAAATTTAAGCGTGACAGAGAAACAGGCGCGGGAAATCTCGTGATTGCATTAGAAAAAAAATGTCAAGATAAAAAAGCGTTACGTTGGCGAAACGGGGAATATTTAAGTGGCATAAAAGAGATGAAAAGAAATACAAGAATCTGAAGACGCTGCTGGTTATCGAAGAAAAGAACATCAGAAAAGAAAACTTAGTCGCGATGGTTTGCAGGTTCAGTACACGTTGATATTATCGATATTCTAAATCGAAACAAAAAAATAACTGCGCCGAAATATACATCCTTTTAACGTAATCGAAAAAGGTAAAATATAGATGCGACTCTATAATATGTGGTTATGCTCCGTTGAGTGAGTCGTGTAAATGGCCTGCTTCCAAAACTACAATCTAAGAATCATGCTTTAATAATAATAATTATTATAATAAAAATAGAAAAGAAAGACGAAAGATGATATAAAGAAAGAAAAGAAGACAAATCCCCCCCAGTAACCCGGGTACGCCACACAGATCTAGAAATATAAAAATAACTCTACACTACTTGAAAGGAACTAAAGGCCTACTTGGCCTTTTGGCTAAGATCAAAGTGTAGTATCTGTTCCGATGGATATTGGTATTGTCTAGGCCTTCGGAGCTTGTTTTACACCGGTCTATGGGTCTGTCCTGTGCAGTTCTAGGAGGTCCACCCTCCCAGGCGTCGCCTCCCCTCTTTGGGGAGGAGTAAGTTTATTGCTTACTGGCTTAGGCGCCCCTACCGGGTAACATCTTACTTGTGGGAGTAAGATAAAAACTGGTCTTGTGCCTAACTCCTGGAGAGGAGTAAATCAATACTCGAAAGGAACTGAAAGTGCTGGAGTAGATATGTAAGAAGACTCGTATAATCTGACAACCATGTATGCCCACAATATATACGCGGAGGCAACGGCATGGTTTAAAGTCGTGGAAAATGGTCGAGTAGGATTTGGGAGGAGAGAAAGGCCATCTATTCAGTGTACTATCGTGACCTCCACTAGAAGAGTACGGGCAGCACAGAAATTCTGCTTTATTGTTCCTCATTTGCCACTATTAAGCCATTATAGTGAAGCCTCCTCATATATGTAACTTTGGTTAAGTTCTGCCATAATCTTCCACACTTTCGTATGTTGTCAGCATCTTTCTTGTTTTTTTGTACTTTTTCCGTTTACTCCTCTCTTTCGAACGATCAGTGTTGCTAGGTCGTGATATTCTTCTGCGGTGTTCTCCATTGAAATGTTCTGCAAGTTTTGTTGTTGAAGTCTGCTTAGGTAGGTATTTGATTTGAGGTTCCTTCACCATTCTCATTACTTCATCACAGGAACTCTAGATATACTGCCCCACTTATGCTTGGTATGCATTGTTAATTTTAATGAGAACTTAACTACTTCATTATTACGAGGCTTGCAGTGTTAGAGTAACTAACTGTTTGAGCGGACATCCGTCCCTAGCATATCACGCTACACAGTAGAAGTCCTCGCGATTCCTATTGTCGCTAAAGTTTCATGATTACGCTATCCGTTGCCATTGCGTTTTTTATTCACCATTTATTTCAGTGTATTTGGACTTAGCACATAAACTTACATACATACACAAATAGATAGCGGTTATTACGCTATCGGTTATCACTAAGCGTTCAAGAGAGAGTCAGAGAGAATGCCTACCTGATTTAATTCAGATATTTATTCCACTATATAGAATTTCGTTTTCTTGTAAAACAAGTCAACTATTTTAATGATTTAATTCTTTATGATAAAATAATATTTGGAATAAATAATTTATTTACCAAAAAACCTTTACTGATAAATCACATCCACTAGAATGCATTTCGGTTTATTTAGATGAAACATCTTATTTACAAAAATATAACTCAATAAATTAAATCAGCTAGAATGCATTTTGTTTTCTTTGAATATAAGTTTGCCATTTCAATGAATTTCCTCGTGCTATTAAAACTCTACTTAGAAAAAATGATATGCATTTACATAAAATAATTTGGTTATTACATTAGATCAACCATAATGCATCTACTACAATGCATGTAGATTTCTTTTTAAACCATTCAGCCTTTTGAATACATTATTTTGTACAATAAATATCTATTTCGTAATACATATTTTCCTCCGCAACGGTGGTGCATTGGTCTCGCTTATCTACGATATATTCTCAAATGTGCGAGCAATGTCCGAGCATATATGTTTAGCTACAGGACTCGAAAATAACTATGAGTTTTAAAACTATAGCCCCATACTTATACTCCTTTTATTATATTGGTGTACTTACTTTTTATCCACCCGCAAAAAGCGCTTTCTTCTACAGGCTGAGCTTTTCTTTAACATACAGCATTTGACATATACAAGAAATGCTAAGCTACCTTGTTATTTATAATTAGTTTTCTTGAACAATTTTTCCCTATCTGCATCTTAATTAGGCTGTTTACAAGACATTGTTTTTCAAGGAAAAAAAAATGTTTGTCGCTCGATACATTCGTTAGAATCCTTGAAACCTGTACATACATTAACTGTTTTAGATCATAATGTATGGATACATAATAATTTGTATATAATACCATGGAATCATGCAAAGGTTATATATGTTTCGGATTGTTTACATGAATATGGATAATTGTTTATATTTTTGATTATTTACAGTACTGTTCTCAAAATCATCATATTTTCGCCCGATATAACTTCTGATTATCTTCAGGTGCATCTTGTCGAACTCGGGAATCTTTATGTCAAACTTGGGAATTTCTACGGAATTTCAAACGGCCACGGGGTAGCTTACTATCGTTCCATCAGCCATGATAGAAGTCTTAAATAATTTGTAATTGTATTCGTAGTATCGCCTGTACTGAGGATTTTCTCTTAGACGGTTTTATAACGTAGAACTTATATCCGTGACGTCACGGGTCTTGTGGACAAGTCTAGTACGAATTTTAGCAGCCTTCTCTTGATTCTCGTTTTTGACGTGTAGTCTTACTACTTATAATTACACATTTCTATTTATTACTCAATGTTATTATATATTAGTCTCTCTCTATTTGTTTCAATGTTGTATTTATTTATTATATATATATAGAACTATGAAGTAATATATAGTTACAAGTAGTAATATATTATCATAAGTAGTAAGACAACGCATCTAATATAATAATAGGGTGAACGCTTCGAAAATTCATGCTAGAATTGTTCGCAACGACCTGTGACGTAACGGACATAAGTGTTACGTAATAACCGGTTCTAAGTGACAATCTTCGAGAGGTTGAAGATATATTCCATTCCATACGAAGAATACAATTACGAATAACTCAAGAGATCTAACCGGAACTGAACGAGAACTGGCTACTTCCGTTCGAAATTCTGTACAGATTCCCGAGTTCGAAAAGTTGCACCTCAACCGAACAAGCAATTGGTTGATGGATTTCGAACTTTAAATCAACGTCACAGGCTTAACATTAAAATTTTATGAATTCCAGCGTTAGGCCAGTCAAACTTACTAATCTCCCCTCACCTCTCTCGGGTTATCTTTATAGGTTAAAAGATCAATAAGAAATGATAATATATTTTAGATTGACAAATACTCATATGCAGTCCAAAGATCGAAATTTAATTCTCAGTCAGTTTATGTAGCATTTTCCTGATTCGTCATTTATCTTTTAAGTAGTGTTTCGGATATATATATATATATATATATATATATATATATATATATATATATATATATATATATATATATGGGAAAATGATAAAGGAAAACCAAAAAATGGATGTTTTTTATGTGTACATCAACGTTTCGTCTTTATTTATAAGACTTCATCAGGATGATAAAATAGAGAAAAAATGTCATGCAAGCACAGATACATGTAGGGTAGACATATTGGGAGGAAAAATAGAATGAAATAGTGGCCACTGCTGGGTGGACGTCCGTATTTGTTGGAGAAATAGAAATGAATGTTTAAAAGAATGAGTGGGGAAAAATGGAAGGATGGGGTGAGCCAGGACTACTGTGGCTGGTGGTAAGAGAAAGAGGTGGGGGATGAGCAGGGGTAAAGTGGATGGCAGAGAGGGAGGTGAGGAAGAGGGGGAGGGAGGTGTTTGACCAGATGACTGCGGTTCAAGATTGAAGGGAAAAGTAAGTTGGAATGTTTGTGTATGGGGGGTGTATGCAGGGAAAGGAGGATGGGTAGAGAGGGAGGGGGGCTGTGATTTTGGTGGATGGGCGAAAGTTATGGTCTTAGAGAGCGTTTTGAGAAAATGAGGGAATTTAAGAAGGGGTATGGGAGAAAATAGTTGAGTGGGGGAGAGGGAGGATTTGTTGTGATAGGGTGTGAAATATTACACCCAGCCACAGTAGTCCTGGCTCACCCCATCCTTCCATTTTTTCCCCACTCATTCTTTTCAACATTCATTTCTATTTCTCCAAGAAATACGGACGTCCACCCAGCAGTGGCCACTATTTCATTCTATTTTTCCTCCCAATATGTCTACCCTACATGTATCTGTGCTTGCATGACATTTTTTCTCTATTTTATCATCCTGATGAAGTCTTATAAATAAAGACGAAACGTTGATGTACACATAAAAAACATCCATTTTTTGGTTTTCCTTTTTCATTTTCCCATCACGTCGGATTACTTTCATCCTTCTCTTCCCATATATATATATATATATATATATATATATATATATATATATATATATATATATATATATATATATATATATATATATATCTTCACAAATATGATCTAACGTCAAGATTTGATTCTAACTCTACCTGATGAGAGTTCAGTTTGTAATTGCTGTTGATCGATAACATCGACATGCCAGTGTGGCAGATTTTGTACATGTCTGTGTAAATAAAAATAATCATATATATATATATATATATATATATATATATATATATATATATATATATATATAATGTTCGCTCCTTTAAATACTATTTTCCCCATTGAATGCTTTCATGGTAGATTCGTGTAAGAAAGCTTAATTTTTTATTCTCATTTGACAGTGTTGAATAATTCCAATCATTTGAGATATAAAACAAAATAACACAAACCGAACAAGGTTTTCATAGTCTCCCTTGCGTTATATCCACGTGTTTGTATGCATACATACTAAATAATAAAATCTATTAAATACGATTTGTCGTATACGATAAGTTGAAAGCAGGTTGTTATTTTACACATTCCTCGGATCGATATTAAAAAACACAAAACGGAATCAAACAAATGTGCCAAAAATTCAGCCAGGTTCATAACATTTATGAAAGTTAGTTTTATTCATTATTATCATGTAATAAACCCGAGCATCTCGAGCTTATTACATTATATTAATAAATAAAAGTAACTTTCATAAATGTTATGAACATGTCTGAAATACCAACAACACTTGAAAATGGATTGAATGGGAGACAAAATAAGAAGAAAAAGAAAAAGAAGTAGGAAAAGAAGGAAAACAAGAAAATAAAAAGGAGGAGAGTAGGCGACGGACATATTAGACATGGGGATAATAAATGAAGAAATATCGCAACATTTGAAAGTCTGTGGAATTTCTTTCGGTGGAATCCAATATGTCAGTAGATAATGAAGGGAGTTAATCTTTTGGGAAATCAATATAAACGCCAAAAAAAGGAGAAAATTATGAATGTTCTTTAAAGAGATTCGAATTTGTATCAACAATAACATTATTTCATATTATTTTCTGAATTCGAAGATAATATTTGTATGCACTTCGCTGACGATGGGAAATTTGAAATTCTAATCGATTTTCAATCAGTTTTGTTCGTCATAAGTTTCTCTTTATATGCAAATAAAAGAGACATCCTTTCACATTACAGGAATCTATACATATTACATTTAAAAGAAGGAAATATAGGGAATTCATATACACTTTCCGCAAGTTAATCCTGAACCGAGATCGATTTCATGTGGATTAACGCGGGTTGTAGATGGTCAGGATAGGCGCAACAAATGTATATCTGATTCCCTAGATGTTGGAAAAGTTGAAAATAAGGGAGGCCCCCCTACTTCTCTTCCGTTCACCCTCTCTCTTTTGACTTTATTACTAAAATATCACCCACAATATTATCAGTTCATTCACTACAAACTAACAAATTCCTCTAATGGCCTTCACATGTATAGTGATAAGTACTGAATCTAAAATAACTCGGATCGATAAATCGATCAAATATGTTTCTAAAGTGTTATTGCATGTATTTTATATCGTCACAACTTACGATTCCTTCAAAGCAAAATGACTTCCTGTTCTAAACTAGAAACATTTTTTTTATTTAGATATAATCTCGTTTTCAAAAGTCGCGATTATTTTGTAAAATTAAATCGTAACTAAAAGATGAAGAGTTCAAAGCTGAAGGTAGATACGAATCGCAAAAAAAGAGAGTGGCTTCTGCGTTCGACAAATATCCAAAGTTTGCGATATTTATTCTTTGCGGACTAGCTGGTTATTTAAGAGCCGAGTGCGTGGAAAACAGATCCGATCACTACAGTTTCGTTCTATCGGGAGCAATTCCTTCATTCTGCCTGCTTTAATCAATCTAAAAGTGCTTAATACATATACATACGCAGAACAATTATACACAAATAAACGTTCACCACACGTTTACCACTCGGTTTCATGGAACCAGCATTTAACCGACGATTATATCATAAATCTAGATGATGAACCTCTTTTCATATATTTGAATACGTAGTCACATATGTATTTAATCATAATATTTCATGTTTATTCTTCGATTGATGTCAGTAAACGACACTTCTGGTGATCGGTGATACTATATTAAGCTAAGCACATTTTACTTTCATGATATTTATACACACACACACACACACACATATATATATATATATATATATATATATATATATATATATATGTATATATATGTATATATATAATAGTATACTATTTCGATTTGCCATGAGATATGAAGTTTACGAATATATGGGAAAGTAAGCTGGTTGGGCTAAGAGATACCAAACCGGTCATGGTTATATAATCATATTGTTCGATTAACAATTTAACTGTAATATTCAAATTCTTCAAAATCCTATGAAAATAAATTAATAAAAACAGTATAGTTGAACATTAAAAAAAGAAGACTCCCAATCAACGCCAGCTGAGTAAAGCCAATTATATATAATTTCGCTAGAGCTGTAAAGTATTTCTTAGGCCGAATAAACAGAAACCGATGGTGGGCGAGGAATTGATTTATAATTGGTTCATTAGAAGAGTTTCATCGGTTCAGAGATTTCACTCGGAATTTGACATGTGAACAAATTTACGTAATACACCGCACATCTTAGAAAAAACAAAAGAAAAAGAGGTAGAAAGATCAAACGAAAAGAAAAAATGAAAGTGGAACAAAGAAGGAAATGAAATAGAAAAATGGGTAAATAAAAAAAAATTAAAGAAAGATATATGTAAAAAGAATTCCAAGAAACAAAAGATCAAAATGAATGAGTAAAAAATGATAAAAAGTAATAAAGAAATACTCACATGAGAAAATAGATAAAAAGGATGAATAAAAAATGACATAGACTTATACAGCATGAAAGAGGAAATCAATGAATGCAGAAAGGGAAATAAATAATAATGGACAAAAGAAAGAGAGAACGAATTTTAATGTGGAAAGATAACAAAAATATAATGACGGCATAGACACCGAAATAAATGAACGAAAATGAAGAAAAAACATATAAATAAAATCTACACATAATAATGAGTCGAAAATAAAAATGAAAAATAAGGAAAGAAAAAATAAATAAAATAAAAACAAAATAATAAAAATAATGAATATTAAAATAAATTTGTTAGCTTACAAATAATATAATAATGTGAAATAAACAAATACAAATGTAAAAAATGAACGAGTTGAAAACAAAAGAATCATAACGCAAACAACAGAAACATAAATAAATTAATATGAGTCAGAATGTTTTAGATAATTTGATAAAAACAGGAAGAATTACATTTCTGGGTTGTTTACTTTTTCTTTCTCTGACAATTGTTTCAAGCCTTATTGTTTTTTCTCATCTAACAGTACCACCCTCTCTATTATAGATTAAAAAATATTACTACTGTGCAAAAAAAAAATTAAAAGATTACAATCAGGAAAAATAAGTAAAATAACTAAATTATTGAATGAGTTTGAAATTACAAAATCCAAAATAAATTACAAAGAGAAATACTAAATTCATGCAATATAAATGAAATAATGATATTAATAACAGGAAAAGAAATGAAAAATACCTAGAAAAATAATCTCATCAAATAATGTGTACAAAATTTAAAGAAATAAAGAAATGAATAAATAAAAATAATCGATGAACATAAAATAGCATTTAAATATGAATAACAGAAAGAATGAATGTCGAGTGAACAAAATTAAATTGCCAATGAAATAAAATGTAATGAAGACGAAAATAGATGACTTAAATAGGTTAAAAGAATTCTACAAAATTCTATAATTCTTTAACAAATGTAAGTAGAATAAATGTAAAGGAATAACGAATGAATAAAATCGTCCCAGGTAAAAATGAAATGTCAAGGATAGAAAAAATGAAATGAAAAGAATAGAAAACTGCAATGAAAATAATAGGAAAAATGAAATGAAAAGAATAGTAAAACTGAGATGAACAGAATAGAAAAATGAAATGAAAAGAATAGAAAAACTGAAATGAAAAGAATAGGAAAATGAAATGAAACGAATAGAAAAACTGAAATGAAAATAATAGAAAAATGAAATGTAAAGAATAGAAAAACTGAGATGAAAAGAATGGAAAAATGAAATGCAAAGAATAGATAAACTGAAATGAAAAGAATAGAAAAAATGAAATGAAGAAATAGTAAAAATTAAATGACAAGAATAGAAAAACTGAAATGAAAAGAATAGAAAAAATGAAATGAAAAGAATAGAAAAAATGAAATGAAAAGAATAGAAAAACTGGAATGAAAAGAATAGAAAAATGAAATGAAAACAATAGAAAAAATGAGATGAAAAGAATAGAAAAAATTAAATGAAAAGAATAGGAAATATGAAATGAAAAGAATAGAAAAAATTAATAAAAAAAGTAGAAAAACTGAAATGAAAAAATCGAAAAAATCAAATAGAACGAATAGAAAAAATGAAATGAAAAGAATAGAAAAAATGAAATGAAAAGAATAGAAAAAATGAAAAGAAAAGAATAGAAAAAATTAAATGAAAAGAATAGAAAAAATGAAATGAAAAGAATAGAAAAAATGAAATGAAAAGAATAGGAAACATGAAATGAAAAGAATAGAAAAAATGAAATGAAAAAAGTAGAAAAATGAAATGAAAAGAATAGAAAAAATGAAATAAAAAGAATAGGAAAAACTGAAATGAAAAGAATAGAAGAAATGAAATGAAAAGAATAGAAAAAATAAAATGAAAAGAATAGGAAAAATGAAATGAAAAGAATAGAAAAAATTAAATGAAAAGAATAGAAAAATTAAATGAAAAGAATATGAAAAATGAAATGTAAAGAATAGAAAAAATGAAATGAAAAGAATAGGAAAAATGAAATGGAAAGAGTAGAAAAACTGAAATGAAAAGAATAGAAAAAATGAAATGAAAAAATAGAAACAGTAAAGCAAATGAAATAAACAGTAAAGCAAATGAAATAAACAGGAAAGCAAATTAAATTAACAGTAAAGCAAATGAAATGAACAGGAAAACATGGCATTGTTGGTGAAAAACAATTGAAGATAAACAATTCAGAGATAAAAAATAGAAAGATCTATGGCGATAAGTAATATTTTGACAGGTAAAACTTTCATTTGTGTGTTTATTTATCATTCATTTATTATTCGTATTTACTGCGTTGAATTAATCGGGTAATCCATAGCTAGTATCGGCTTTCCGAAGGCTTCTGGGATAATACGAGAACCATGGAGAGAATTGTTGTAAAATACACTGGAAAAGCAATCGACAGGAATAAGCAATATTAATGGACGATCTGTGGATGCATATTGCTTAGACGAACGATTATTGAGGAATCCCGTTATGAAGTATTCTGTGTGATGCATGATTTAAGCAAAAGAGCCACACGCACGTTAATACAGCCATTCACACATGTACGCACACATGTATATACTGTTATCTCTCACTTCCTCTATTTATAAACATTCAATATTTTATCAATAGACACGTGATTTGTCCTCGATACCCCACTTCATCGTGGCTAGAAGGAGCGAGATCCGTAAGCGGGGTCGCAGTGCGTCAGTGATCTTCCAACTAAACTAAACGAAGCGAGAAAAAATGATAGCGTATATAAAAAGATCATTCATTTATTTATATTCATTACGATACAAATAACATGATATACTCAATTTTATTTACAGAAGTGTATATATATATATATATATATATATATATATATATATATATTACTTAGAAGATAGTTTATTCAGTGAAGACCGGGATTAGTCCAATAAAAATAAGCTCGATGATACTCGGTTACAGGGTACAGAGCATTTATATGTGTTTTTTGAAGGTTTACCAAAACATTTCGTTCATAAAATCATTCATCACAACAAAAGACTTTTTTTCCTTTCAAAGTTTGAAAGGAAAAAAGTATTTTGCTGTGATGAATGATTTCATGGACGAAATGTTTTGGTAATCCTTATAAAAAAACACATGTATATATATATATATATATATATATATATAGATGATCATTTTTATTTACACAGGCATGTACAAAATATGCGACACTGGCATGTCGATGTTATCGATCAACAGTTATTATAAACTGTGATCTCATCAGGGAGAGTTTCAATCTGATCTTTACCTTAGATCATATTTGGAAAGAATGAAATGGAGAACAATAAGAAGAAGAAGAAAAGAAATTCAAAATTTCAAAATTAGGGAGTCACGTGGTTGGGACTGTTAAGAATGAAAATGTTAAAATCCAAATCCAAATCCAAATATAAAATATAAAATAAAATGAAGTGAAAAGAGAGATATAATAAAAAGGGTAGAATAAAAAAAGATGGATAGATAAATAGATAGATAGATAGATAGATAGAAATAAAATGAAATTGTCTGTGATTCAAACACGAGTAGGGGAAGGGGATGTACATGCAATAGTATGTGCCAAAAAACTGTTGAAAAGTTTTTCTTCAACTTGGGCAAACCGCATATTCTAAAATCAGCTGTAATCAGTAGCAGCAAATATGTGTGTGTGCGTGCAGAGGTGTATGTGTGTAAATAAAAATAATTATATATAAAAGCTCTGTTTGATATTGAGCACTTTTTCATAAACCCGGTTGTAATTCTTTGGATTACAACCATGTGGATGCTTTACCTAGATTATATATATATATATATATATATATATATATATATATATATATATATATATATATATATATATATATATATATAAGTGTTATAATGGAATAATTCCAGGAAGAAATCCGGGTAAGAGAGCTCAATGTGGTAAACAGAGCAAGAATAACGTAAAATATAATAACACGAAATTACATGATTGTCGATGCAATAATTAATTTTTTCGGGTAACTGGAAACAACGCTTTTATGACCACAAACACTCTTTTAACAACCCAGAACTCAAGAACTAAACAGAGTTAGCTAAACAATGGTAGCTTCTGAAAAATGAGAACTGGTCCCCGGTAGTTTCGTGGTCAATCCTATGCTTTTCGGATGTTCCAAATGTATTTAGGCAAAGATGCAATTTATGTTTAGAGGAAAAAATAAGAATCCTAAAATACGCCCGCAATAATCTTTTAAACAAACGCGATGAGCTTATGGCGAAATGAGACATAAATGTAAATTTAAAATTACCAATATCTAATAATCCGATAGACCTCTAGATTTGTAACGGTGAAGATACCAAATAGATTATTTACGGTAAACTCCCATAAATATTTACAATAATATCTGTTATTGACATGTAATTACTGACTTGGTATTATTCGTTATAGGTTTTTTTCGGATGTATGCATATACAATTGTACTTTGAGATATTCGTTTATTCAGATTATTTGCTTGAAATAAGATAGCCTTATATTTTCTTATGTGTATGCATGCGCGTGAGGATATGTGTGCATACATGTATTTGTGTATGTGTATGTATGGGTAAGTATATGTGCGTATATATACGTACATATGTTTTAATATGTATATGTATGTGTACGTGCATGCATATATTTGTGTATGTGCAGGCATATATGTGTGTGTGTATGTGTGTGTATATCTTGCATATTTATTTTGTCAATATATGTTTATATTTAATTAAACTCTTACCCCGGTTATTTGAAACGGACCAATGGTTTAGCTTAAGAATATCCAGACCGTATATATTATATATATGTGTATGTGTGTATGTGTGTATATATGTATACATGTGTGCAGGTGTATGTGCGCATGTATGTGCATGAGCGCGTGTATGCGTATATGTGTATGTGTTCGTATGCGTATGACTGTGTATGTTTATATGTATGCGTGCATGTGTGCATTTTTGTATGCCTATGTATACATGTATGTGTGTCTCTATACGTGCACATTTGTATCGATGTGTGCATGTGCGTGTATATGTGTGTGTATATATATATGTATAGGTGTGTATGTGTGTGTATGTGTATATGTATGGGTATATATGTGTATGTGTATGTATGCTTATGCATATACATATTTTGGGATGTATGCATATATAATTGTACTTTAAGATACTCGTGTATTCTGATTATTTACTTAAAACAAGATAGCTTTTGTAAATTTTTCGACTGATAATACACTAATCATTGAATTAAATAAAATAAAGTATAGTGTCTTATATTATCACTAGACATTATTAGATTGGAATTAGGCTATAATTATAGGCTTCCATAGATTATAAAATTAATGTAAGATGAATCTTTGTAAAACTCAGAGTATTAAAATATTACATTTAAAATATAATCTTAAATAATTTTTAGTTTTCAAATAGATCTTATCATTCGGATCTAGACAGAATGAAAGCATGACAAGTGTCAATCGGTCGATGATACGCTAACGTATGCTTGTGTTAGTTTCTTCCTTTTCTTCCTCCTATCGAGAACATAAGTTAGACCGAATTTAGCTAGCCAAAAACTGCGTGGTGTGTGTGTGATCGTAAGAATACGTATATGTGTGCGTGTGTATGGAGGCGTATGAACGTTCAATGTCACCAAGTCGTAAACGTAGAAAGAATATGTGCGTTTAACACAGAAGTTATTATTTTAATAAAAACAAACAAAAAAAACAATAAGATCCTTTTCGATTGCCTTAGTTAAATATAAGATGCTAATTCCTAGTCGTTCTGTAATAGGTGTTCGGATTGGTTGCGACCACCACTCTCTCTGGTTGTATTTGAATTGTCGAGGGAGAATTCAGTTTTCTGTCAGTTTCAAAAATGTAATTGTCTAGTTTGATGCTTGAATAAAACCGCAAGGTTGAAATAAATTATTGCATCGACAATCATGTAATTTCGTGTTATTATATTTTACGTTATATATATATATATATATATATATATATATATATATATATATATATATATATATATATATATATATATATATCCCTCTTTTCTCCATACATATCTCTCTATCGCTATTAATATATGTAGCTCATTTTAACTGTCCATTTCTTTTATTCTGTCTCTCTCGCTCTGTTTCGCTGTATATATTTATGTTGCGTATGCATACCCTTGTACATTTCTTTAATGACAAATGCAAAACATAACAATTTCTGACAAAATTAAAAAAGCAATCGATTATTTCCTGGAGAAAATATAGGTAACAAACAAGGGAATAGCAAAATGAATATACAATAATAGATATTCGATCAGCTAGTGCCTTTGCAAAATGTATTAACCCATGTATCATCCCTTCAGCTATTGATTAAATAATACGATCCACTAAGCTTGTTAATGGATTCAAATAATGCCAGTTCAGTAGGCAACATTACAAACTGTGTCCATTGTCTCTCGAGTGTGATAGAAAGCCAGGGAATATATATATATATATATATATATATATATATATATATATATATATATATATATATATATATATATATATGGGAAATGAAAAAGGAAAAAATCAAGAGATAATTTTTTATAGTTTCATCAACGTTTCGTCTTTATTGTAAGACTTCCACAGGATGATAATTTGAAGAACAATGTCATGCAAGTAAATCGAAATTTTGGGTTGACATGATGGAGAGATAACAGAAAGTAGTAGCCGTGTCTACTATGAGCGTTGGAGGATAGTCCAGGCTGTGAGAAAAGTACGTGGTGGCGATGTGCTTGCATGACACTTTTCTTCAAATTATAATCCTGAGAAAATCTTACAATAAAGACGAAACGTTGATGAATATATACATAAAATATCTCTTGTTTTTTCCCTTTTTCAGTTCCCATTATGTCGGATTACTATCATCCTTCTTTTTTCATATATATATATATATATATATATATATATATATATATATATATATATATATATATATCACTTGCTTACATTAATGATAGCGAAGAGTTACAAATACTAAACATTTAATATATCCTAAAGAGTTTAAATTAAACTGTGAACATAATGGAACACAAGCTACTGTTCTTGATTTGGATATAAA
Source organism: Sepiola atlantica (assembly GCA_963556195.1). NCBI lineage: Eukaryota > Metazoa > Mollusca > Cephalopoda > Sepiida > Sepiolidae > Sepiola > Sepiola atlantica. The sequence continues at coordinate 159,748,340 of OY744523.1, forward strand.
ATTGAAGATAAAATATTTATCTATAAACTGTTTGATAAAAGTTATTCATTCCCTTTTCGTATCGTGCGAATGCCATATAAATATTTGGACGATTAAATAAAGCAATTACTCGCCATCCTGATGCTTTTAAATCTTATCAAATTAATCAAAATAAACTGATAGAACAAATCATAGGATATATAAATAGAAATAATGTAGAATATATATAAACGTATATATAACAGATCTACTAATTATAATAAGAAAAAAACAATAAAAATACAGTAGAAAGAAAAAAAGAAATGTTAAAAAAGAAGAGGAAGAAGAAGAAGAAGAAGAAAATCGACAGTTATGAACGCCGATTTTAAACACCGGGAGTTGGCAAAGAAGAAGAAGAAAAAAAAAGTAAAAGAGAACAAATAAACGGTTAACTTATAGACGCCAGTTTGAAACACTGAGAATAGAAAAAACTCGACAGTTGTGAACGCAAATTAGAAAAACTGTAAGTGAACAAGGAAGATTAATATTTATTTGAGGTTGACGACAACGGGGAGATGGACAACAAAGGAGGACGAGGGAGAGAAGGAGGAACTAAAGGTATATATATATATGTATGTATATATATATATATATATATATATATATATATATATATATATATGTATATATATGTATATATATATGTATATGTATATATATATATATATATATATATATATACATATATATATATATATATATACATATATATATATATATATACATCTTTATTTATTTATTTATTTATTTTTTGATGTGTTGATGTTTTTTATATTTATAATATAAAACTAAAAATAATACATTAATCACTTAAATAATAGTGTCATGGATTCGTCCAAACAGTTTAAAATGCAGCAACATTTTTGTAAGTAACGGAGAAATTTTATTAGACAGACGAACAGCACAGGTAAAGACAATTTTTTTTTGTGTCTTAAATAACTAATATAAGTTAGCAAAACATTTATATGGAACAAAACGTAGATTTAGTATAAGGAACGTTTATGTTTTTGTCTTTTAAGGGAAGTGGGGTCTGATCAACTCTGCTGGGAAGCCATGAAATTAAATACTGTCTTGTTTTTAAATTCCCGAAACAGTTTTTCATGGCAAACAACTGATGACCCTTTAAAATAGTGTTAGAAATAAACTAATATAATAACTGTAAAAAATAAATTGACTTACATGAGTGATTTTCCACTGGAACACTTGGGACTATAAGTTTTTTTTTTGTTTTTTTTAATGGTTGAGAAACTTCCGAGACTATATATTGGGTATTTGGATATGCATGATTAGGTTTCCTTCCTCTTATTTGAATACCTTTCTGGCACCAAAGGTGCTTCAGTTTTCATCCTGATAAAACGTAATGTATAAAAATAATAGTATTAACTATTGTTACTAAAACGAGATGTCAAGTTAAGTCTTGGCAGCCCTCAGAACTAGTGAGTTCCCCTAGGGCTTATCCCCCAAGGAGGTCGGGCAGATTTCGACAGGGTAAAGCCGTTGTCATTAGAGACACTGAAGTAGGAGCTCCTTCTTTCGAAATGGCAAATGGGACTTGTCCGGCCGATAATAATTTTAACATTTCTCTCTGTGGAGCTTCGTTATGCAAAACTTGTGATATTCTAATAACATCTAAAGAATATCAATCTAATGTAACTAAAATAATCTATCTAGTCCTAAATCATTCGGGGGAAGATTTGTCGTGTAGGTCACAAAATTTAGTGTACTTATTATCTTGTGAAAATTGTAATTTACAATATGTAGGCGAAACAGTACTACCTTTAAATAGACGGATGAATTTACATAGAACTAGTAATAAAGGTTGTGTCCATGTAGTAAACCACTTTAAAGAAAAAACCTGTGGAAAATCGTCTTTTTTAATAAAGATTATTGAAAAATTTAAAGATAATGGATATGATAGTTCTGGTAAGGTAGATAATAATACGCTTAAAATGCGTCTAAATAAAGAAGATGAAATAATTAAGAAAATGCGAGTAATTTATCCATATGGTCTAAATGTAAAAATAAAAAAAGATAATTTACAACACGAATCAGAAAATGTAGGGCGATTGTATCCAGCTTTGCCTCGCTACGGTACTAGAGATAGAACACATGAAAATAGGAACAATAGAGAATCTGCCGTTTCATGCGAAGAATTTTTAAAGAAAACTAAAGAGATTATCATGACTAATATTTCCGAGTCTTTTACATTAGGAAACTTCTTAATAAAACACAGAAAAAGGTATTAAAAGACATAGCATCTAAGATATTATTAAACCCGGATATGATATATAGGATAGAAGAACTTCCTCAATGGTAGGAGTATATCATGGATATAATCGATACAAAATTATACAAGCCACCTGCTGAGGGTATAAAAAATAAACCTCGAAATGTTTGTGTAGTCCTATATGAAAATAAAGGATTTGATGATATAAATCTGCCTAAAATATTTAATAATCTAGAAATCATTCGGTCACTGCCCAATGAACTTAAAAAAGAGGAACATAAACCAATAGTAACATATAAACAAGGGCAAACTATCCGGAATAAGGTTTTTAACTATAAAAAAAACTGTAGAGAATTTAAATATTTATGATAAGGATGAAATGTATATACCATCATGTGAATGTAATACTGACATAGGGCATATAATTACCAGTAATCTAGCGATAGTTAAACATTCTAAATTAAGAAAACTCTTAAGTAAAGGCCCAAACTATAGAGAACCTAAATGTTTAAATTATGCGAAATGTGTTAAGGAAATAAATAAGGCGTTAGATAATTTCACTGCATCCATGGCAAAAAAAACATAAACTATTACACTTTCCATTTGACGCATGGACAAATAATATACTTAGATTCGTAAATAAAAAGTAGAACGTTTAAAAGAATTTAAGCACCCTTAAAGAACGAATCCCTTCCTTAGAAATCCACAAATAACTACGGAGCTTGAAATGCTTCAAAATAGGTTTGTAATAGTTCCTATTGATAAGGCGACAAATAATATAGCTTTTATCTGTAAAAAGTATTATATACAACGCTTATTGCTAGAAATAGGAATAATAGGTGAAGTTTCAGATACTTATAAATTAAGTAATAATAAAAGCGATAACATTATTATAAACAATACTGTTATTTGTGAAATATTAGGATTAAAATTAGAAGAAAAATACAAAAAACTTCCATCTATGTATTGGATACCTAAAATGCATAAAACACCAGTTGGCGCCCGTTTCATTGTTGCCTCAAAAATATGCATCACTAAACCTTAAAGTAAGGCTGTGTCTAAAATCTTTAAATTAATTATAAACCAAATAAATAATTTCCATAAAAAAAGTAAATTCTATAGTAATATAAACCTATTTTGGGTGGTAAATAATTCCGATCTAGTGAAAGA
>OY744523.1:159754254-159764254 GCA_963556195.1 Sepiola atlantica
CCCCGAAAGCCAAGACAATACCAGTTTATGGGGTGTAGTATCCATCGGAACAGAAAAAGAGTAGCGATGATGAAAACCGACATCTTATTCATTTTAATTACTCCCATACATAGGAATCATTGTACATGACATGACTGTCTATATTCGTGTATTCTATCCGTGAGTGTACCTTAATGCGACTATATAGTTAACATAAGTACATAGGTACATGCCTATATGCGAAGATTTAAATAAATCGTTTATTAGATAGACATATAGACAGGGATATTTATAGCTATGCATTTTATATTTATAACATAAAAACAACCTTTTCATTTGTTTAGTACGATCGAAAAAAATATCCCGCCATTTCCATTTTCTTCAACGAAATAAGGTCCATCGCAACGAATTAAGGTCCATCGCAACTGTATTTGTTTGTCTGTAGCGATTGTGTTTCCCAGCAACTAATGTAATGCTCAAAACAGCCACTCGATAACATATGTTCAACATCCTATTTTCTTGATTCAGTCTTCATTTTGACCCTTCGTCTCTTCAAAATCCTTCCATCGTAACCTTCTCTTATCTCATGCCATTAAGAAAACAAAGGATAGTTTGAAGATGCGTCCATTCAATCTACGAGTTTAGTGCGAAGAATTCCATTACAAATCATAGCGTGACCGATCAAAATATATTTGATGTCATGAAGATTCTTGGACGTATCTGACATTAGCCGGTGTTCATGAGGCGCCACTTTGTCGTTTCACGTTTCATTTTTAATCTGCCAAGATGTCATGCTAAGTCAACCGTTCATCTCGCTAATATATTAACGGTTTTAATTCACGTACAGTAGGACGTACTATAATCGAATCTGTATTACCGACGGATTTAATATCATAGCATCGGATATTACGACACATCATCAGATTTAGAAAATGTCACTTACGTTAAAAACAAAATTAACAACCAGCTCAATCACATTAAATCAGTTTTATCTCAAACGAAGGCTATTTTGCATGGATTCCATTACAAAAAAAACAGTTTTAAAGTACAAACAAGTATAGAACGTAAACACGATCGAAAATTATCAAATACACTATCAGCATAAAAAGTTATTAAAAAGTAATTTCAATATTATTTTTAATAGAAAACAACGTATAATTTTCGCTTGGTTTCTGTTTTATTTGTCCTCTTCGGTTAGTTTCTGGTGACGTCACGTGAGCAGATCATATGTTTAGCAATGAAACAGAAAAGGGTAGGATAGAATGAGATGAATTGAGAAATAATGGTAAATAGAAATCAATGCTTTCATTTTCCAAGCGTTAAATACTTATCGGTATAATAGTGGTAGATACTAAGAAATTAGTTCTTGGCCTGTCGATTCCGAATTTCATGCTTAAAAGCACTTTCACCTCTTTCTTTTCATAAAGAGTTTGTGCATACATCAGCCCACATCACAAATGCTTATTGTCCGTAACATATTTGCAGCCAACTAAATGTCTAATGTAAACAGGAATATTTATAAAGATTACATGTTTATCAGATGCCTCATTTAATTAGGTTATCGCCTTTTTCCAGTGCCAATGTTCTTATCAACATTATGCTGTACTCAACGATTCCTTTCAGTGAAATCTAAGACAATTGCTAGATTCTCAACCTTATTTGTTATCTTACTGTATTTCCTTATCTCACTTTATGTATACCTTTCTACCTCTCTTTTTGTCTTGCTTGATTATTTCCCCAAAAGAAGACAAAAGTTGCGTTCTAGTAAAATTGCGCTTGCGATGCAGCGTAACGGAATTTGACCAAAATTTAAAACTGTATGAGAAAAATTTAACATTTAATGATAGTGTGAAAAACTTGGTTTCGTTAGACTCCTGACCTCAAATTCGGGGAAAATCGTTGACAGAAAACTTTGTTGAGTTTAAAGTCAACATTGTGCACTTGTGATTACTGCCGAAGTCTTTTATAAGTAGAACTGATAGAAATCGCTGTTAAATACTGATTTGTATGGGGTCACTTTTTCATAATGCATATTGTACGAAAAGTATTTTTAAAGGGGGGATATACATTGTAACACAGTTTTAAATTAGATTTAGTGATAATCGAATGATATAATAATTCTGTGATTATAATTTTTGTTTATCATTAAAAAAAAAACGAATACACTTTCGCAAATCAGAGTGATTGGTAAATAACACTTTTGTTTCTCATTCAGCACTTTACGATGAGGGATCTTGAGATCTAATAGACACAGGCTGCGTGAGTGTGTAATGTCGAAACTTTACAATATAAACTAATGCTGTATCTTTATATCTATTCCATATTTTCTATTTAATTTTTAAAAATTTTAACTAAACTGTTGATAACATTTATTGAACAATTTAGTAATGTTAGTCATGCTTATTGCACCTTCTTTACAGAGGAAAGACATTTCTACGGGGTGAAATCTCACATTAAGGGCATGTTAATGGCTAAGCTGCCCTGACACATTTTTGTAAGTCTTACTGCAGATATAGTATAGAAGCAGACTGGAATTCTTTTTTATAGCTACATTCTACTTATCTTTGACATTCACGTAGTTAGCAATTGCCATGGGATATAATGTGGTTCAATTAACTATACCTTGACAACCACATGGACCACAAACATGATCGTCCCAAAATGTATTTGAAGTGTTTTGTATTGACTGTTTCCGAAATACACGTTTTAGTATGGAGGTCTCCATTCGCTTTCCCTTAAATCTTCTGCAGCCATAGATACGCTTACGCCAAATGAATAGCTCCAGAAACACCTCCATCATCTATCTATATACATGCCAATGGTTTAAGACGATTTTTCTTTAACCTCATCATTAATGCGTCCTCGTGGGTTGTATTACAGACATTTGCTATGCTGCAGTTATAATATATATATATATATATATATATATATATATATATATATATATATACACACACATATATATATATATATATAAGTATACATTTTTTATTCATACAAACATTATTGGTTACATATGTGCATACATGTTTCGGTTGCACTTTCCCAGAAAGTCAACCTCATCAGACCAAGAATGTCAGAGAACTGAAATTCTTGGTCTGATGCGGTTGACCTGGGAAAGTGCAACCGAAACATGTATGCACATATGTAACCAATAATGTTTGTATAAATAAAAATTTATACTTATAAACAGCTCTACTTGTTATTGAGCACTTTTTATAAACACTTGAGTTTCTACGGATTTACATTTACAGAAACTAATACAATACATGTACGATATATATATATATATATATATATATATATATCGTCAGCTATATATATAAGTAAGCTAATAACAACTAATGCTGCAATCACCTATAGAAATAACTTCATAGAAATACATCGTATATTTGGGTGAAAAAAAGAGCGTCTTGGTACAGTGGTATAACGCTAGACTATAGACATCAACATCGAGGGTTCGATCTCAGTGAAATTAAGCCATACTGATTACGGCTGTGAGCCAGAAACACGTGACCATGGATTACTTTTATGTGCGTATACAATAAAATTATATATATTAACGTAACAAAATACGTCCTATGAGTTGAGGGCGACTAGTAGTGCAGTTCTCTGCATCTTAATCACTTAGGAAGTGAAAATATTGAAATAATAAGTAAGCTAATAACAACTAACCCTGCAATCACCTATAAAAATAACTACATAGAAATACATTATATATACTAGCAAATATATTGCTAGGCTGCCGCGTCAGAAATGAACGCTCCGCGTAAACCGATGTAGCCCGAGTCTTATTACTTGTGTGATTAGACATTGATTTTCTTTGTTTTTGACCAAGAATTGTTTTAGTTGAAAACACAGAAAAAAGAAATACGACATTACCCAGATTTTTGTTTTACTCTCCCCATAAATAAGAATTATTTTTACTTTAAAAAGAAAGAAAACATTTTTTTTGCGCACCCCCTACTCATTTTTGACCGCCATGCCCCAATTTTTTTATCCCTCCCCCATACATATAAATATTTTTAATTAAAAAGGAAAAAAAAGAAAACCGTATTCTAACTCTAACCCCCACGTTGACCTTGACCTTGACCCTAACCCTAACGACGGGGTCAAAGTTAGCGTGGGTCCTAAAATGAAAAATCAAATACAATGAACACTGTGCGTGTTTGTTTGTTTGTTTAATGACCTATTTTTGATTAAACAATTTGATTCTAAAATCAGTTGTATAGTTTTCCAGTACAATGTGTTAGTGTTTTGTTGACAGTAAAGAAAGAAAATCACATCTTTTTTTTTATAAGTAAAACATGGAATCATAAATTCAGGTAAGATCGTGAAAAAATGATGATATTGGATATGAAAGTATGAAGAAATCAAATACGGAGGGAGGTCGTTTCAATCGATTAACGCTGTTTAATCAGTTGGGTGTTAGATGAAATAACTTCGTAACTCATTAATTGTTAAATCAATTATTATTTTAATTAAACAATTTGATTCAATAAATTTGTGTTTTTAAACATAATGGCTGATAAGATTAAAAAAATAAACTCAGAACGTTTTGAAGTAACACGGTTAAATGCCAACATTTTGTTAACATTTGAAATTACGCGCCGTCTTGCGTCCGTATTAATTTGACGGAGGGAGGTCGTTTCAATGGAGTAACGCCGTTTAATCAGTTGGGCGTAGATGAAATAACTACGTAACTCATTAATTTTTAAATCAATTAGTATTTTAATTAAACAATTTGATTCAATAATTATAATTTATAAGTAAGATTATTAGCGAGCAAAATTGCGTAAATATATGTGGAAATTCGAAGAAAAAAATCATGAGTGTATATTTGCGAATACTAATTTATTAGAAGTTCAAATGCAATTGATTAGGTAAATTGAGAAACGCGCATAGTTTTTGCGGCGGGTTTTTTCATAGTACATAATGAAACTGGCGGAAATAGTCATACTACTCTGATGGAGTTTCGGCTTCAGACAGACAGAAAGACAGACAGATACATAAACTCCATTATAAATAATATATATATATATATGCAAGTTCTAATCTACGTGATTTGTTGAATACTGTTACGACGACTATCTATGTTATTCGTCTAAATTTACATGAATATGTTTTACTTCTTTACTTGTCGCGTCACGGTTTAGATTAACCTCATCGATTAAAGTTCCCAGATTAAGGTTAAATGTTACTATATATATATATATATATATATATATATATATGTATATATATATATATATTATATATATAACTTCTTTGTAGAATGGTAGGAAAAATCCCAGCAGAGTGCTCGATTAATTAAGAATTAAAGTTAAAAATTAAGAGCATAATATTTATTTATTCTGGTACAGAAAAATTAGTACAACATTCGTACCGTCGGTTTCATTTTTATTCTTTCTTTCTCTCTCACTTTTTTATTCTCTACATTTTTATTCTCTATTTTTTAAACCCCTTTTTTTAACCCCTTTTTTTAACCCCCTTTTTTTATTCTTCTTTTTTATACCTTTTTATACTCTTTCTCTTTTTTTATTCTTTTATTCTTAGTATTGAAATGTTTTTTATATATATATGTTTTTTATATTTATTTATATATATATATATTTTTTCATATATATTTTTTTATTTTTTACCCCCCTTTTTTTATTCCCTTTAATCTTGAATTCCCTCGTGTTTTAAATCTCAACGGTCTTATTAAACTAAATTCAAATTTAAACAAACACACACAACACACTGAGCAAATAACGCGTCCCAACAAGAGTGTCATGTGACCTCACATTTCCAAAACAGATGACAACAGAAGCTGAAGAGAGCCGGATGGGTAAGACCTTCCGTGCTTGAAACCGACGGTACGAATGTTGTACTAATTTTTCTGTACCAGAATAAATAAATATATATATATATATATATATTGTGTGTATTTTAAAGAAGGATTGTTTTATTTAATCGAACATTGAAGGTTATAACAGAATTATTCTGCCTAATAATTATAGCTATTTAATTTTAAATTTTTCTAATGATCATTTTGTATTTAAATTTAATAAAATGTATAATCCATATGTAACACGAACGTTTTCGATTCTTTGTCGAGTAATCTTAAGGTGGAATAAGTAAATGCATAAAAAAGCTGTAACAACGAGAAAGATAGCAGAAAAACGCGCACGTGATGTTAGTCATAACCCAAAAAAAAACGTGTTCACACTGTTCCAGAAATACATTAAGAATTAAAATTTCGATACATAAAAAAAGTATGATTAAGCAAGGCAGAATATGTCATTTCTAAAAACATTTGCTTTATTATATATATATATATATATATATTTATACCTATTTTTATATATATTTTTTATTTCTCTTATTTAATTTTTATTCCTCTTGTTTCTTTTTTTATCATCTATATTCTTATTCTTATTTTTTATTTTTATGTTTAATTTTTAATTTTTAATTTTAATTTTAATTTTATTTTTGTTTTAATTTTAATTTTAATGTTTATTCTCTTCTATCTTTATTTTTATATTCTTATATCTCTCTAAATCTTCTCCGGTTTTAAATCTCAACCATTCCATTAAACTAAATTTAAATTCAAACGAACATACACAACACGCTGAGCAAATAACGCGTCCCAACGAGAGTGTCACGTGACTTCACATTTCTGAAACAGATAACAACAGCAGCTGAAGAGAGCCGGATGGCTAAGACTTTCCGTGCTTGAAACCGACGGTACGAATGTTGTACTAATTTTTCTGTACCAAAATAAATAAATATCTATATATATATATATATATATATATATATATATATATATATATATATATATATATAGAGAGAGAGAGAGAGAGAGAGAGAGAGATTATAAAGATGTTTGTGTCCACAGGGTTAAACATCCTCAGCATCTTTACTCTGTTTATATATTAGTACTCAATAATAAATAGAGCTATTGACTAGTAACGCAGATTTTTATATATGCAAAATATCTCAGTCATAGGTATAAAAAGCCAGACGTCTGTAAGCCAGAATGTTTTCTATTTTAAAGATGAAACCCTACGTGTTTGTGTTTAAACGTATGTTATTTGTGTTTCTTTTACAGGTTAACCCATACGGATCTAGAGTCTTTCTTATTAATGTTTAAGTAATGTTATGTGTTTGGTTTCACATCATGTAGAGCCATTATTATTATTGATGTTTAAAATTGTGTAATTTGTTTTGCTTTCAGGGGAAACCCTATGGATAAAGAGTCAGGCGTGAGTCGCCATTTTCTATGTCAACAACTGTGAACGGTAATTCATATCTCAGTCCACTAGATTACGACATCAATAACATGAACATTTATCGTAATCGGAAAATATCCGATCAAAGACATCAGATGAAAGAACAACCAGTAATAGTCAACAGTTTTAGTAGGGTATAAATATATATGTAGATAACAGAACAAACAGATTCAAACACCATTTTTTGACATCAAATAGAGAAATAAAATACCATGTATCTTTCATTTCTTGAATTAGTGTGTAAACATATTTAGCAAAGAGAAATGAATATCCTAATGTACTATAATCCCGTTATTGATCCATTTTTTTTATTTCATAAAGCATTCGTTGTGATTATGTGAAGGGTATAGGGGATTACCCTGCATATTAAGGTCATGCACTGTCAACAGTATTTGTTTAATGAGCTGTGCCCAATTGAAACGATGCAATGCACGTGTTATATCGGTGTTATTAAAAATTCGTTATCCACGCATAAATATGTTCATAAGATGCCAATTACAGTGAAACTGACTTGCGACCGTTGATGCTGATTACAACGTCGGATTCGATTGATTAAAACGTGTATGAGCGTGGGATGACGTCATAAAATGAAGAAAGAAAAGAAAAATAAGAAGATTATAATCGAAGGTAGAGGGAAAACACATGCACCTTAAAATGTAAAAAAGATTAAGACGAAAAAGAAAAAAAGAAATAATAATAATAATAATAATAATAATAATAATAATAATAATAATAATAATAATAATAATAATAATAATAATAATGAAAAGAAGAAGAAGAAGAAGAAGAAGAAGAATAGAGAGATCGGGGATGGGGGACAACTGACATTTTCTGCGAAAGCTCAATGGTAAACAGCTGTTGCGAGAGCGTATCATGATTCGAAACGGTGGTCTTAAAGAATCTAGGAGTGCTAAACATTTGTAAAGAGTTGGACACTTAAAATTTAGGGAAAACAACCTATTTTTGCCAGTGAGTAATCACTGGTTATTACTTGTGTTAGAACTTCTAGCATACTAATAATAATAATAATAATAATAATAATAATAATAATAATAATAATGAGAAAAGGAGAAGGAGGAGAAGAAGAAGAAGAAGAAGAAGAAGAGGAAAAAGAAGCAGAAGAAGAAAAAGAAGAAGAAGAAGAAGTAGAACAATAAATGAATACATAACATTTTATTCAAAAAAATAAATTCTAGTTTATGAGTCAACACATTTTATCTATTCTTTAATGCCACTTTGTCCGTCTGTATGTATGTATGTATGTATGTATGTATGTATGTATGTATGTATGTCTAGCTGAACTTAAAAAAACACTACATAAGACAAAAAGACAATACGCCGGTATTCGGAGTTTTTATCAGAAAAATAATATCAAATTAAAAAATATTCATTCTTTGGGGTCAACTGGAGCAGAATTCATCAGGGGGGTCGACATTAGGGAAACTATCATGTAGTCATGTAGTCATTTTGAAAATAAATTGCCGATTCATTTTTTCAAGAATTTGATAAACGTTAATTGTTATAGTGTTGTATACTAGACTCTGTGTTGCCCGTGACCAATACAACTAATAATACATAATTACATTTGGTAAGTGGTATATGTTTATTCAGAAGTGTTCAGTATCATAGATGTAGCAAGTTTGTTTAACGCTACGCGTTGCTCGAAAGCAATAATTTCAATGTGTTTGTTCATAGTGTTGTATACTAGATTTAAAACTCGGCGTCGCCTCGGATAAATAATTGTAATAATACAGTATTCCATTTTGTGAGTGGTATATGTTAAGCAAAAATTGTGAAGTATTCTAGATAGATCTGGCGTGTTTTCAGACCTTCATTATAGTGTTTTATTCTAGAAAAGAAACTCAGTAGGCACTACCAATTAGATATGAAATATCAAACGTCGAAGAAATTTCATTTACTAACGGAAATAAAAACTTTATTTTAAATAAAAATTAATTATATATTGTTGGCAGCATTTATGTGGCATATTCTTAATTCTTGCTTAATATTTACCTGCCACAGTTTCAGTACGTGTTGTATTTAGCAGTCGGGAATAAATAATTGGCTATCAGTCTGAAAGTAACTTTGTTGCTGTTGGTCTACGTTCAGTCCTAAAAAATCCATCTTCCCAGGCGTTGCCTTCTCTTTAAAGATTAAGTTTGTTCCTAATCGCCTGAGGCAATTCTACAGAGGAATGACTACAGGTCTTCTAAGTCATGTTTATAGGCCAGAGTTCACTTCATCTATTGCGCTAGCTTTTCAAAACACCACATCACCTTGTGTTTAACCTTCTGCAAAAAATGTAAATTGATTTACTTCCGAAGTTAAGTGTACATAGGATCGTCACGCTTTGTAAGTCAATAGGTATGATTGAGAGGACCGCCATATGAGGTTAATCGTAAATATCTTAGTTTAGCCGCGAGATATAGAATGTATGTTAAAATAAAGCAGTTGTTTTCTAAACATTGGCGGGATGAAAAATGAAGTATGCAGAAATTGAGGCTCGTAGAATCACCGTAGGCAGTTCTAGTCAGGAGGAACTACTGACAAAGAAATGAGATGCCCTGTTAATAAAATAAAGTCTCCGTAAAAGTAGTCCAAGCCTCCTGGACAAACAGTATCAATGTAAAATAGTGCACATTGTTTTTCACATGTGCTCTATGAAACAGTACTCACGAAGGACATTTTGCACTTATATTCCAGCATGTATACATGAAAGTCATCTTGTATTTATTTAAGGAAGA
>OY744523.1:159766754-159781754 GCA_963556195.1 Sepiola atlantica
GGATTTACAGATGGTAATACTTCATATATATATATATATATATATATATATATATATATATATATATATTCTATAGTGATTACACCAGGTTCACAATAAGGATAGAAAACATACATTTTTAAAACCTATGAATGATATCCATTTAAACGTTATGTTATAAGGTACGTAATGTTATAAATTTATGCGAAAAAGTGTAGTCAGCTAAAATTTTAGATTAAAATCGCGAACATATTTTTCTAACTAATTTTCTTCTATTAACAGAAAAATTATACTTTTTCCATTTCTTTTTCTTCTAATATGTAAAAGCAAAGAGGGGAAATGCGTTTTTATTTATCTTTCTTTTACGGCGGTTAGGATTACATACAAGGTCAGGAAAGTGGGATTTGAAAAGCTCTCGCCCTAGAAGAATGGCACTCTGGCCTAACAAAAATTGACTGCCCATCCCCGTCGATATTCCCCGGTCAGGGCGCCTGATGCGATTAGCAATAAACTAACCTCTTTCTCAAAAGGTGAGAAGGAAATCATGAAAAGGGGGGACTTCCTAGAACTACACAGAAACATACCTAAAGGGCTACAGAGACCAAGCCATCCTCATAAATTGTATAGACTATGCCGGTTTAGTTTGGGTATTAACTAACCACGATGGGTTGCGAGAAAAAATTGCAAATCCATTAAGACATGATTAGTAAAATCCCCCCCCCCCCAAGAAAAAATAAATAGCAAATAAAAATATTTTTAAAAAGCGGAAAAGAAAGGAAAAAAAGAGGTGGAAAACGAAACATATGCAGATGAGAAAGATAGACTTTTATGATTTTTTAGCAGGCCGATACAAATGTCAGACAAATGGAGCGAAAACAATGACAATTTACGCGCTAAGCGACACTGTCAGATGCATCGGAAGCAAAGAAAAAGGTGAGTTGAAACTTTTGAGAGTGAAAAGAACGAGAATCTATCGTTTAGGACTGGTCTAACGCTGGAATGTTTCCCAGCTGACTACAAAATGGTCGCTTTCAAGTCTAAAGTAAACAAATTCTTATTGAGCCGTCCTCTTAAATAACACAATTCTTTGCAATCATTACCATCATTACCAATCATCGCAATTCTAACCATCCACCTGACAGACATTTAATCATCATCTTCAAGCGGTCTTTGTGCATTGATAAGTTGTGACAGCCTGCTAAAAAAAGAAACAGTTAACCTCTGCCCCTGGATCTTCCTATCTCTCTTTCTGTTATCCGTTATCTGCATTTTACTCATGAAGCGATCTGAAGATATATGATCAAGTAATTTTAATAGTATGAGTCATATTCCATAGAATCGTTGAACTACTCACAGATTTCATAATAAAGCAGACCACTGTTTAAAGTTAAGGAAAATAGTTCGGTAATAATGTGGGAAAAATGGAATGTTGAAGACGAACGAGCAAGAAACCATTTACGAAACAGAACGGTCTGAAATGAAGCAACACCTTAAACAAATGTCATAATGATGTAAAAAAATGGACATAAAATGAAGGAATGATAGTGAAAGCGAAAACAAATAGAAATTGTAAACAATCATTTCTAAAAATAGACACCGTATAATTCCTGGCTACATGAGACGCTTAGATCAACAGGCCATTTGTACGAAGCGGAATGTTTACTGGCGTCAGACAAACACTTTAAACGCAGTTTCCTTCTTCCGCCATAAAGCCAATATTTTTGCCAAAACATAACTTTGCGTCAAAAGACGCGGGCGGCTTTTGGACGTTTTCTTTATGAGAAAATAAACGCGTTTTTCTTTGGCGGAAAATACATAATAAAGAGAAAACCTATTTAAAAGATGGACATTTAATGAGTAAAGGTTTTTTTAGTAAATATTACTAGGCTATGATTATTGACGTATCATTGAAGTTAAGTAACATCACGCCTGATCAGTACTTAGATATGTGATTATATGGGAATACAATGTGCCGTTAATTTGGAAGTTGACATGCTTATAATGCCTCGTTTTCTAATAACATCAGGTAAGGTATAAATATATGGGTCAATTACTAGGGTTTACTGAACTCTCACACCTTAGCAATATACTAGTCCCTATTTACTTGCCTCCTACTAGGGTCAGATTTAGAAACAAGGTCGCGTTTTCATGTAAAAAAAGAAAACAGCCCCTTAAAAATGGGCACGGTATTGGAAAAAAAAATTCCATCACTAACCGTAGAGAAAAAAGATACCCATATACTACATTTTGCTCGTAGCTAAAAGTTAAAGAGAAAGAATACTCCGAAATCACGCCACTCCGCTTAGCGTATCCCTGAATTTTTTCTGATCGTCTTCGAGTTTTCACTGCTACTCGACTAAAATAATGCTGGCTCTGGTCAGGTGTGGGGGTGATTGCGCAACTCTTGCGTCATCATAACTTCTAAATTTCACAGGCACACTTTCAAAAGGTATGAATTTAATCTCGACATAGAAGGTGTCTGGGATTCAATAACAAAAAAAAATCATAGACAAAAAAAAAAAAAATAGTAGACCCCAAAAGAAAACGGAAAGGTCTTTATTAATCTCAAGCAAAATGGAATTTACATAGAATTAGACCGAATTAAATTACGCCGGTCTGACGTGTACAATTGCCCTTGCACACAATCTGCAAATAATTATAAATAAAGAAATGAAATTTAAATAACATATTTTGTAAATATAACTATTTAAAACACTAGAATTTCGATCCAGATTTTATTTAAACGCAAAATAATCCACTAAACTATTTACACAACCTTCCAACATATCATATTTAGAAATACATTTTCACAATTCTTAACAGGCTAATCATTTTACGTTAAAATTATACCGCAAAATGAATCAGTCTCTAAGAATCTACACGTAAGTTCTACAAAAGTACTTTATTATAATAAAAGAATGTACCTTCAATCAACTTTATCTTCAATCAAATTTATCTTCAATCAAATTAGTCAGTGTGAAGCGTTAAAACGAAGGAATAATACACATTTAAATATCAATTCCAAGGAGGAGAATTATACAATATACTGACATTCCTTTTCTGCTCCCTGTCAAAGCTTACTGCTATTATTCTTTTTACTAATCGGTAACAAGTTAGCAAGACAAAAAAGCAGCCAGGCTAAAGGGTAATGAGATGGATAGATTGACAGTTTAACAATTAGGCATACTATGAAGGAATTTGATACAAATCGTTGTAAGCAAAAACCGATCTAGAAAGCAGCAATAATTCTCCTGTGACAGAAACTTCACTCATAGAATGTGAAAATTAAAAGATAAAATAGAATCAGAAAAATTGATGTTATATTGAATGTAATGTCCTTGTTACTAACAAGAACCAATCCACTGTGATTTCGCGACATACATATACATGTGCAAGTAATTTTGCTTTAATATTATATATATATATATATATATATATATATATATATATATATATATATATACTTTTAGAATGCTTGCCCCAAATACGCGTTAAGAAATAAATATAACATTAGTTTTAAATTTTAATGTATTGTTTTTCCTTGGCGAGTATACTACTGTTGCTGCGTCACCGTTTATGTGTTTTACTTTATAAAAATCTAATAATATGTCCATGTTACTCACTCTGTTGTATAGAATTCATATTCCATACGTCATAATAATAAGTTTAATAGTTTACCAAGCACGTACATGTTATTGTCGTCGACGGGTGCACACTGATCCTTTAAAAAATTATAACTAAAACTGATGTAGAGCAATTAGTTTTTCTATTACATTTTTTTTTATCAAAGCGAATTTGGATGTGCGCACCTCCTAAATGGTAAAACCTTACAGAAAAGTAATGTACTCATGTAACTCACCGGGTTGCTGAGAATATATATTCAAAAATTCATAATGATCGATTCATTAAAGAATTAAAATAACTTTATATATATGCCCCCTCTAAATGTAAACATGTACGAAAATGAATGTTCTCATGTAACTCAGTGTGGTTGTCTTCAATAGATATAACAAAATTCATAATCATCGGTTACATTAGTTTAGGAGATAACTCTGTACACACACATATGCATACATATATAGTATATATATATATATATATATATATATATATACATATATATATATATATTTATATACATATATATATATATATATATTATATTGTATATATATACCTATATTTATTTATACCTTACTTTCTATAGATATACACGCATACACAACTGTATATATATATATATATATAAATATATACACATACCTAACTTATTATATATATATATATATATATATATAGGGTAAGGTACACGACAAGTCATGAAAATGAAATGCCGTGGTAGACAAAATGTGTGAAAAAAAGACAAACGGCAGACAGGTTAAAATAAGGTGAAAAACAAAAACTAATGATTTGACCGGTTTCGTTCGTATTAATATTAATACGAACGAATTCGGTCAAATCTCTTGTTTTTGTTTTTCTCATTAATTTTAACCTGTTTTCCGTTTGTCTTTTGTCACACACACAGACACACACACATATATATATATATATGTATATATATATATATACATGCATAAAAAACTGTATATGTATATAAATATATACATATACCTAATCTTTCATATATATATATATATATATATATATATATATATATATATATATATATATATATATATATATATCGACATGTATATTGGACAACTTATTGTCTTATATAAAGACACCTTTTACTATGCATTTCAAATTAGACACCAACAATGATGGTTACTAGCTAATCAAGGAAACTGTTGTGCGATGATTATTGTAATAGAAACCACCTCTCGTGAGAGGTGAATTATAATGAGAAGTAATACTTAATGGACTTGTTTGAAAATAAATCACAGTAGAAACGGTTTAACAAAACAACAAACAAATGCTTAAAATATAAAAAATATATAAGATGAAAAAGAGTAATGGAAACACTGGGATTGTGAATGCTTTATTAAGTAGCTTTGAGCGCGACTCTTCTCATCAACCTACACGTCGAGGCTGCCTGCACTCGTTCCCCGTAGTACAAGCCCGATATTAATTTATTTTCTCTTATTAACAATAAAAACCGCCATAACTAGTGTAATTGTAACATAGCATGGTTAGACAATATTGTGTTAGGAACACCCACGGGACTCGTTACAAACACATTCGATATGCTAAATAGTATCAGACTATTGACTCTTCATTTAATTAATATTTTTAAAACGGTGTACACATAGAGACACACGTTACTACACACATGCATACACATACATATATTCGGAAAACGGTTTAGGTCATTAATACACTGGAGAAAAACAAAAATCATTAATACAAACATATCGCATCTTAATGTATTCAACATTAATAATACAATGCAGGCCAAAAGAAAACAATTTCGAAATGTTATCCAGAGACATAACACATACTGCTTACAATACAGAAGCACTTTCTTCTTAATTATTCTTAGTGGTAGCGGTATATACCTTAAAACTAATATACTGTATCCACAGATTTTAAAACAATAGTATACTAAGTCTTGATATTGCAGACTTAGAATTTGTATAAGCTGAGTTTTACTACTGAAAAATGTACGAAATACCCAACTATATCAACTGTGAAACATAAGCTGTGGACTTAAACTGAAATTGTGTATACATTTAATCATGTGTGTATAAATGATCTATTCGTATTTATCCATAACATTATTAAACCAATTACACCATTCGAAATTGGCGTTCGTTGGTGGATGAAATAATTGATTTCAAGATCGAGAAAATCTGACGGGAAACAAATTATTCTAAAAAGCATCTTCACCGTAGAATTACAACGAGGCAGAATTTCTTTGTTTCTGTAGAATTTAGAAATTCATCCTACGATGATAATCGATTGTACTTGCGATGAATCATCAATGCTTCTTAGGATAAGCAAAATAGTACCTTTTCGTGGACAAAGCCGTATCTGATTTGCCACAGTAAATGTTTCAGTTTGATTTTTCCAGTTTTATACACTTTCTATTGTGGATAGGATTGACGCAACACAGTCTTCGAGCATTGCCAGCTTTTAGAGTATTATGCTAGTATAACTATTAATATTGAATCGCTGTTTGTCCATGTTTGCGTTTGAGTAAGATGCATCGAGAATCCCTTCGGTTTGCAGCTGCGAACGTCGTGGTACGCGGATTATTGTTTGTGTAATTGAAACGAGAGAACGCATTTTATCTGGCTTTGATGTTTATTAGATACCGAGAAATGATAAATATTGATTTTTATTTTCAAAATCAAAACACATAACAGTCAACTGCTTCAAAAATCGAAACGGATTACTTCATTATTTTCGAACGAATATGATGTTATTTACTAATGGAAGATTGCATTACCACATCGAATTATTGAATAATACGCCTCTTCTGTATAGTATTGATTTACTCCTCTCCAGGAGTTAGGCACAAGGCTAGTTTTTATCTTACTCCCACAAGTAAGATGTGACCCATGGTCGGGTCGGGAAAGTGGGGTTTAAAAATTGCCTGGGCAGCCCCGTCGGCATTCCCCGGTAGGGGCGCCTCAGGCAGTAAGCAATAAACTTACTCCTCCCCAAAGAGGGGATGCAAAGCCTGGGAGGGTGGACCTCCTAGAACTGCACAGGACAGACCCATAGACCGGCGAAAATCAAGCCCCGAAGGTCAATACAATACCAGTCTATGGAGTGCAGTACCCGTCGGAACAGATACTACACGTTGATCTTAGCCAAATGGTGGGTTCACAACTAACTGCGTTTTGTGTGTCTGTTTTTCGCAATATAAACTCATTTTGGGTAATTGCATGCCAAAACACAATACATATTGTAAACTATTGATTTTATACGATGGATTGAGAACACACTTATTAGAATGAGAATAATTATTTAAATTTTTTGCATTCATTATATAATTGTGATGAAAATCTACGGTTATATTTGTGTTGTTTTCGGAAATATTAAAGTTGATTCTGTTTGGTTACTTGCACAGCTTTTGAACCGGACAACACCCGACTAGGTTAGTACTAGCTTATGATTAGGTTAGGATATAGTCTAGGGTTTGGTTAGGGTTAGTTTAGGGTTAAATAAAAAGAAAAAACAATTCGGCTTTTGTCCGGTTTATAAGCTGTACCAGTATCTTCTCGTCACTGGAACATTGTGGTGTAGTATTACAGCTTGTGGTTATATTCCATTTTGTTTATCATGGACTATTCCAATTTTTTTATTCTCTTCTTTTATTTATTAAATTCTACTGATAGTAAACAAAGAGAGAGAGTGCACGTGGACGAGAGAGAGAGACGGAAGCGAGCGTAATAGATGATGTATACATTTTGTTGCTTTCGAGCTGAGGTATGATTCTAACCCTTGATCGTCTCTCTGAAAAAGGGTTAGTTTATTGCTAAACTGAAGCGCCTCTAACAAAGAATCCCAGACATATTTTTAGCCAGAGTGCAAAGATAACCTTGAGTGATGGCTTCTAAAAACCACATCTTGCCTTGCGTCTATCCTCCTGGGAATAATTAACTAATATGCTATTTTGTGTCTGCCATTTATGCTATAAATCACATTAAGTTATGAGTTAAACAACATTCAGTGATGGTCAGGTTCTCACGTGTAGCTATTTAGAAACATTAGAGAGCTGCTGCTAATATCTCTTGTATCTATTTAAAATGAACACTTTGAATACGATAATCAGCATGAGCAAATAATCATTCTCACTAAACGTCACGTGCCTAGGTCTAAAGGCTTACAAGTATCTTAGCATCACAGTAACTCAGAAACGTAACACCTATTCGGCAACATATGTCAGTTCGCTCAACGAATCACCTTCTAACTACTGTGGCATTTCTGAAATCCTTTCCAGATATACCCTTGATCTCTGAGTGTTTTATGCGTAATAGTTCAAGGAAACCGACACCGAGAATGTTTTGTTTGGACGGGTCAAAGCAATTAGCCTAAAATGAAATACAAGTGCTTAAGTTACTGGACGACGATTCGCTGAACATCGAACAAATTTTCTGAATATGTCTTCGAATACTTAGTTTAATGATAATTATTAGTTTGTTTGGAAGTGCCTTTAAACTGACCCTATGAAAATAGATCACTCTGTATTTACCATGCCCTGTTTAAACTCATGAGAATCTAATATTTCTGTCGAGAACAAATTAGAGCTTTGAGAATAAGCATAGATATAAACTATTTTATTATGCGTTTTATATCAATAAGAACGATATTCGGAATTTAAAAAAAAATGCTTTCTAATTAGCATTTACTTGATTCTCATACGAAAAACAAAGATCATTTTCTGAATCGAATCTTACTATAATAGTTCTAAAGTTGAGCGCCGGTAGATTCTATAGGCAGAGCGCTCTAGTCTGAAAGGACTTATATCTTGCTGGCTTGCTGGCTTGCTGGCGATCCTTGAAGCGGTCTGGCCCGGAATAGGGGATGATAAACGACCCAAAGTGCTGCCGATTTTTACCATCTCAAATGCAAATCGTTAATATCGAATAAGATTTGCGTGGATATTTTTTCGCTACCGTCAATATATGACTTGATTACAAACTCCGACAATTTGACAGCGCCAGCGGAGGACCGCACACATTTCACATACTCTGGTCTAAAACACATTCGTATTCCAACCAATCGCCATGAAGACGTGGTGCGGTTTGTTGGCAGGAAAATATATTTATCAAATATCGCAAGTGCACCCTCGTTAACCTTTTTTATAAATCAATCTGAAAAACCAAAATCTTAAACTAAAATATTGCATTAAAACAAACACACCACTTTCACTTCTTTTCGCACGTGTTATTCATCAGGAGTTATTAATTTCGGTCACGCCCTGTCAGCAAGGGCTGTAGAATATGCTGCCTGCACCTCACCAGAAAGGTAAGATTCACCAAAGTGGCCATTTGTGGGCAGCTGGTGACGACCAGTGATGGCTAAAGACAGGATCCTGGTGGCTGAGACATCTGTGTCCTGGTTGGCTAAATGGTCACAGGATTTGCAACACGCCACCTCGGGTCTGATTTGGGCTTGACAGGATATTCGGGAAGCCTAACCGAACGAAGCACCTATTCACGACATGCCCTAATATAAAAAAGAAAAGATAATCCAAATTATACTATTAAACCATATATTTCTTCGGTCTGCCTCCCTCCCTACAGGCAGCTTGTAAACGCTAAAAGGCAGTGGGTGAGAGTCAATCTTACCACGGAAACAAAAGGCTTCATAATTGTTTCATGTTACTAAATATTAGATTCTGAGCACTAATTCTGAAGCAAGCAAATACTCTAAACTGCACTTAATGCGAGAATACTGGTTGTGTATCCTCATCCGAACAAAGGCGACTGGAATGTTACGTTTCTATCTTCTCCACACGAGTTGGATTCCGCAATAGCTGGCATAGCACAGAACCAGTGAATAATTATAGTTGTTTTAATGGGAAAACAAATTTAATATAAAAAGCAAAAGGGCAAGTGAAACGCTCTTAAGCCTTGATAGGCAATCACCAAGAGATGCTGTCTCGATAAGAGCACTCGTCCCAATAACCACACTGGGTAGATGTCCAGCAGGGTATCCCGCCAATAAAAATCTACGCTCCTTCCAAAGGTAATACTTAAATTTCAGGGTATGTAGTTTTAATGATGGATGCTTGCGTAAAGGTCTAGTTAGATTGCTAACATTCTTGAAAGAATATATATTGACCTGTGTTATGGCCGGGAAACTCGTTAAAGAGGGACATCAGCTAAAATGATTGCAGGCAAGAATGAAAGAGATCAGCTGTATTCGATTAGTAATGAACAGAGAACAGGGGTTGTTGGCATTTTATTGCAGAGAGATGAATAGATAAAGTGATTAAATTTTATTGTGTAAGTTAGCGAATCGACTGATGAAGCTATTTTCACAACTATATTTGTTTATACACCACAATAAGGATTGAGTGAAGAAGCGAAAGGTGAGTTTTAAGACAAGATTATTACAGTAACTAGTAAGGCTCATGAAAAGGAAGTACTTTCTATAGCAGAATATTAGAATGACTACGTGGTGATTAATTATTGGTTGTTCATGAAGGAAACTGATATGATTTTGGAATACACTAAGAGAAAGAAACTAACATTTGCTCGTGCAATACATATGTTGGTTGCTAACACTTTTTTAGAGAAAAAGGAAGGTAATCTCGTTACGTATTAATTAGGTACAGCAAAGACTCAAGTAGATTATCTGCCGGTATGGAAAAAGGATAGAAAGCACTTAAGAGATGTGAAAATAAATAGTTGGCGAGGGAATCGTGACACAACGCAAACCGGTTGTAGTCAATTTCATGCTGAAGAAAGCTCATTAGGTAAAGAGAAAGTTTATCCCCGGAAGAAAGGTGTAGAGATTGAATGAAGAACATGTGAAACGTGCGTTTAGAGACCAAGTGATCGATCTTTGACTGCCAGATCATTACAGAATGTGTGGAAGAACAAATGAAAGATACACTGTTTGAGGTGGACGGACGGGCTACAAGGTATAGGGTGGCATTGTGGTAGAATGAGGAAGTTGAAACGTGTATCAAAAATAAGCGGACACGAAGGAGTCAGTTAAAAACATGTTTAGTGAATAATGATGCGTATCAGGAGGCAAAGATGAAAACAGGAGAAACAATATACAAAAGCAAGAAGGGGGCGAGGATGAAGCCAGGATTTCAGATATATCACGAAAAAGTTTGACCAAACAAATAAAATATCTATGATAGCTAAAGCGATTGTGGTGACTGTGTGGAAAGACCGAGTAATAAGTTGCAACGGTTAACGTGCGCCAGCTCTAGAGAAGCAGTGGCCGCACGCAGGCGTGAACCGAGAACTGTATGATCAGGAGGCGATGGTCTTAATTATGTAAAATAGAAGCTATTGACAGTTACAGCTGACTGTATAAAAGTAGAGATGTTTTGCTCGAGGAGTCAGTTTTGTTTCGCACGCCATGTTGTCCGCGTGGGTGTTAAACGGCTGTCATTTATCCTCTGATTGTGTTTGTTATATTTCGGATCGTGTTGCTGATGTAAGCTGAAAGCTGACCTACTGTTACTGCTGATGAGAAAAAACGAACGTCTCGTGTTGTCGCCGAAGATAGGAAAGGAAGAACTGCTACTGCTGCTGATATTAACAGCAAACGCCCCGATTGTTGCTGTTGTTGTTAGTAGTGGTGGTGGTGGTTAAAGGAGGATCAATACGTTGGCACTGAGAGCTCTGAATAATTTACGTGACTGAAATAGGAATTGGTCGACTAAACGCATCTTTCAAAGATGGAAAAGACAAATATGGATATTGTTGGGGAAAAGTTAATTCGAGATTATAATGGCGAGTTAGCAACTCATTAACAGAATAAAATGGATGGTAGGGACTTACACGATGATAAATTGTTGAATACAAAATTTTCATGGAATCGTGAAACACAAACAGTTGCAGAAGAAGTATACAGTCCAGCTATATAGACTTTAGAAATAAATAGTACTGGAAGCTGTGAGTAAGATCAAGACGGGTAATGCTGAAGGACAGTCAGGCGTTGTTGCAGAAATGTTGAAGGCTGCGGGCGAAACATGCATTCAGATGATCACAGACTGGACAAACCAAATCATATAAAAAGTGTTACTTCCGAAAGACAGTGAACTTAGAACAATTGCGAATTGTTACAAGAGTAAAAATTAAGCACAATGTCAGTGTAATTACAAACCTTAAAGTTGATGGATGAGGCTTTGAAAGTTATTGATAGAATAATTGAGCCGCAAATAAGAAGTCAAATTAGAATATTTAAAGTGCTGCCATATTTATTTTGTGAAAACTGCAAGAGGAATACATTGGTTAGAATAATACTTTATATTTTGCTTTTCTGGGGCAGGAGAAGACTTTTGTACAAAGTATTTAGAGAGATTGTCTTTGTGTACACTAGAGGCACATTAGTGATTGGTGAATGTTCCAGCAATGTACAGAAAAGCTCAAAGTCGTGTTAGAATTTAATTTTACAGATTTAAGGTAAAGGTATGAGAACATCAGACTTGTGTACCGAGTTGTGTCCTCGAAGCATAGTCGAGGGAGTAACGGACGATCTGTCCGGAACAGATGCTCTATACTGATGATTTGCCTGAGAAACAAGAGAAACGGAGAGTGAATGTTACCAAGACGAAAGTGATGATCAGTGGTTGGAATGGTGGAAATATCACAACAAAAGAACTCTCCTGCTCAGTTTGTGGAAAGTGAGTCGCGTGCAATCCAATTGTTTGAGGTACTAGCGTGGATCACAGGAAATTAAGTGGAATTACTGGAAGGTTAACAGAAGATAACCAATGTGTGTCTAAGAAGTGTAAGACAATCGCGATGGATGGAAACTCAGATGTAGAGAAAGTATATCTAGATGGCGAAGCTATTAAGGTTGTCGAATAATTGTGTTATCTTTCTAATACGAGTGAATAACACAGTAGAGCAGGTGCTAGTATTATTGCAAAGACTAAGAGTGGATGGACTATCTATATATATATATATATATATATATATATATATATATATATATATATATATATATATGTATTGAATTCTTCAGGTATGCGACTCTTCAGAAGTCTAAAGATCTTGTCTAGAAAAAAAGACAACAAAACTCACATTGATATAAAGTACAGCTCCAAAAAAAGAATGTTGGTATTTCTAATATTAATTAGACGCCATCGGTTATACGAACAGAACTAGGACAAATACATATAACTTACTTAATTGTCGCGTCGAAAATATAGCCGTAATTGAATAAAAAAGAATTATAAAGTGAAATTAGAAAAATTATCTAAGTAAATAAATGGATAAATAAATATATACATAAGTTAAAAGAAAAAGGATGAGAAAAGAATGTAGCGATAAAAGCTTTTTTTCATTTAAAAATACAACTAAAATGCATAATTAATAGGCTAAAATGTAATTCAATATGTAGCAAGGAAAATACGTATGATTTATGTAAATATCAAGTGATTACTAAAAAGTAAAGTGTTACCACTCTCGACCAAGAGAAGTGTCTATTAAGCATGTGAAACCTGACCATTGAGGGTTGAGAACATTAGTTGCAGGAAGATTAATGTTAACATGAATGTGTAATGCACGTTTTACAAGATTAGGATTAGGGTTAGGGTTCGTTGTCCTCGGAGGAAGATAACATAAAATCAGTATCGGGAGATAAGTGCAGGAGAGTATTGATTTACTCCTCTCCAGGAGTTAGGCACAAGGCCAGTTTTTATCTTACTCCCAGAAGTAAGATGTGACCAAAGGTCGGGTCGGGAAAGTGGGGTTTAAAAATTGCCTGAGCAATCCCGTCGGCATTCCCCGGTAGGGGCGCCTCAGGCAGTAAGCTATAAACTTACTCCTCCCCAAAGAGGGGGGGGGCGAAGCCTGGGAGGGTGGACCTCCTAGTACTGCACAGGACAGACCCATAGACCGGCGTAAGTCAAGCCCCGAAGGCCAAGACAATACCAGTCTATGGGGTGGAGTATCCATCGGTACAGATACTACACTTTGATAGGCATCGATTGTATTGCAACTTAGAAGAAACGGATTATATATATTAGGTTAGTAGATGTAAACCAGTTGAGGTAGCAGGGTCAGTTTGCATGGTAAAGCAAAGGAAAACATTGAACGAAATTGATTAAAATAACATGAGGGAAAGGAAGTTAAATAAAGACCTAGCTTGAGATAGGTTACTTATAGTGTACATTTCTTAAAGCAGTCCAACGCATGTAAAACGGATGTTTAACATAATATGATGATGATGATGATGATGATGATG
Organism: Sepiola atlantica; assembly: GCA_963556195.1. Classification (NCBI taxonomy): domain Eukaryota; kingdom Metazoa; phylum Mollusca; class Cephalopoda; order Sepiida; family Sepiolidae; genus Sepiola; species Sepiola atlantica. The sequence goes on from OY744523.1 coordinate 159,780,567, forward strand.
ATGATGAGGATGATGATGATGAGGATGATGATGATGATGATGATGATGTGAAATAATTTTTAATCAATCTAATGATCGTAAGAAGATATAAAGCAACTCATTAATGCGATGAATACCGACTTTATGAATCGCAGGAAACCTTCTATTTCTGTTTAGTAATTTAAATCGTCCTTTTTTTCATTGTGTTTGTGTAATTAAACTTTGTCTACTTGAGCTATATTTATATTTCTTTTTCCTAGTCAAGAGTTATGTAAAGCGTATGTAAAGAATACAATCTATTACTTATGTAGATTTGGTATCTGTCTGTTTGAAGTCGAAACTATATTTTAATGCTCAATTCAGTTTACTTTGCTTTTTCAGATTAATTCAGTTTATTCCAATCTCAATTTCCGGAAATAGCTGCCTTTTTCCGACGGGACAATAGTACACTATATGTTTTGAGGGATTACCCTCTGTTATTTGAAGGGGTAGTGTTGTATCTGTTTTGTTATCTTGATACTCCCAGGCTCAGCTACTTGTTGCGTGTAGTTTAGTTGTATCTGGTGTATGGTCATGATACCATACTACCAGTTTTTTTTACCTTCTCTTTTTGGGGGTGGAGTAGTATGGTGTCTGTTCTCGTGCCATGATACTATCCTCCCATGCATTAGCTCCTCAGTTTTGGAAAGGCGTTGCTGTTGTATTTGTTTTGTTTTGATGATAACATCGTTCCGAGCTTTATCTCCATATTCGTTTATATTTAGCGGGTATAGTGTTGTGTTTGTTCTATATTCATTTTACTATCACACTGACATCGCGTTCGCCTTTGTGGTGAGAGTGTAGTATAATTCCGTTAGCAATACATATAAAAAAATACATACTTCTTCTGGTCACATATTTAAAATATATGAAATAACGATTCGTTGAGAAACGGAACACACCTTTGTTATTAAGTAAATCTCTTTGGAACGATCATCGAAATATATCGGTTTATTAGTATAGGTCTGTATGAATAAGTGAAGCGAGAACAACATTACAACAACGTGTCTTCAATCTGGAGAATAAATGACTATCAAATAAATATACATTCTTTTCTATCATTTATTTGGTAAAATGATTACTCTTGTTGAATAAACGATGTATCGGAACTTCCTGAGAATCACTTTCATTAAATAACGCAGTATATTAGATAAAGTACCAAAATAAGAA
>OY744523.1:159786754-159806754 GCA_963556195.1 Sepiola atlantica
CGTATACAAACACAAATATTTAACTACGTCTTACTTAAAATGGTCGCATTTATGAAAAGAAATCTCAGAAGTAAAAATCAATAATTATGTGATATAATGTACTAAAGTAAAATAAAACATATTTTTTATCCACTTTAAAAAAAAAACATAATTTCGTTGAAGCGTTAGTGTTTAGTCATATAGCAACACCGAATGTCGAATTTTAGCCGCAGGGAATCCGAAACAAACACCGTTAATCATTAAAAGAACAGATTGCGAATTATTTCTACAGACAGATAGCGTGGGAGATTTATAGGCTGACAAACAATTAAGGGCCCTGTACGATTTTGTAGCCAGTCTCTCGACAACCATACGTTAAAATGTTTGTTGACGCCTTTAGAGGTGAACATAGCTTTCACGACCCACCTCTCCGAATCTCACTCAGTAGATGCATTATTAGTTACAGTAAAAAACAAAATACTTGAGAAATAATAATATTTAGACAGACATTAGTTGAGAAATATGTTTTTTCATAATCGTCCTAGGATGTCTGATCGAAATCACATCAACTTTCGCAAAGATGTTCTGCCGCAGTCTGCAAACTATTCAAACTGCTTCTTTATATTTTCTAAGTCACTCATTTTCAGATTATTTAATTGAGAACAACTTTTTTGGTGATTTTTTAAATTTTCCGTATAATATTTTTGTATAATATATTTGTATAATATTTTTTGTATGATATTTTTATTTATCAAAAGTTTTCTTTTAATATATATTGAAAAATGCTAATTTAATTAACTTGGAATTAATGAATTTACGAATACAACATTTTTTACCACAGTTTTTCTATTTTATTTTATTATTTTATTCTTTTATTTTATTTTACTTCTATTTTATTTACACTATTTTCTACTGTTATTATTATTATTATTATTATTATTATTATTAATAATAATAATAATAAAAATAATAATAATAATAATAATTATAATAATAATAATAATAATAATTATTATTATTATTATTATTATTATTATATTGTTTTTATTATTGTTTTTAGCATTCATTTAGGTGTATTACTTCATAATTATCAGTAAACTTACTTCTACTTTGTGTAATTGTTAAACTACAAATTATATTACTTTTCTTTCAATTTTTTAATTTCTATTAAGATATATTTTTTATAATGTTTCTTGAAGTTGTTCTATAAAATTGATATCTCTCCCAATTAAATATTTGCGAATTTACCCATTAGTTATTTTCACACAATAAATACTCATATATGTGTATATTTCTCTTTTGAAAAAAAAATCAATTAAAAAAATATTTGTATTACTGATGTATGTTTTTCCTATCACTGTATTTTTGACAATCTTTCTTTCCCCTATTGTGTCCTTTTATATGATCGATATCATAGCTTTGTATACTATTGGAATTGTATCGTATTCATCATATCCGGAACCTACATTATGCTATCGAATTGCTGTATAACTGTGAGTGAACTATACTCTAGTCTGGATGCTATTTTTTAACTTCGAAGTTGGTGTGTATACCTTTGGCTGCTGAAATGACTTGATATCAATAAAAGTCCTAATCGTCTCAGAAACGATCGTACACGAAACTGTTGTTTATTTTAAATTCTTGGGACTTATGTTGATAAATAGGTCGTAAATTTGGTTATCTATAATCTATATTGTCTATATATATATATATATATATATATATATATATATATATATATATATACATACATATATGTATGCGTGTGTGTGGATCCCAATAAAGCACTGTTTAGTACTAGCTGACATCGTACATATTCAGAGAGAGAGAGAGAGAGAGAGAGAGATAGAGAGAGAGAAAGAGAGAAAGAGAGAAAGAGAGAGAGATAGTGGGATTATTAAAAGTTGTTGAGGCATACGGAAAAAAGGGTGAGGGTTGTTAACATGTGTTGGCGCACAAGAAACAGTGGTCAAGAGCGTGTTATACAATTTGAGAGCAAGAGCATGGCGCACAGGTTTACGCTATTAGAAAATATACAGTTATGTTATATTGTGTTTAATTTTTTAATTAGATAACATTAAACCCTATTTATTTTCTAGAATTCTTTGTATTTCACGATTCTTGTTGATTCAGTTACATTTTGAAAAATGTTTCACGAATAAGTAAAACAGTAAAGCAGTAGAATAGCATATATAAGACTAATTAAAAATAGAAAGTAGACGTGTCTGAATAAATAACGGAAAGCGATTTTACGCTAATCTTAATGTCCAATAACAAAAGCCATTTCAAGACAAAGTTATTATCTGGCCATTCTCGATATGGCGAATTCTTAGTCGGATAATGTGTAAAACTCTTTCTATGATAACACCGCTGATAACAGTCTGCAGAATAATTAAAATAAATTAAAGCACTGAAATCAGAAACATCATATCGATCAAGTGAGCGAATAGGTGTTAAATTGGAATAGGAAAATTATAGCGTCTAGAGAGATTAACGTTGATCCATGTTAAGAGGATTATCATATTAGATTTTAAACATAAATCCTCTAATAAACTAATTTATATCACTTATATGAACCATTTTCTGCAGTTTAATATCTTTAAATTAATTAGAAGTGTTTGATATTGCTGATCGATGCTATACATTTTAGGAATATGGTTGGATCAACAGGGACAATTCATGTTTGTTTCTTCTTTTATCCATCTGTTCATGTTGACGGACTAATGATCTAATGTTCTGTTCCAGTTTGAACAGATACTTACCAACACTGTTAACGTTTTCGACTCCTATGAGGCACGTGAAGAGTTATATTTTTGATCTTTTGATAATGAGAGGTTCCGCTTTCGAAAATTTAAGTTTACCTTCTCCGGAACTTTTTAAATTGCTTGACAGTAAACTTTTTTCTATTTACTGCTCCGGTATTTAATCTGTTATAACGTGAAATATTAATGAATTGATTTGAGATTCGATTCATATTTTCTCTTCTCATTTATTTTTGTTAATCTGTTCCACCTTCCGGTACCTATATCACATTGCTCCGGCCTCGGATTACAAACTTACATTTATATATATATATATATATATATATATATATATATATATATATATATATATATATATATATATACCCATGTGTATGCGCATATAGACAGTGTAAGGAGAAGAAAAAGTGAAACTTTGGGTATACTTTGGGTAGGGTAGTAAGTCCTGCTTCCCTTATTTTGTCTGACAAAGGGCTGATAATTGCTGTCTTCAGGGTCGAATCTATCTATCTAACACTCATCGTTGACTATTTCTGACCTAGAAGTACTATTTTTTAGATCCTTAGATCAAGTGGTTTCATGCCTTGCCTAGAGTAATATCCATGAATATATATATATATATATATATATATATATATATATATATATATATATATATATATATATATTCGGCGTCAATTTGCGATTAAATCCGCAACTAAAGCATCTCTCACTAATTTTATATCTCTGACTATCACCTCCACCAGCGTACACATTTAATGCTATATCTATAACTCTAATTTCGGTTATTCTCCCTTCCTTTTTATTATTGTATATCAATTTACAATTCGCTATGCAATATTCAAAATTGGTTTTATTTTATTATGACTGAAACAGCCAGTGCATTACTTTCGAATAGCATTCTATTTTCAGATTATGCAAAAGCTTTATTGAATATTAACCACGATTCTGTTTCCAAGTTGGAGTGTAGGATTATTGGCGAAGGTCAGCATTATAAACTACTCATTACATTTGGAAATCAAATCGTCGGATCGATCATGCGGTCGGTCTAGAATAGTAACTGGCTTATAGTGTGAGACCGACATTTCAAGATCGTTCAGTAGGCGAAGAATTATAATACAGACTATATATCTATTTATACAAATATATATATATATATATATATATATATATATATATATATATATATATTTATGCAAACATTGTTAAAAATAACATTATTCGTCTGTTTAATTATACCTTTTTTATATTTTCAATTTTTCTGATAATCTTTTTTTATTTAAATCGAAAAAAATAGTAAATGTTCCATAGGTTTCACTTGTTTCACGAACGTTTTCGATTCTTCGTCGAATCATCCTAAGACTTCCTGGAACAGTGCGAAAACGTTCTCTGCGCGTGGCTCCAACGTCTTTTTAAATTCTCTTTTTTCTCCAGCGTTTTTATTCATTTGCTTTCGACACCTGAGGATGATCCGACGAATCTTTCTGATATCAACCTCCTCGATGTGAACCTAGAGTTAATTAACAAGACGCACATGTTCCATTATAAACCAAACGGGTTTAGCAGGACTATCTATCAACTGCTCGTTATGTCTTTCTCTATCTACCTATCTATCTATTCCAGTCTATCTATCTATCTATCTATCTATCTATCTATCTATCTATCTATCTATCTATCTATTCCAGTCTGATCATATCTATCTATCTATCTATCTATCTATCTATCTATCTATCTATCTATCTATCTATCTATCTAGCTAGCTAGCTAGCTATCTATCTAGCTATCTATCTATCTGGCTAGATCTCTCGTTTTTGAAAACATCTACTTTTCTCTTATTTTCCATTTCTCTTTGTTCACTCCATCTCCTCTCTCCAAGACTCGCCTAGATTCTTCCTTTTTCTAACATTCCCAAACACTTGGTCGTATCTATCGATCCATCTACCTTAGTATGTTGCCATTGATCACTGTTGCGTATCTCTGTCTATAATCTATATCTTCCATCGCTTATCATTGTTACTTCTTCTTCTGGTCATATCACATCAAATATTTCTCCACGTACGGGAGATGGCCGATCAATCGGCGGTTTATTGACGCAAAGCACACGCTTGTAAAAGATATTTATCTTATAAATAATATCATGTATTTTCAAAGAATTTCAATCGAGGAAACTCGGTTAATCACACGAAAAACATATAATGCAATGAATATTTCTAAATAATTACACTTTTTAAACAAGGAAGTATAAGTCAACGTTTATAATTATAAGAATGTATATTGGAAAGAGTATCCGTTGATAGAAGTATGCACACAAAATGCACTATTACATTGACGATTAAATGTTATTGGGAGCAATAATACAAAAGCCGTTAACTTTTATCAACCCTAACGCAAACCCTAAAATGATCACAATTTACACAACTTTGAAGGCTGCGTCTTAAGCTTCGACAGACATGTTTGTAAAAGTCTGTCTAAGTATTAATTTCTTGAAATGCATCTCTCATGTAATGTAATTTTAAAAATCACAAACACTATATTGTTTTCTGGTGCCTGACAGTAATTTGAACATTTTTGCTTGATCTGTTTATCAGGAAATATTTCATCAAGATACTCACGAACTGTTCTTGAAAAATGTGGGCGGCTCCCATTTTGTGGATAAAAATAGTTATGATGAAGACTATTGTAATAAGTGATACAGAAAACAATTTCATATACTGTCAAATTACTATTGGGCCACTCTATATAAACAAATACAAATATATATATATATATATATATATATATATATATATATATATATATATTACAAGGAAAGGATAAAATAGGGTATGATTAATAAAAATGTATGTAGAGACGAAATACATTCAAATACGTACATATGTACATAGACACTCATACGCACACACACACACACACACACATACACATATATTTATATATGGGAAGAGAAGGATGAAGGTAATCCGACGTGATGGGAAAATGAAAAAGGAAAACCAAAAAATGGATGTTTTTTATGTGTACATCAACGTTTCGTCTTTATTTATAAGACTTCATCAGGATGATAATATAGAGAAAAAATGTCATGCAAGTACAGATACATGTAGGGTAGACATATTGGGAGGAGAAATAAAATGAAATAATGGCCACTACTGGGTGGACGTCCGTACTTGTTGGAGAATAAAAATGAATGATGAAGAAAATGAGTGTGGAAAAAATGGAAGGATTGGGTGAGCAAGGACTACTGTGGCTGGTGGTAAGAGAAAGAGGTGGGGGATGAGCAGGGGTAAAGTGGATGGCAGAGAGGGAGTGGAGGAAGAGGGGGGAGGGAGGTGTTTTAATTCCCTAAAAACATTGCAATACCCCACACATTTTATATTAAATGCCAAGAAAAAAGCCTTCCAAATATTCTCCAGAAACACCACACAAAAAAATCAAACTCCTAACACCTCTTTCATAGAAAGACCCTTTCTCCTACCCACACATTCCAATAACACATCCATATGCAACACGCTTAACAAACTAGGCATTCCAACAGTACAAACCACATCTCAATCCATAAAACAAACTTTAAACACATCCAGACATTTCCAAAAAACACCCACATCCCATGCCGGCTTATATACTGTCCCTTGCAATGATTGCCATCAATTTTACGTGGGAGAAACACAACGTGAATTAAAGAAACGATTAAATGAACACAAAAGGGAGATAAAAAAACAACAACCCTCTTAGTGCACTTTTCTCCCATGCACTAGAGCATGGTCATGCATTCAAATTTGAACAACATCCACAACAAATCTCAACGAAGATTATTGGAAACTGCCCTCATCACCGCCTCAACCACCATCAAGCAACGAAATGGTTTCTTTAACCTATCACCCTTAATAAACAAGATCATCCTCACAGAACAAAGACTCTTGCCTGATCATAGATAACTTTTATTTTCATCTCTAACCTTTATGACACTCTTCCATTTACTCACACCCTTCCTTTTTCTCCTTGAATCTTCACTTTCTCCTTACTTTTTCCGTTTTTCCCTCACATTTTTAACACTGCAGTCCAAATAAACTTTCTCATGTTCCAAATATTTCAAATATTCCATACCCACCCTTTCAATCACCGCCCTCCTCCACCCCTCCAATCCCTCACTCATTGCTATCATTTTCCAAATATTTCAAATATTTCACACCCTATCACAACAAATCCTTCCTCTCCCCCTCTCAACTATTTTTACCCATACCCCTTCTTAAATTCCCTCATTTTCTCAAAACGCTCTCTAAGACCATAACTTTCGCCCATCCACCAAAATCACAGCCCCCCTCCCTCTCTACCCATCCTCCTTTCCCTGCATACACCCCCCATACACACACATTCCAACTAACTTTCCCCTTCAATCCTGACCGCAGCCATCTGGTCAAACACCTCCCTCCCCTCTCTTCCTCCACTCCCCCTCTGCCATCCACTTTACCCCTGCTCATCCCCCACCTCTTTCTCTTACCACCAGCCACAGTAGTCCTTGCTCACCCCATCCTTCCATTTTTCCCCACTCATTTTCTTCAACATTCATTTTTATTCTCCAACAAGTACGGACGTCCACCCAGTAGTGGCCATTATTTCATTTTATTTCTCCTCACAATATGTCTACCCTACATGTATCTGTACTTGTATGACATTTTTTCTTTATATTATCATACTGATGAAGTCTTATAAATAAAGACGAAACGTTGATGTACATATAAAAAACATCCATTTTTTGGTTTTCCTTTTTCATTTTCCCATATATATATATATATATATATATATTAAACATATGTGCATATATATGTACTCAAAATATATGTACAAAAATATACATAGATGTCGGGTTACCAAAAGTAAAGAAAATAAAACTACACAGAAAACATAAAAGAATCCAACACGACCATATTAAAAATGTAGGGAATCCCCCAGTGCTATGTTTATATTGCTTACTTTCATACTAGATTTACATAGGAGGCGGAAAACATAATACGAGCGCATTTTTTGTTTTATTGTATTTCTTTCTTATCTGCATAGATGCTCTATCACTATATATATATATATATATATATATATATATATATATATATATATATATATATATATATAATTTATTTAGATACTGTATATTACATAATTCAGCAACATATCGCGGTTTCATCCAAAAGGGCAGATTTAGACATCTTTAGAAAATCTCCGGCCCCCAGTAGAATCATCGGCAAGCTGAAATGATTGTAGTCACGCCCGACAGGGAATGTTGACGCCATTCCCTGTCGGGCGTGACTACAATCATTTCAGCTTGCCAATGATTCCACTGGGCACGGAGATTTTCTAAAGATGTCTAAATCTGCCCTTTAGGACGAAACCGCGGTACATTGCTGAATTATGTAATATACAGTATCTACATAAATTATATATATATATATATATATATATATATATATATATATATATACGTAGATTATTTGTTATTCCTATTTTGTGCCGGATGTTCTTCTACGGTGCGTTTTTATTTTTCGCTACCATAAGCATTTTGTTTTTATTATTTTTAAGAATATGCAAATGAGCGCATTTTTCCTTTTTTAATCCCTCCTTAATCGGCCGAGTCATCAATTGTTTATATAGATATTTATTTAAATCAATTCATTAATTGATAAACACTTTGTTTGTTGTATATAGATTTTTATGATTAATTTACAAATTATTTTTATTTACGTGCACAAAGCCAGAAACGCGCGTTCATGTCTAACTTTTGTGCACACCAAAAACTTTATTAGTAAATTACTGTAAAAATCTCTATATAACAAAAATTGGTTCATAAATTATTTAATTTATTAATATATATATATATATATATATATATATATATATATATATATATAAATATATATACATATATATATATATATATATATATATATATATATATAGAAAATCAGATAAGTATAGAGGAACATGCTTATTTAGGATATGCCCATACAACAGCGTAATGTAAAAATAGGTAATAATACACCTGAAAACTTTAAACCTTACTAAGACTAGAACAAATGTATATCTCGTGTTATTCAACTATTAGCAAAAATATCACAACTAACATCCGTAAACCTTTCTTTACTATTGTATAGGGCAAATTTAAGACCCAATACAAATTTTATTTTCAACGAAAATACAATCAGACTATTGAATAGCTGAAACACATAAATAGGATTTAATAGAAAGAAAGTAAATACCCCCCACACCACAATTAATGTCGTAGATACCACAGTCCTTGAATGCAATTGTTTAGACATAAATTCCTGTCCATTAGATACTTCTTTCATGCATTAAAGTGCTATTTACAAATATATTGTTGAACAAAATATACACCCATATATAGAAGTAATACCACTAATGGTAACGGGATTGATAAATAATAGTGACAGACTTTAACAGACTCTCCTAATACTGAAACCATATACATATAATCTACTACGGACTTTTAAAGCAAATGATCTCATAACATAGATATAATTTTAACAAATTATCTCTGTCTAAATTAACATAACTGGCAAGCCATATATGAAATTTGAAGGGTATAAACAATCTTTACAACCTTAGATGGCTTATAATTCAAAAGATTAGAGCGCACAAGCCCTTGGACAGGTAATGTAGTGTGTGCTTGGATGAATTAATTATCCATAATAAAAAATGTAGGTTACTTTCAAAATAAAAAGATAAAGTCATTTCATAATAATTGGTTAACACATATGCACTATCCTAGTTATTACCACCCTTCTAAATGTTTTTACCAATCTCATTGTCATCATCCGCCGCACCTAAACAGCTTTGACACTTTTTTCTTCCTTAAAAATTAAGATTCCCCACTATAACTAATACTATCTGATAATAATCAATATATTAAGATAATGTCACAAAATCATGAACATATGTTATTATATTCGTTTGATTTTATTACATGGTGCCAATACCCATACGTATATCTATATGATGCTGTTATTGATGTATACAAACTATATCAGTACTCATGAAAAAACTTAACCTGAAGTTCTAGTATAAATTGAGCCCCCTCTGTGAATATTACTAACATATTTTTTTTGCATATAACAAGTATTAATCTTGCTAATCTATAATTAGGTTCTAAGCGAAAAAAAGAATATTCTTTAACTAGACGAAGCAAGATAGATATATGCAATTATTTAAGATAGAGACAGTTCAGAAAAAAGAAATGAAGAACTTATCTGTTTTTTCCTTTCTAAAATTTTGCCTATAAGCTTTAGATGAATTTCAGGTCTCCACTCCATGTCGGTGGTCGATATAATTGTATCAAAACGTGGCTCTTTACAACCCTCAAGCAAGAGGGTTTTCTGTGGGACTTCCTCGTTTTTTACCACATTGATAGTGGATCCCAATACCCTTTTAACCTCGAACGCGTTGACCCTCCCCAGAAAAAAACTTGCAGAATATTAGCAAGGACATAAAAAAGAAAAACAGGCACATAAAGCGTCGTGGACAAAAAAGAAACGAAAAGACCTCCGAAACAAAGAATATGCTTTAACTAGACGTTGCAACGTAAATAAATGCAATTGTTTAAGATAGAGACAGTTCAGAAATAAGAAAGTAAGAACTTAGAACCTAATCTATAATTAAAACCCCTCAAAATTATTTTATAACCATATCTCTTTCCATTTATTTTATACACTGACAATGTTAGCTATTCCTATCGATTAATAAAGCCTAGATTTTATTTAAATATTGGCCTTTTATTTGAATTTCTATGTTCTATTCATAGTCTGGCAACGATTATCTCTCTTTGTATTCTATCCGGAAATATAGAGACCTCTCCAGCAGTATAGGGACCTAATGATTCTCTATGAATCCCGATCGAACATTATACCTCTATTTCCTCAGGAGATCTCGTATGCACAGGCTAGTGATGTTAATGCGTATTTGACAGTAAATCTTCTAGGAAGAAACGAGAAAATTTGTTGCTATTTGGAAATATTTTACTGGTGAGATAAACGCTCTGATAAAGTTTGATTACGCTGGTTACCATGTTGGTATAAGCACGGTGTGATAATCTTGTTTTGTTGCCGATTTTAACTGTAATATAAGATAATTTCATAAATCATTTCATATGCATATATATATTAATGTATATACATATATATATATATTAATGTATATATATATGTTATTTTATAGACAAAATATCAAAAATTAACATCCATTTTTTAGTTATCCATGTTAAAAAATAATTGAAATAGATTGATACATTTTGTTGTGTTACTAGTGTTGTAGACTCTGTCTTTGAGGTGACTATGATCCGTTGGTTATTCTCCCATGGAACTGGACTAATGGCGAAATGTTTGATGACATTCCTTCTAAGTTCTGCTGCTGATGAAGAGACTTAATAATAAAAGTGCCTCAGAAACGACCGTACACGAAGAGTTGGTTCATGTTGAATTTTTGGTATTTGTATACTTAATCATGAATATGTAATACTTTTGCATATTTGTAAATTGTCATAGTGAGCGTGTTATTGTGTGTATATGTATTATAATGTATGTATTATATCTAACACAATATAATGAATACCATGTCAAATACGTATTTATATAGTACTAAATGCAAGGTAGAGCTTTCTTTTTGAGGTACTACATGGTTGGGGAAATATTAGAATATCTGAATTCCATCTAGCCTGATGAAATTTGTAAATAGAAACCTGCTTGTAATCGTGTAGTCGCTCGAATCTATATTACTGTGGGTTTACATACGCACATGTATATATATATATATATAGAGAGAGAGAGATAGAAGAAAAAAGAGTGATAAATATGCGACGATTGTCCAAATTTATTTCAAATTTCAATTGTTCAATGCAAGGGGCATTCAGTAATGAACTAGTGTTTATTATTCTTTCCTTAAGCCAAGGCTTTTCAAAGATCGAAATCTTATCATCAGAGGAGAAATGCAGATGGATAAGGTTGCTTTCGAAAAAAACAAAGTTCAAATATTTTAAAAAGATGAAAATTATTATTAAAAATTATTAAAATAATTTTTGTTAAAAAAAACGTATTGAATGAAAAGAAAAGTTCCGTGAAAAAGATATGCAAATTGTCCGGGTGGTAAATTTCCGTTGAAAAGAAGTCCGGTGAAATTGTAGAATGTGAAGAAAAACTCTTTGCGTGGGAGCAGATTGGAGAAAGTGCTCAAAATGTAGGTAAGTCCAGATGCCCTATAAAGGAGGTTGAGAAGAGGAAGACAGGCCATTTTTTTGATTTGCTTCCGGGCCAGTTTAATATTCAGGCAAATCACTCAGCGTCTAGACGTACCTTATTTTCATTTATGATTGTTTTAGAGAGGTTGGGGGAGATACAGTAGAAACCCATTCTTTGTCTAATTTTATTTGTAGAGAGGGCTATTACTGCAGATTCAATTATACGACGTACCGACTTCTTATATACCATCCTGATCAGAGTAAATTTGTTAAAGTCAAAGCTGTGCCCATACTCCATGGTATGATCGCATAAGGCGTTCAGCGTGTTGTTTGTTTTAATCGCTCTTTTATGCTCATAAATACGCTTGTCAAGGTTACGTACATATATATATATATATATATATATATATATAATTAACTTGTTACAAATATCCAGGGGGTATGAATCCGAAGGAAGTTGAAACCGGGTTTATGAGAGTGCTCAATGAAAATTCAGAGCAAAATATATATTTTTTGATTTTATTCCATTAATTGCGACAAAACAGGTTTTGTTTCATTGGTGCGAGTAGCTACCAACTCATCGGGCGAAAGGAATTCAAATGGCATAACATTTTAAGTTCACTCTAACGGGAGATTGAAAATTGAAAATACATTGGAGGGGGAGGGGGATAGAGTTGGGGCTTTGTCTATAACAGCGACATGGGACATGAGAGGGGAGGGGGGGAGGACTCCAACAAGTCGTGTTTCAAATTATTACGTGGGAGGTTTTGCACGTGTCAGTGCTGTGTCAATCTCAATCTCGGCCGGGGTGGGAGGAGGGGGATGGGGCGACGGCCGGAGTGAGTTAAATTTAAAATGAGAATTATGGTTACAACCGTCATTCTCATTTTATTTTAATTCTAATAAGTAATTATCATGTGGATAAAAATGTTTGATAATTTTAATTTAGGGTATTAATTGCTACTTTTGCATTTTATTTATTTTATTTTAATGTTTTGTTTACTATTTGTAGTGAATTTTGTTGTGATTATATTTTTTTATTTATTCCCTCTACTTTTTTTATATTTTTTTTTTATTTTTTATTTTTTATTTTTTTAAATTGTGATTATATTATACCGAGATCAATACTAGTGGAATCATTTTATAAGAGAGGTTTTCTGATGTTACCAGTCTTATCAATAACAAAACCGATTATGCCAATGGTAACGCCTGCCAATCATGCCTACGGTAGTCGCAGTGATAAGTATTTTCATGTTGTGCTTTTTTATGATTTTTTCTAAGTTGTCACCACAACAATAGCTGAGTTTTAGTGTATTCTTATTGAAAATTTTATGGAGTATGCTGTTATTGGGGAAATGAGTGTTTATTAAGTTCAGGAATTTATTCCCTATTTTGGTTTTAGTTGAGTTGTTAAATGGAGGTGTATACCAGATAATTTTCCTATTTCTATTTTTGTTCCTATTAGGGTTATTTTGTGTAGTTGGAATATACTCTATTTTGTATTTTTGTATCCACTCTCCTTTAGTGCTTTATTATAAAAGTTCTTATGTTTATTGAAGATATCTATATTGGAGGAGTTGTTGCTAATCCTTCTACTAATTGATTCTGGGATGTGTTTACTTACAGATCTAGGGTGGTTAGATAGTGGGTTGACATAAAGGGGGTCGGAATTATCTTTAGCATAGGGCTCATAAGTATCTCTATTGAGGTTGAAGGTAATATCGAGGAAATTGACCTGTTTAACATTTGATGTTATTTCAGCCTTTAGGCCTATTCGTTTCATTTCTTTGGATATTATTTTTTTGGTTTGTTCACATTTTTGTCCGTTTGTGTTTTTCACGTACATTAGGCCATCATCTCTGTAGAGGCCGATTGAATCGACTTCAAGATCTTTTGTTAGGTTGTATAGTAAGTACAGGCCAACCAAGTCTGTTACCTCGGCAGAGTCAAGAGAGCCCATAGATACATCGAATGAAGAGAAATGGTCTTTCTTTGTCCATTGTTCTTTGTTATTTATTAGTACTGTGGTTCGACATTTTTTGATTATGTTTATTTCGTCTTCCGAGATATTAGAGAGGAGAGTGGCGAATTCTATGACATTTTCGAAGAGTGCTTTGGTTATTGAGGGGTAGTAATTAACTATATCGAATTGTATGAATTCCTTCGGATTCATACCCCCTGGATATTTGTAACAAGTTAATTATACTCTGCTCCTAACCAGTTGAGCACTCTCCAAACCGCTGGATTATACCCTGCCAAATGGATAAAATTAACCTCAACACATCCCTAAAGAACATCCCTTCCATAAACAAACGGGATTACCTTACTATTCTGATCATGAAGACAGAAGAACTATTAAGAAGGATGAAATGGAAAGCCTATTTCTTCCTCAAAGGATCCACAAAAAATTCAACGGATTACTACGGATTCAAGAATAAAGGTAACGGCCCCCGGGTCGAACAACTTGATAATTTTGAAGATGACTTATATAACATGATAAAAAATATAACTTTCTATAAGAAAAAAACCTATTTTCAGAAAAAACTGGATAACATGGTAATGAAATTAATAACTCCAAACTTGTGCTAGTAAAAGCAGACAAAACTCATAACTTTTACAAACTTACTAAAACAAAATACCAGAATTTAATTACACAAAATATCACAAAAAATTATAAAAAATCTGATCTTAACCTAATCGATAAAATCAACTCAGATAGTAAAACTATAACTGATAAACTCAAGATTAGTGATAGAGTAGGTAAACTAAAAACAAAAGAAGCATATATACTATTAAAAGACCACAAAACTAATTTCCACACTAAACCTCAAACCAGGCTTATTAATCCTACCCGACAAGAGATAGGCAAAATCAGTAAAAACATTTTAGAAAAAATAAATAAGCAAATTAAAAACACCTACAACTTAAACCAGTGGATCAATACCGCAGAAACCATAAGCTGGTTCAATAGAATTAGAAATAAAGATAAATGCTCTTTCATACAATTCGATATAGTTAATTACTACCCCTCAATAACCAAAGCACTCTTCGAAAATGTCATAGAATTCGCCACTCTCCTCTCTAATATCTCGGAAGACGAAATAAACATAATAAAAAAATGTCGAACCACAGTACTAATAAATAACAAAGAACAATGGACAAAGAAAGACCATTTCTCTTCATTCGATGTATCTATGGGCTCTCTTGACTCTGCCGAGGTAACAGACTTGGTTGGCCTGTACTTACTATACAACCTAACAAAAGATCTTGAAGTCGATTCAATCGGCCTCTACAGAGATGATGGCCTAATGTACGTGAAAAACACAAACGGACAAAAATGTGAACAAACCAAAAAAATAATATCCAAAGAAATGAAACGAATAGGCCTAAAGGCTGAAATAACATCAAATGTTAAACAGGTCAATTTCCTCGATATTACCTTCAACCTCAATAGAGATACTTATGAGCCCTATGCTAAAGATAATTCCTACCCCCTTTATGTCAACCCACTATCTAACCACCCTAGATCTGTAAGTAAACACATCCTAGAATCAATTAGTAGAAGGATTAGCAACAACTCCTCCAATATATCAATAAACTCTCCATGTAGATTATGCTTAAATGAAAAACTAGAAATTATCCGCTTTAAGGACAAAAACAAACTCTTAAATAGAAAACAAGAGACATCTATCAACTGTAAACATAGTAGACTCTACCTCCTTAGCAACCCACATACCCCACCTTAACTCCACACCAACCCTACTTAACTTCAACATAAAATTAACAGTTTTTTGTTTTTGTTTTTTACAAAAATGAATGATAACATTAAACCCCCACTATACACTACCCCAAAACACACTATAACCCCCTACCCACCCACCCAAATTTACAACCCAATCCCACCCCAACAAGTCATGATGAATCTATAAATATATAACCACCCCTCCGAACTACCAATAATATCAAATCTCTACCTATAATGCACAGCCTCAATAACCTCTCAGCCATACTACCAATTCTAACATAAACCCATAACTAGGACATCTATCAACACTGATATCACTTAGACTAATCTCAATTACTTAACCCCTCGATCACTACCTTGAACACTTAATTATTAACTGGTACTTAGTCCTTGTCATTGGTAGTGGAATTAAAAAAGCCTACCATCACTTGTCGACTTATTTCGCCCAATGACTTCACAAGCAGCAAGATGGTAATTGATGGCGGTATTTATCAGTATTACTATTATTATTATTATTATTATTATTATTATTATTATTATTATTATTATTACTATTTTTATTATTATTATTATTATTATTATTATTATTATTATTATTATTATTATTGTTATTATCATTAATATTCTTACAAACTTGTTATTTCTATTTCTATTTTTATTCTAATTTTATTTATATTTATCTTTATTTATTTTTTATCTCATTTTTATTAAGGCTTTTACATAAGGCGGTTATCACTGCGACTACCGTAGGCATGATTGGCAGGCGTTACCATTGGCATAATCGGTTTTGTTATTGATAAGACTGGTAACACCAGAAAACCTCTCTTATAAAATGATTCCACTAGTATTGATCTCGGTATAATATAATCACAATTTAAAAAAAAAAAAATTTAAAAAAAAAAAAATTAAAAAAAAAAAAAAATATAAAAAAAGTAGAGGGAATAAATAAAAAAATATAATCACAACAAAATTCACTACAAATAGTAAACAAAACATTAAAATAAAATAAATAAAATGCAAAAGTAGCAATTAATACCCTAAATTAAAATTATCAAACATTTTTATCCACATGATAATTACTTATTAGAATTAAAATAAAATGAGAATGACGGTTGTAACCATAATTCTCATTTTAAATTTAACTCACTCCGGCCGTCGCCCCATCCCCCTCCTCCCACCCCGGCCGAGATTGAGATTGACACAGCACTGACACGTGCAAAACCTCCCACGTAATAATTTGAAACACGACTTGTTGGAGTCCTCCCCCCCTCCCCTCTCATGTCCCATGTCGCTGTTATAGACAAAGCCCCAACTCTATCCCCCTCCCCCTCCAATGTATTTTCAATTTTCAATCTCCCGTTAGAGTGAACTTAAAATGTTATGCCATTTGAATTCCTTTCGCCCGATGAGTTGGTAGCTACTCGCACCAATGAAACAAAACCTGTTTTGTCGCAATTAATAGAATAAAATCAAAATATATATATATATATATATATATATATATGTATATATATATGTATATATATATATATATGTATATATATATATATATTGTGTGTATGTGTATTATTATGTATTATTATATCAAACACAATATAATGTATACCATATCAAGTACGTATTTCAATAGTACTAAATGTAAGGTAGAGCTTTCTTTTTGAGGTACTACATGGTTGAAAAAATATTAGAATATCTAAATTTCATCTAGCCTGATGAAATTTGTTAATCGAAACCTGCTTGTAATCTTGTAGTCGCTCAAATCTATATTAATGTGGTATTACATACGCACATGTATATATATATATATATATATATATATATATATATATAGTATTATAAAATACATTTTAGCAAGTAAAACTTTGGGTTTTATTCTTTGGGAGACCATGAGGCTTATTGCACTTTTAATGTGCGATTGTTTTTATAGTCAAGCAATTCCTACTATAGATACGTATCAATCTTAGTCCTCGGTTTTATTAGCTTTCACAGTGTATTCATTTCTTTTTCGTCTAACGAAAATAACCCGCTTTGTTTGTAAGGGATGTTGGCGCTCCTCAGTTTAAAGTGGGTCGAACAGGCAAATAATGAACTTTTTATAGCTCAGATTATTTTGTCTATCGCATTTTTTATAGTTGTCTATCGCAAATTTACAATATACCAACATGTATAGTATATGAAACATTATATATATATATATATATATACATTTATATATATATATATATACATATATATATATATACATATATATACATATAAATATATATATATATATATATATATATATATATAGTTTTGAAAGGTTCATACTTTTTTTAAGCATCTGAATGAAATTTAGTAAAAAAGAAGTCTGTTGAATTAACTACCATCAAAGCTGGTAATAGATGCAATATTTATTGTATTTAAAAGAAAAGACAAATCGAACCGATTAAAAAAAAATTTTTTTTCTATAAACTGTCATTTTTTTTTATAGTTATACATATATTTCGCTAATAATATTAGCCTCATTAGTGTGTTTTAATTTCCGATGTAATTGGGAAACCAGCTTCAGTTGGTGTGAGCCGGCGAGTGAGATGTCGTTTGTTTTTGTTTTTTCCACTCTCGTATGAAAGCACGCCAGCACGTGGACTGTTATAGTTTTGAAAGGTTCATACTTTTTTTAAGCATCTGAATGAAATTTAGTAAAAAAGAAATGTGGTAAATTAACTACCATCAAAGCTGGTAATAGATGCAATATTTATTTTATTTAAAAGAAAAGACAAAATCGAACCGATTTTTAAAAAAATTTTTTCTATAAACTGTCATATTTTTTTAATAGTTTATAGTTATACATATATTTCGCTAATAATATTAGGATGGTACATAAGAAGTCGGTACGTCGTATAATTGAATCTGCAGTAATAGCCGTCTCTACAAATAAAATTAGACAAAGAATGGGTTTCTACTGTATCTCCCCCAACCTCTCTAAAACAATCATAAATGAAAATAAGATACGTCTAGACACTGGGTGATTTGCCTGAATATTAAACTGGTTTTCCTTTCGGCCCTTATCTGCTTTTAAGTCTCCCCTCCCTTTTTATATTACTAGGTACATTTGAAATTGCAGGTGTATGTATACCTACATATATATGTTATATATATATATATATATATATATATATATATATATATATATATATATATATATATATATATGTATGTATAATTATATGCTGACATTTTGTATACTTATTTCTGACACTTTACATATTTTCATATATTTCCCTCCATTTAAATCCTACCACTATATACAGTCCCCAATTATATTACCTTCCCGTCTGTTGTCATTCCTAGCAATTTTTCGTCCGCTCTTGAACAAGCCCACATCACATCGGGCGAAACGTTGAGCTTATGGGTCTTCTACTGTGTCATTTTTAATTTCATCCCGTCGGATTGTTTTATCTTTTCATCTACCCATATACACATATATAAATATGTATATAGAGAGAAGGAAAGAGAGAGAAAGATGAGTTCGCCGTTTTAAAGAGCCATGTTCACACATAACAGAGGGCTTGAAGAAAGGAATGGTCCCCGAAGATTTCCTACAGACGATACATAAAATACCAAAAACAAAAATTTAAATTTGGCTTTACTTTATGGCTTCTAAAATCGTACAATAAATTCGGCACGAAATTGTAAGTTGCACGTTTATTTTTTATGCTTGTGTATGTGTTGCTTGTGACAAATGGTAAGTATATTAATGTTAAAAAAATCGTATTCCGATTATCTGATATTTAAAAAAATGTGTCCGATTTAATCTCGCGGTTGATATATCCAAGGTCTTTGACAATGTATGCCATAAGGGGACCATCCTATAAATTCATTCATACGCTATTACTGGACGAATATTTGATATAATTAGATATATTGTCTAAGCAACATGACATAAACGCTGGTATACCCCAGGAATCTATCCTCGGAAATTTAGTGTTCCTGATTTTCAGAAACGACCTCCCTGATGATATTGAGTCTGACATAAGTATATTTGTAGACGACACCACGCTCTACTCTCGGCATGTAGGCAAAACGGACGCGTTCATATCCGAGGCCATGGTTAAATCCTTAGAAACTGACCTCCAGACTGTAGTAGATTGGGGGCAGAAATAGTTGGTCACTTTTAATGCCGCAAAGACAAAGCTATTATCCTTCAATAACTACAATAAACCTCTTTAACCACCGATTGCTATGGCAAATAACACCCTACCTCAGAGATCAACATTACAACTACTCGGCTTAACATTAC
>OY744523.1:159811754-159939254 GCA_963556195.1 Sepiola atlantica
TGGTTATGCGGCCCTTGTTGACATGTACCAGCACATCGATGCATCCATGTGTGTCAGTTTTATGGAATCGTGGCAGCTGTTTATGTAAGTATTGAATTTGAGCAAGGCTTGTTTGTCCAGATATAAAATGAATTGTCGGTGTGTCTGCAATAGTATAATGTTTTTAAAAAGAGTTTATTTTCGAGTGCACACATGAATACATTCACGTAGCTGGGGTTATTTTCGAGTGCAAACATGAATACATTCACGTAGCTGGGGTTATTTGCGAGTGCAAACATGAATACATTCACGTAGCTGGGGTTATTGTCGTGCCCATGACAGTTTCCTGGATTTGCAGAAAGTGGCGGCCTTGAAACTCGAAGTTATTATGCGTCAAAATAAACCTGCATGAAGAAACTACCAAAGGTCCGCACGCCCTGATGTTGCATGTTAGTGTAGAGAATGGAGACGTCCATAGTGACTAGTAGTGCGCCGTCCGGTAATTCCTCGATGTGCTGTTAGTTGTTGATAAAGTGTGTGGTGTCTTTTATGTAGCTTGGAATAGTGGGTAGTAAGGGTTTGAGGATATTGTCTGTGGCCTCAAATGTATTGTTAGTGTGCCTTATCACTGACACAATCGTTCTATCTGGGGTAACATGCCCAAAGACTATGTTAACTGGTATATGTTGGAGTTGTTTTTCGGGGGTGTAGCTAGACTAATGTTGTAGGGCTTGTTGTGGGTGAGTGTGTCGGAAAGTAATTTAAGGAGTTTGTGGAGTTTAGGGATTGTGTAAATACGGCCGGGTTTAAGGTTCGGGGGAATGGGAGCTTCAATGCGGATTTTGTTGTCGATACTTAGTAGTTGATGAATACATCGATTTTCGACTGATATAGTGTGGCGAGGTCATTTGACAGTTGATTTTGAGTGTGGGAATCCCCGATCGTTCGGCCTTTGTTGGGTTGCCTACCTTGTAGTGATGTATATTGTTTTCGGGAAAATTGTCTGAGTGTTGCCTAGCGTGTTAAGTGTATAAATGTGGGGTAGGTTCGTGTAATGGAGTCTACTGTGTGGTGTCATGAAGTGTATAGCGTCTCGGTGTGGTATTATTCGGGGGTGGGGGCTCAGTTGTATCAGATAGTTCACGAGGGTTATGTTAGAAGTACTCCTTTAGTTTTATTCTGCGTATATATTTTTCCATGTCAAAGCATAACTCCATAGAATTAATGTTTTTTGAAGGACAAAATACCGCCCCTTAGAAAGTAAGGGTACCTCTTCTTCCGATAGAGTGTGATTGGACAAGTTGGTGAGTGTAGTGTTGTGAGGGGGATTGTTGGTGTTGTGTAATTGGACGCGTCAGGGTAGATTTGCATAGGTGCATACATATCGGGGATTAGTTGCAGAAAACATTCTTGATCAATTAATTTTTTAATTTCTTGACTTTACGTTTAATACAAATGTAAAAATGCCTGTAGTATTTAGCGTTTAGAGCTTTAAGGGGTGATGTTCCGAGGGAGTTGATCGTTCAGATGAGGAATAGTGATGTTGCAAGATATAGAAAGCCTGTGTTGTTTTAAGTATGCCGCTTTGATCGCAATGTTGCGTAATTGGAGGGATGCAGAATTACATATGTATTAGGTCTTGGTGTCGTAGGTGAAGTTGAGGCCGCATAGAAAATGATTCTGTATTCTGAGTCATGTAGGTACAGGTTTAAGTTTCCTACAATGGCTTAGACAAATTTTATCTGATCTGGTGTGTGCGAGTTATAGTCTGTCCAGATAAAGTCCAAGGTATATATATATATATATATATATATATATATATATATATATATATATATATATATATATATATATATATATATATATGGTTCCACGTCGCGTAGTTATCACTGCTGAGGGTTTTAAATGTCTGGTTATGTGTGGTAGTACACGTTGCCACGAGTCTTTGAAAACGTTGATGAATTTGTATGTAAGGAATTTTTAAAGCACAAGATCAGCGTTAATAATTTGTTTATATTACCATTATATTTTATATAAACATTCATTTGTTTTTATTTAAAATCTTCTATTTTTGTGAAGACGTTTGTTTATCCGAACGGAACCCGTAAAACCTCTCGTTTCTTGATGATTTTTTCCTATATGTAAATTTTGCTTTTCCGTTTGGCTTTTTAACACATCTTGTTATTTACGGAATTTCATTTCATAAGCCATCGTGCATTTCATCCGCATACACACACGTATATATATATATATATATATATATATATATATATATATATATATATATATATAGAAAGAGAGAGAGAGAGAGAAAGAGCAAGAGAGAGAAAGAGAGTGAGAGATTATTTCATGAAGAAATAACAAATAATCTGATTGATTAACTAGCTATACTAAACACCACGTGTAGATATGAAAACACCCAGCAACACAAAGTCAATGCATTTTAGCCTGACGATTCCATACGAAGATGAAGCGCGGACGTCTCTGCGTAGCTTAATATATATTTTCATAACTTACTATATATATATATATATATATATATATATATATATATATATATATATATATATATATATATATAAAAGAAAGAAAACTCTCCAAATGTGAATAGAATTGAATTAATATATTGGGCTAATAACATGATCGATATTTTACTTGATAGAGCTATGTATATCATAAATGATGTTAAAATATACTCAGCACTTAAAATTGTGATCATTGTGAAACTGTACTAAAGTTTAAAAAGCTAAGTACATTCTCTTATCATTCATTATTGATACACACACACGCACACACACACACATATATATATAAATATATATATATATATATATATTTATATATATATATATATATATATATTTTTCCATGTACAAACGTGTGCATATTTTTGTTTTTGTGTATGCGTTTCGGTGGGAACGTGTGTATATGGTTTGACAATCCGTTGGGTATCTGAGTTCATGTGTTTGCAACCGAGGTTGGATAATGGTAAGCAGAAACTGGTGACATCATGCAACTCAACGGAAATGGATAATTAAGAGAAATGTGATGCCGAATGTTCGCATGCAGAAGTTCAAACAGTTAATCAATTATAAACCGGTTAACCTCATGAAATCGATATGAAAGCAAAGGTGGCTTCTATTCAACGCCGTCTTGTTTCTTTGGTTTACACAAGAAGGAATTCTTACTTAAAGAACTCAAAATCAAATCAATATACATGAACTGCGTTTTATTACAGAAGAAAAGGTTACGAATACACGGCGTGAATTTAATAGACAAATGCGATCTGTATTCTAAGATATATAAGTATATGACGTCTTTATTTGTATATATAGTACTCAGTTAGACCGTAAATATTTTTATATCTGGGTCGCGTTATTAATTGTATGCGTACATTTTTATACAGGGATTATAATATACAAAAAGAGCGATCAGATGTTGCATTGAATGTGAACCCCTTTCACGCCCAGTCCATTTTAAAATACTACCTTTTTTATTCTTATTTTTTAAGGCTTTATAATATTCAATTATCGGGTAAGGTCGATGTGTGTACCCAGCATTGATTGAGTGAAAAGTATGTGTAATTAATTGAAACTATAGGGACCCGTGGCAATTCAAGAGGTGTTTCCTTTAATCTGTTGTGCATTGCTGCTCTACTTAAAAGTATCAAATGTTATCGACCACCGGTGCGAACGCAGACACCAATATATTAGTATTCTACGTTTGTTCAAACTGACACATACTTATCTAAGTAGTGTTGTTTAATAAAGTTTTTAAATATATCAGGTTTGAAGAGTCTATCTGGAAAGCCCTTCGAGGAGCTTGTGATATATTTCCATTGTATGGCCTTCTGATGAGAATGCAAACCTCCACCATATTATTGGACGATTATTCGGCAGATCACATACTACATTTTTTATTCTAGCCCGAAGATAACGAAACTTTAGTTTAGTTCGGCTTTAACGTTCGGCACTACAGCGACATCTAATAAGATTTAAACACATATTTGTTTGAAACTGAATCATCGTCAATCAGGCGATCCCATTTTTTTTTAATTAATGAAGAGTGATAACGTACGTACGAAAATGAAATTATTAAGCATATTAATGTATTGATACATTTCGTTAAATTCATAGTATTTAACCCTCTCAAACTCCTCGAGGCAAATCCGGAATTTCTCAAGAATCAATTAGTACCCCCCATCTATCCTAATCCGAACCCGTTATAAGATTTATATTCTTTTTTATGTGAATAATTTCATTTTTTAACTATGAAATAAATTAAAACGCCATATTCTTATAGATGTCAAGCGCATAAATGTTGTATGCCCATAGATAAAAATGAGTATCCTTATGTAAGTAGCCTACTTTGGGTAATGTTAATTCAGAATATATATTGTTACGAGGGTTTATTGCTAATCCTCTGAGATGAACTAGAGAACTAACAAGAAATCAAAACAGACAGTAAGTTCAAAATTCATATATAGAACGTGAAATGGGAATGCTAAAATGGGAACATTTAACAACAATTTATATAGAATGTTAAATGGGAATGCTAAAAAAAGCTTAAACAATAGACTGAAAATGAAAGCATAACAAACAGATGAATGTTTACTACCATATAAGTTCCGTATACTATTAATGGGAACATTTTAACAACAATTTATATAGAATTATAAATGGGAATGCAAAATGAAGCTTAAATAACAAACGGATGAATGCTTACTACCATATATGTTCATATACTATTAATGGGAACATTGTAACAACAATTTATATAGAATTATAAATGGGAATGCAAAATGAAGCTTAAATAACAAACGGATGAATGCTTACTACCATATATGTTCATATACTATTAATGGGAACATTTTAACAACAATTTATATAGAATTATAAATGGGAATGCAAAATGAAGCTTAAATAACAAACGGATGAATGCTTACTACCATATATGTTCATATACTATTAATGGGAACATTGTAACAACAATTTATATAGAATTATAAATGGGAATGCAAAATGAAGCTTAAATAACAAACGGATGAATGCTTGCTACCATATATGTTCATATACTATTAATGGGAACATTGTAACAACAATTTATATAGAATTATAAATGGGAAGCGTAACTAAAAACTTTAACAAGAACGCTTTAAGAATAATATAAGTTTTCGGTGTAAATTAAGAATACACATATATATATATACATATATTAGATCCGCATGACTTCAATGGAGTAGAGGCAGCCGGTAAAATTGCAGTAAATGTTTCATCCGGTAAGGCTGAATTAAGTACGATTTTAAAACTTTATAATATTATCAATTAAAACATACTTAATCTGTTATATTAGTGAACATTTTTGAGTCGTTGGAATACGACCATTTAGCACCGAATTTTCAGTTCATAAACCATGTTTTAAACAAAAAATGTTTATTCAATATTTAGCAGGCAGTTTGTTATGTGTGCCCTAAAATACTCCCTCATCTCGAGTTGGTATTTCTAGAGCATTTCATAACCAAAGTCTAAATTCTTTTTTTTAAATTATTTTTAGAATATTTTTCATATTATATAATAACACATCTTAAGTTCACTAATAAGGAAAAACGATCCCCAAAAAGTCATTTAAAAAAATTTAACTTACATAGCAAGCTGACCATCCTGTTAAAAATTGTTGATAATTAAAAAAAGTTGTATATTCTGAAAATGTAATGCTGCTTATTTGATAGCATTACAAAAATGAAAATTCAAATAATCAGTGACATCCATCACACCAATTTTCTACCCTGGTATATTGATTTTTTCGTTTGATTTTCTTAAATGCAAGTCAGTTTTTCATTAAATTAATTAATTAATGAATTTATTTATTAATTCCTTCACTATGAGATTAAAAGTAAGCTTAAAATTTTTCTATCAGAAGTAAGTCATATAAAGTATATTTGCTAGAAGAAAACTACCCCAAAATATAAAACTATCCTGTTAAAATGTGAATAGGCGTTCTATTGAAGAAGGGTATAATGCAATATATATATATATATATATATATATATATATATATATATATATATATATATATACATATCTGGTTGAACATGAGTGCCAACTTCTGTTTATTTCTTTTGTGATCCAATCTTTCTATTCGTCGAACGATATATATTGTACAATTAACCAGGGAGTGTAAAAAATCTCCATATTTGACGCAAACATCTTCGACCATCATTGGTCGTCTTAATAGTACAAGATATATCGTTCGACGAATAGAAAGATTGGATCACAAAAGGAATAAACAGAAGTTGGCACTCCTGTTTAACCAGATATGTATAAAAGAAGGAATGTTGCATACTTATACATATATATATATATATATATATATATATATGCATTCAAATTTGAACAAGCCAAAATCACTAAACACATCCACAACAAATCTCGGCGAAGATTATTGGAAACTGCACTCATCACATCCTCCACTACTATCAAGCAGCGAAATGGTTTCTTTAACCTATCACCCTTAATAAGCAAGATCATCCTCACTGAACAAAGTCTTTTGCCTGATCATGGCTAACTTTTATTTTCATCTCTAACCTTATGACACTCTTCCATTCACCCACACCCTTCCCTTTTCTCCCTGTATCTTCTCTTATTTTTTCCTCATTTTTTTCCCTCACATTTTTAATACTACTGTCCAAATAAACTTTCTCATGTTCCAAATATTTCAAATATATTCCTCACCCACCCTTTCAATCACCCCCCTCCCCCACCCACTCCAATCCCTCACTCATTGCTTTCATTTTCCAAATATTTCAAATATTTCACACCCTATCACGACAAATCCTCCCTCTTCCCCCTCTCATCCGTTTTCTCCCATGCCTCTTCTTAAATTCCCTCATTTTCTTCAATCGCTCTCTGGGACTATGGCTTTCGCCCATCCTCCGAGATCACAGCCCCCCCCTCCCTCTCTGCCCATCCCCATTTCCCTGCACACACCCCACACATACAAACGTCCCAAATCACTCTTCCCCTTCGGTCTCGACCGCAGCCATCTGGTCAGACACCCCCTCCCCCTTTTCCTCCAATCTCTCTCTGCCATCCATTTTACCCCTGCTCATCCCCCACCTCTTTCTCTCATCGCCAGCCACAGTAGTCCTTGCTCCCTCCACCCTTCCCCTTTTTTCTCCCACTCATTTTTCATTCTCTAACAAGTACGGACGCCCAGCCAGACGCTGCCATTATTTTTCATTTTATTTTATTTTTCTTCCCAACATGTCTACCCTACATGTATCCGTGCTTGCATGACATCTTTTCCCTATATCATCATCCTGATGAAGTCTTATAAATAAAGACGAAACGTTGATGTACACATAAAAAAAACATCCAGTTTTTTGGTTTTCCTTTTTCATTTTACCATCACGTCGGATTACCTTCATCCTTCTCTTCCCATATATATATATATATATATACTTATTAATGACACTATATATATATGTATTAGCATAAACTATCAGTGCCCTTTTAGTTTGCAGTCTCCATAGAAGATTACGCTCGGTGATTATCAATCAACATAACAAATATAGGTCAGGTTCATATTATATACCAATAACCATTATTTTTATTTTTCACATTTCCGAAAAAAACATAACAGGTCTAAAAGATATATTTTTTACGGTCCGTTTCATTTATTTTAGGCCAAACAACATTTTTATGTCAATATCGTCTCTGCAACATGACAAAATCATAAGAAAAAATTCACAAAAAGTAAAAAGTTCTTGGATTAAAGTTTATTGAAAACAATCTACATATTACAGTGGTTCATTTTTGTGTGTAACCAAACAAAAGACAAAGAAAAGAGCAACCTCACACGTTGGAGAACCCACTAATACGCCATTTTGAATTTTTTCTGAATGTTATGGGTTTGGTAATGTGAAAGAATGAAAATAATAAAATAAAAACATGGTTATTGGAATATAATATGAATCTGACCTATATATATATATATATATATATATATATATATATATATATATATATATATATATATATATAGTAAGCTATGAAAATATATTCATGGCAATTAAGCTACACAGAGGCTCCCGCGTTTCATCACCGGGAGGAATCTTCAGGCTAAAATGCATAGAGTTATTTTTGCCGGGTGGTTTTATATACACGGCTAGCTAGTTACCCAATCATATTCTTTGTTGTTCTCTCAACCAATCGTTGGAATTCCCGCGAACAAAGGTCTTGTTAGTGTTACTTCCTATATCCTGTTCTATTGTTCTGTGTTCTATAGATTGGCCTATATCCTGTTTCCTTTGTTGTTTCAATATAATGGGTGAATTAATTTTAAAACGTGTTTTTTTGTATTTCTATTTTAGGTTTACATTTTTAAATTGTTAAGGTTTTGTTTTGTTTATTTATTTAGTTATCGTTAGACTAAGGTAAATTCATTTCTGTGTAAGCAGCTGTTTGCTGTATCACTTCTACTGTTTAATTAGATTTCGGGGATCTTAAAAGTTTATGATTTTAAATTTAAATTTTTCATTCAACCATTATCTATACGGATCGTCTAAATGTCTACATGTACTGGCCTGTCGTATTATTTTCCACTCAATTATTGGTCAGCGTTCATTTTCTTTGAGATCCCCTACACTGTAAAATGAAACGCGGGAGCCTCTGTATAGCTTAATTGCCATGATATATTTTCATAGCTTAATACCTAGCTCTAATTACGTATCGAGCACTGTTGATGTAAATACTGAACATTGATACATATAAAATGTTATGGAGAATCGTGAAATACTAATGTCATATATATATATATATATATATATATATATATATATATATTCAAGTTAATATTAATTTTTATTTACCTACATATGAATATATATATATATATAGAGAGAGAGAGAGAGAGAGATAGAGAAAGAGAGAGAGAAAGAGAGGCGCAGCGAGAGAAATAGATAACATATATTATAAAATAGTTGAAACAAAAACTAAAGTGCTCGATTGTATTTTCTACATGTACTAATAAAACGGGTTTCATTTAAGATTTATACATTACAGTGTCTGGTTGGTGTACCGGGTTTTCTTCGGCCGGCATGCATTTTTCTGGGGTAGAAACCGTCTTAAATTGTCAGACCGACTCTTGACCTGAATTTTATCTTGTCAGATCGCTTGTACTAAACAGATGATTTTTTTTATAATATATTTTATTTACTTCCCGAGACTTCTGACAACTAAACGGTGCTTAAGATTCAATGTTAATAAAATGCTGTTACCACCCCAGAAAAGATATGTCTCGTCGAGGACACTCCGGTAAACCAAACAGACACTCTAATGTATAGTTTCCAAATATATATATATATATATATATATATATATATATATATATATATATATTGTCCTCTGAAGATTATACATGCCCTTGATACTCATGGAACATTCATGATTGTCTTGGGCACAAAATTATATATATATATATATATATATATATATATATATATATATATATATATATATATATATATACGGCACAATCACGTTGACACATCGGTTCCCGTTAGATCACCGTCGAGCCTGCCCAGTACTAAATGGGTGACCATTTGGGAATACCAGGTGCTGTATATGTGCTCTCTGCTTATCTCGACATTGTTTTCAGTCGTCTTGGTTTACTACTTGCCATTAGAATCAAGCAATGCCGACTCAGGAGAGCGGTCGTTGATAATTGCGCAACCCTTGCAATTACAAATTCACGCGCGGGCAGCCCCTGGTAGGGCACTCATACGTCGAAATCGACGGGAGAGTCCGTTATTATATATATATATATATACGAGTTTTCTGTTATCATGTGTTAATTTAAATATTGGTGATTTGAGTATTGTTTTATCGACCATCTCTCGAGCACTGACACAAACTGTAAGACAACACTCCTAATGATTTGAAACAGATCGAAAGCGCTCGAAAGATGGCCGATGAAACGACACATGGAGCCACAATATTTACATTAACACCCGGAAACAGAAAACCCGCTCGCCGCGTCAAGAAATTAACAAGAAAAATTACAAAAAAAAGGTTCCATAGTCTTCAACGAGGCCTTGATTAATAATAGTAATAATCCTTATAACAACAAGAATAATAATAATAATAATATATATATATATATATATATATATATATATATATATATATATATATATATATGGGGTAAGGTAAGCGATAATGCATGAAAATGAAATGCCGTGGTAGACAAATGGTGTGAAAAAAGGCAAACGGAAAACAGGTTAAAATGCAGAAGGAAAACAAAAAACGAGAGATTTGACCGGTTTCCTTCGTATTTACGAACGTCGTAAGAAAAAGTGAAGTTTCAGAGACAATTTTTTTTTGAAGGCACACACATGGGAGAAGAAAAAGATGATCTGATTGGATCATATGAGAATACTTTTAGCGCCATTGAAATATGATTTGACAAGTTGGTGATATATTCTTCTTTATTGCTTTTTTCTTATTCTTTCTTTTACATTTTTATTTATTTTCTATTTCTTTTTCAATTATATATATATATATATATATATATATATATATATTCATCCACTGAATATATATCTGCTCGGTTCTGCAGGAAAACTCCGAGTAAGCATCATAGTCGGACACAAGGTCATTAAATATTTTGCATACAATCTGGTGCAGTAGAAGCCTATAAGATCGACACGCTGAATATCGAATGGTTAATTTTGTCAAACATGATTCGAAATTCTATGACAAATGATGATAATAATTGGACTATTTTTAACGACCTGTGCTTTCGAATTAAGTAGATCACCGTTCACATTAGGTTGAATGAGCATTCTACCGTTAACATTTGCATTATTGATCAAATTGCTTCACTTTAGATAAAATTCAACAGCGTATCACAAAATCTCAATTAATAGTTTGTCTAGTTTTTTTCTTTCAGTTTTTGCTGAAAATAGTTTTTTTTATACCTGTGTAAAAAATCAATATTTTACATCGAGTGCAAACTTTGCTGCTTTCTAACTAAAAAAAATGTAATTTCATAGATTTTGTCACTATTTCGCGTGTGTATATCTTATTTGTAAAACTGATAGTTGACTTCCAAATATTTTGCATTATGTCTCGGAACTTTTTAGATGAGAATTAATAATATCTATTAGACGGATTATTCGGACTACGGTTCTCATCTTTAGTGTTATTATGACGTGTCGGCGGTTGTGACATCCGGACTTCTGTAAGTGTATCTTTTCGAACTCGGGAATATTTCTGTCGAACTCTGGAATCTGGATGGATTTTTAAAAGGAACCCTTTATTTAATCCACAGGGGTAGCATGCCCTTGTTCCGTCAGCCATACTTTGAGAAATCTGCAGTGATCTGCTAGTCTTTGTATCGTCCGCACCGAGTATTGAACTTTCAACTTTCAAAGCACTATCACTTAGAACTGAATTTTACTAACCTTACACACACAAACACACACGCACCCCCCTATATATATATATATATATATATATATATATATATATATATATATATATATAGTCTCGGAAGTATCTCAACCATTAAAACTATATAAGGAAAAAGATAAACCAAATAAACCTTAAGTCCGAAGTCGTTCAGTGGAAAATTACTCATGTAAGTCAATTAAATTTTTAAAGATATTATATTAGTTTGCTTCTAACATTATTTAATGGATCATCAGTTGTTTACCATGAAAAACTGTTTCAGTAATTTAAAAACAAGACACTATTTAATTTCATGGCTTCCCAGCAGAGTTGCTCAGACCCAACTTCCCTTAAAAGAAAAAAACATAAACGTTCCGTATACTAAATCTAAGTTTTGTTCTGTATAAATGTTTGCTAACCGATTCTTGCTCTCCTTCGTCTTCTTTTTCTTATTTAACGCACAGCGTTTCCAATCGGCGTTCATAAGCTAACTGTCGATATTTTCTCTCTTTCTTCTTCTTCTTCTTCTTCTTCTTCTTTTAACTCACAGCGTTTCCAATCGGCGTTCATAAGTTAACTGTCGATTTTTTCTCTTTCTTCTTCTTTTTTAACATTTCTTTCTTTCTTTTTTCCTTTCTACTGTTTATTACACGTAACTATTTTTTTATATTATTAGTATATGTGTTATATATACTTTTATACATATTCTACATTATATTTATTTGGATAGCTTGGGATTTGCTCTATCAATTTATTTTGATTAATTTGATAAGACCTAAAAGCATTAGGATGGTGAGTAATTGCCTTATTTAATTGTCTAAATATTTTATTTTGATCGCCACCTTGTTTAATCATTCTTATTATAAGGTCAGAAATTGGGGGTAAACATCTACCA
Source organism: Sepiola atlantica (assembly GCA_963556195.1). Taxonomy (NCBI): domain Eukaryota; kingdom Metazoa; phylum Mollusca; class Cephalopoda; order Sepiida; family Sepiolidae; genus Sepiola; species Sepiola atlantica. Next base: position 159,824,079 of record OY744523.1, read on the forward strand.
ATTTTAAGGTAACACGAGCAATCCTCAGAAATTCGGACATAATACTCCCGTAAAATATATACACAGGGCAGGTACTATTTTTATGTGGCATCCGCACGATACGAAAAGGGAAAGAATTCCTATTATCAAACAGTTCATAGATAAATATTTTATCTTCAATTTTTATATCCAAATCAAGAAAAGTAGCTTGTGTTCCCTTATGTTCACAGTTTAATTTTAACTCTTTCGGATATATTAAATGTTTAGTATTTGCAAACTCTTCGCTATCATTAATGCAAACAAGGTCGTCAATATATCGCTTACATCCATGATAATTATACTCTCTAGATATATCATTTTTTATTAATGATGATATATACATATATTCAAGTCTATATAAATATAGATTTGCTTAAAATGGAGAAGGATCCAAACCCATTGGAATACCTATTGTTTGGAGTAGTACTTTATTTCCTATTTGAACATAACACTCTTTTATAATATGACTTATAAGCATTGTCAGACCAGTTTTGGACACACTCGTCTTACCATTTTTAGTTTTACACCAAAAGGCTTTAGATTTTGCAAAGTCTATGTATTTACCTTTTCCTCCTCTCTCTCTCTCTCTCTCTCTCTCTCTCTCTCTATATATATATATATATATATATATATATATATATATTCTCTTGCGTCTATCGGATATCTCTCGGGCAATCTTTTTGTATTTCTCAATTCTTGATTGTGTATATTTTCCAGTCCTTAAATTAAAATGTCACACTTTGCATTGTATAGTGTGAGAAAATCAAAATAAATCAATATTTTCTAATCATAAAAAACAACTACTTAAGAAACAGAGTTTTCATTTTCAACTTGATTGATTGTAGTAAAAAGAAACACGATGTTTTGGATTAATCACTGATAATCGATCTCTCCGTGTGTTTCGTTTTTATACACATTTTCGATTGAAAATCAGAATGCATCAGATATGAGAAGACCAAAAAATTATATATATATATATATATATATATATATATATATATATATATATATATGTATATATATATGAGAAAAAAGAAACAATGTTTCAGACAATTTTTAAAAATAAAAATGGAATAAAGGATAAGCAATTCAACAACTAACAAAAATAAACTCAAAAACTCATGTTATAAAGTTCTGCCGAGATATTTCGGTCGTAAAAATACTGCCATTTTCAGTCGGTTGGTAAACTTCAAAAACTTTATTTGAAAACTTTTCCGTTTTGAAATAAAGTTTACTAACCGACTGAACATGGCCGTATTTTAACGACCGAAATATCTCGGCAGAACTTTACAACATGAGTTTTTGAGTTTATTTTTGTTAGTTGTTGAATTAATTATCCTTTATTCCATTTTTATTTTTACATATAAATATATATAAATATATATACTATATGAAATAAGTAATGCAAAATATAGAAGGGAAATAATCACTCATTATTATATGCAGAGTCTGATTTCTATGTTATGCCTTTTTGGTTGGATAGTCAATCTGTCGAGTTTGTTTCAATTACACTTAATGTGAAAAATAAATACTATACCATTCAGCTTTCTAAAAATTGGTTTGTAGATTGTTACAACGTACGAGATGTAGTTATTGTTTGATTTAATTTAATGTCATGAAATTATGTAAAAAGGTGCATTTCATCTGTTGCGTAAGGTTTATGCTCAAGACAACATTTACAGTATCTTCCTCATGAGCTCACAAGAAAAGATTTTACAGCCTTTCATACATAAGTATGAAACCCCATTCTCTTTAACCTGGCTGTTTACCCATAACTTCGACTGAGTATTTTCTTTATCCTGTAAACTATAAGTTTTTAGTATCATTCTTTGTAGTGTGTTATGTATATTGTTTAGTATAATATTCTTTAGGCTGCAAACTATAAGTTTTTAGTATCATTCTTTGTAGTGTGTTATGTATATTGTTTGGTATAATATTCTTTAGGCTGTAAACTATAAGTATTTAGTATCATTCTTTGTAGTGTGTTATGTATATTGTTTAGTATAATATTCTTTAGGCTGTAAACTATAAGTTTCTAGTATCATTCTTTGTAGTGTGTTATGTATATTGTTTAGTATAATATTCTGTAGGCTGTAAACTATAAGTTTTTAGTATCATTCTTTGTAGTGTGTTATGTATATTGTTTAGTATAATATTCTTTAGGCTGCAAACTATAAGTTTTTAGTATCATTCTTTGTAGTGTGTTATATATATTGTTTAGTATAATATTCTTGAGGCTGTAAACTATAAGTTTTTAGTATCATTCTTTGTAGTGTGTTATGCATATTGTTTAGTATAATATTCTTTAGGCTGTAAACTATAAGTTTTTAGTATCATTCTTTGTAGTGTGTTATGTATATTGTTTAGTATAATATTCTTTAGGCTCTAAACTATAAGTTTTTAGTATCATTCTTTGTAGTGTGTTATGTATATTGTTTAGTATAATATTCTTTAGGCTGCAAACTATAAGTTTTTAGTATCATTCTTTGTAGTGTGTTATGTATATTGTTTAGTATAATATTCTTTAGGCTGCAAACTATAAGTTTTTAGTATCATTCTTTGTAGTGTGTTATGTATATTGTTTAGTATAATATTCTTTAGGCTGTAAACTATAAGTTTTTAGTATCATTCTTTGTAGTGTGTTAGCATATTGTTTAGTATAATATTCTTTAGGCTGTAAACTATAGGTTTTTAGTATCATTCTTTGTAGTGTGTTATGTATATTGTTTAGTATAATATTCTTTAGGCTGTAAACTATAAGTTTTTAGTATCATTCTTTGTAGTGTGTTATGTATATTGTTTAGTATAATATTCTTTAGGCTGTAAACTATAAGTTTTTAGTATCATTCTTTGTAGTGTGTTATGTATATTGTTTAGTATAATATTCTTTAGGCTGCAAACTATAAGTTTTTAGTATCATTCTTTGTAGTGTGTTATGTATATTGTTTAGTATAATATTCTTTTGGCTGCAAACTATAAGTTTTTAGTATCATTCTTTGTAGTGTGTTATGTATATTGTTTAGTATAATATTCTTTAGGCTGTAAACTATATGTTTTTAGTATCATTCTTTGTAGTGTGTTATGTATATTGTTTAGTATAACATTCTTTAGGCTGCAAACTATAAGTTTTTAGTATCATTCTTTGTAGTGTGTTATGTATATTGTTTAGTATAATATTCTTTAGGCTGTAAACTATATGTTTTTAGTATCATTCTTTGTAGTGTGTTATGTATATTGTTTAGTATAACATTCTTTAGGCTGCAAACTATAAGTTTTTAGTATCATTCTTTGTAGTGTGTTATGTATATTGTTTAGTATAATATTCTTTAGGCTGTAAACTATAAGTTTTTAGTATCATTCTTTGTAGTGTGTTATGTATATTGTTTAGTGTAATATTCTTTAGGCTGTAAACTATAAGTTTTTAGTATCATTCTTTGTAGTGTGTTATGCATATTGTTTAGTATAATATTCTTTAGGCTGCAAACTATAAGTTTTTAGAATCATTCTTTGTAGTGTGTTATGTATATTGTTTAGTATAATATTCTTTAGGCTGGTACCAATGAGTTTGGAATATAATTTCTTTTCTTCTGTACAGTATAAATTAAACATAGTATTTTCTTTACCCTGTTAATAATACGTTTGGAAAATTTTTTTTTAACCTTTTACGTATAAGTTTGAAATAACAATTTCGTTGGTTTTTAAAGCGTGTGAAATATAATTTACATTAGTCTCTTATTAATGAATTAGAAATAGGATTTTCGAAAATTGTATCCATAATCTTTAAATGTTATTTTTTTTAGTTTATTTTCCGTCAGTTTTAAATAGTATTTTTTTTAGTCTGTTTCTTATGCGTTTGGAATAGAATGTTCTTATCTGTTGTCCATAATTCTTTAAGAGAATCTCTTTTACCCGGTTATCCGAAAGTTTAAATACCTGTTCCTTTAGTTACCTATTAGCTTAAAATAGCATTTTATTTTGTTACACAGACATTTCTAATATCATTTTTTTTGGTAAGTTGCGATTATTTTTATTATAATAATAACCAGATGCACGTGCGTGGTCCCCCTCTGTATGTGACTCGATGTGGTGAGTGTAAAATGCAATAAATTTGGGAAATTTGGGCATTTTTGACCCCCCCCCCCTTTGACCCCCTGGGGGCGCGAACCAGAATATTTCTGAGGTCAAGGAAGATCATTTCATATCCAGAACAATTGCCTCTACATTTTGGCCAAGTCTCAGAAAAATTGAATGGATGGATCAAACGTTATGGGAGAAAAAGGGTCTTTTTTGCCATTTTGGGGTGGTTTGGACCCCCTGGGGGCGCGAACTAGATTTTTTCCAAGGTCAGGGATACTTATTTTCTATTAGGAACACTTTCTTCCACATTTTGACCAAGTTTCAGATAAATTGAATAGATGGATGAAAAGTTATGGGGCAAAACATGTGTTTTTTTTACATTTCGGGGTCTTTTGACCCACTGGGGGGGGCTAACCGGATTTTTTTTTCAAAAATCGGAGAATGTCACTTTCTAACCTGACCAAAGTTACAACTTCATGCAAAATTTCAGAGAAATTCAATGGATGGTTGCGGAGAAAAATCCGGACGGACGGACGGACGGACGGACATGCCTCAAAACATAAGTCACCCGATTTTATAAATCGGGGGACCAATAATAATGAGAAGAATTGACAAACTGGTACCCGTTTGGTCAACGTTGACACATTTGTGTTCACTTTTCGCCTCATTTCAGTCACTTAACCTCCCTGTTTTTCCGTTTTGTTTTTCATGTACATCATTTATTTAGTTGCACCAATCTCTTTACTTTTCACCCCCCTTACTGCTGCTGCTACTACTACTTTTCTCTTCATACCCCCCCCCTCGTATCTAACATAAATAATCTAATCTAAATATATACGCTTAGCTGGCAACCTTCTTTCTTCTTCTTTAGGTCATTCTTTCTTCTCCTACCATTTCATTTCTCTTTCTTACTTCCACCAATGAGCTGAAATATTTTATGTACGAACAAACTATCAACTAAGGAATCTCATCAATATCTTAGAATTGTAAATACGGTTGAAATAACATTTTATTGCGACCAAATGTACACATCTAGGACTATCTTTCCCTTTTTTATTATTAAAATCTACTTACATGCATAGGCATATATGCATTCAAATCAGAATATTCATGTTAATATGAATTTTCGTTAGCCTATTGACTATTGATACCGTGCAGTAAGTGTTCCGATACTACACCTGACCTTTTCTATCCTCGCTCAGTGAAAGATACATAATTCTAGACTGATGATATTTTGATATTTGTTTCAATTCTGGCCGCCCCTTTATGAGCAGCACGATTTCTCTACATAAAATATTGACCTTGTGTCTAACACTGTCCTCGTGAAGAGCTAGTTAAATAATAACTCTACAGAAACCATTTATATAAACAACTTCATTAACTGTCAAATACATTTGCTACACCGTCTATATGTGTTACAAGGGAGAATGAACTCGCTGCAACACACTAGACATCTTTACTCTTTCATTTTAATGAATCATACCATTGTTTAAAAGCACTCTATTATAATTATTATTTAATTTTCGGAATCATTACATAATTAATCGACTCCTTATTGAAGGCATGACATTAGTCACTGGAATTAATGCGATTCTCATGACACCAACTAATACTAGTCTAACAACATTATCATTTTTCACATAACTGATTATTAATTATTTTTAATGTTGTATAGGTAGTACTTACGTATTCATCTACTATAAAACAGGAAACAAAAAGGTTAATGAATTATATAATATGTTTTACGAATTTAGATGTTACTCATCTCTGATCCATCTTAAAATATACTTCCGGGAAGAATGGTGAATAACGTAAATACTAGGCAATTAATAAGAGACGTTGTGAGATGAATAGCATTATGCACCTACATAACAGTATTGAGAAGAGGAGATTAAATAGAGAGAGAGAGAGAGAGAGAGGTTGGGGAGAAAGATAGAGAGAGAGAGAGAGAGAGAGAGAGAGAGAGAGAGAAAGAGGGACGTGGAGGGCGAACGAGCCAAATAAGAGAGATAAAGAGAGTATAAGAGATTGCGAATGAAAATACAGAAGATATATTATGGATCTAAGTGTATTCTGACTTTATTAAACGTTTATAATGCAAATGTAATATTTACATGAGAGAGACAAATATAAAAAAAATAGTGAAGAAGTAAAGAGAGGTGCAAGATAGAAAGATAGAGGGTATAAATGAGTGACATGTTCTATTATGACATCATAATTTCACCTGACTTTCTGAAATCCTTTCACTCTATAACACTTGTAAATTATGTTTATACACCAATTTCAGAGTTTATAATAACATATATATATATATATATATATATATATATATATATATATATATATATACATATATATATATATATATTTGACATCTATCAATATTGCTTATCGTGATTTTGAACAGCTTGCTTCTCGACGGAAGGAATGGCGATCTGACTGCCAGAGGGGCATCAGGCGGTTCTCTGTAACTGCCATTGATCAACAGCGCGAAAGACGCGAAAGAACAAAAACATCTACAAGTATCCCAGCCGTTTTTTCTCAAGATCTTCCTTCTTGCATCCATTGTGGGCTGGTTTGCAAATCTCTCGCAGGACTCAAATGCCATTTACGATTGAGTAAATGTAAGCATGCTACATCCATCGTAGACTAAATAAATTTTGAGTTGTCAAGACCTCATGCGTAGAAATCGACGGGAGAGTCCATGATGATATATATATATATATATATATATATATATATATATATATATATATATATATATATATATATATATATCGCGGCTGTAGTGTTCTGAGCGTTTGTCTCGTGGTACTAGTTTGAATCTAAGAACTTCGTTCGAGCTCACGCGACCGCCTGCAATTACTACTCCTACACTGTTGAGTGTAAGAGAACCCGAAACGACGTCGTCTGTAATATTTAGTTAAAATAAATTTAAATATGTAACAATCTTAAAAGTAGAGCCCTGTGTAAATTTAAATTTTTTTTGTCATTTTGCGATAAGCAAGTTTCGCTTTAGCGTTGAACACTGTAGACGACAAGACTCTTCCCCCGCCTCCGGGGTAAGTGTATGTTAAGTTCAATTAGTATCTGTGTCGATTTCTCGCGTCTGTGTGGTCCTGGGCGTTTATCTTGTGATTGTAGCATGAATCTACGAACTGCGTTCGCGCTCATGCCACCGCCTGAAAATGCTTGCAACTGCCACTCCTACACTGATGAGGGTAAGAGAGCCCGAAACGACGTCGTCTTTGATCCAAAAAACACTTTAATATTTTCTTTTTTAAATCTCATATATATATATATATATATATATATATATATAACAAATACTGACCAAACGGGCACTGGCTGAAAATAATCTGTCTGCAACCGAAACCACATTACTACCTCCTTCACAATTTCCTATGCGTTTTTTTTCTTATTTCAGATACTTTTGTTTTCTAATGTTTAATTTCCAAGAAATAATAATTTTTAGCTATTGTAATATTTTGCATTCGTTTTCAGCTGTTCGGAGGATTTTATTTTGTTAAATTTATTAATTAGCGGCACTCTACACCAAACAGTTTTATTATGTTGTAATGATAATAAAATAACTTCAACTTGAATACTGTCTTCTTTTCACAGAAAGAAAATTTAAACATTTTGTATATTAAACACATTACAGTTGCGCCGACTTCGAACCTGGCCCACCAAGAACACAATCTGTGTCCGAAACCATTACACCACAGCACAAATTTCCTTTCGATTCAAATATGAATAAACTAAATGCAATTATTTTAAAAGAATTTTTTGTAGTGAAATTTTGTATAGAAATCTATTAAACATAAAAAAAATGATTGCTTTTCGTTGACAAATAAAACCTCTTGTATTTCTTTGCAAAATGATCGATCGCTTTTTTAACTGCTTTTCTTTTTGTTTACATTAATTGCTTTTGGATTCTTGAAATCAATTTCGACCAGACAGACTTTCAGACGAGACAAAATGTCGGATACGAATGTCTCCTTACGTGTCTTGTCACATTAACTTCAATTTCGAATAGAAACAAGAACACTAAGAACCTAGAAAGATTGAAAACCTAATTGGTTCTCAATAACACAATATAGATATATGTATGTATATCATACACGCACGTAGATTATAAATACGTAAATATAATAGCAATTATGTAGACTGTATATCACAGTAATAATCGGTACGTAGATATGTGCGTGTCTGATAATATATATATATATATATATATATATATATATATATATATATATATATATATATATATATATATATATATATATATGGTAATAATCAAGGTAAAAAATATCCACAGGGTGGTAATCCAGATCATTTTAACCGGGTTTATAAAAAGAGCTCAATATCAAAATAGAGCTTTATATATGATAATTTTAATTTACACAGACATGTACAAAATCTGCGACACAAGCATGTCGGTGTTATCGATCAACAGTTACTATAAACTGAGATCTCATCAGGCAGAGTTAGAATCCGATCTTAACCTCAGATCATATTTGGAAAGAAATATCCAAATATGATATGAGGTTACGATCGGATTCTAACTCTGCCTGATGAGATCTCAGTGAAAGTAACTGTTAATCGATAACATCGACATGCTAGTGTCGCAGATTTTGTACATGTCTGTGTAAATAAAAATTATCATATATATATATATATATATATATATATATATATATTTATGCAATCATTGTTAAAAATAACAGAATTCATCTGTTTAATTATACCTTTTTTATTCTTTCAATTTTTCTGATAGTCTTTCTTGTAACTGCCATAATAATAGTGAAGCTGTTAGCTACATTGGTTTTACGTTCACTACGCTATCCCGCATATTAGAATTGTGTGTATTTAGGCAGCATATTCGCCTTTATGCAATAATTGTAAAAAAATAACAGAATTCGTCTGATTAAGTATACCTTTTTAATTTTTTCAATTTTTCTGATGGTCTTTTTGTATTAAAAAAATCATAAATGTTCCATAGTTTCACAGGTTTCACGAACGTTTTTTTTATTCTTCGTCAAATCATCTTGTTGATCTAGCTTTCTGTTCATATGCTTTTGACACCTGAAGATGATTCGATGAAGAATAGAAAACGTTAGTGAAACCTGTGAAACGTCTGAAACATTTATGATTTTTTAAATTTTAATACCGAAAAAAACATCAGAAAAATTGTGAAAATACAAATAGGTATAATTAAACACAAAAATGTAGTTATGTTTGACAATATTTGCATGAATAAATGTATAAATATAATGTTTTTAAGGATACATCATCCTCTTTACCAACTCCGTGGTAAACCATACAATTCCCCGCCTCTCTATATTTATTTATTGCTCTCTTTCCCGCTCACTATATTGCTTTCCGTTATAGATCGTACAATCTCCCCCCCCTCTCTCTCTCTCTATCTATCTATCTATCTAAGTCTCTCTCTCTCTCTATCTATCTATCTATCTATCTATCTATCTATCTATCTATCTAAGTCTATCTCTCTCTGTCTCTGTCTCTCTCTGTCTCTCTCTCTCTCTCTCTCTCTCTCTCTCTCTCTCTCTCTCTCTCTCTCTCTCTATATATATATATATATATATATATATATATATATATATATATTAAATAGTTCTCTAATACCCGGATTTCCTTCTGGCATTTATTTCACTCGAACACACACACATACATCTATCTATCTATATATATATATCTATATATATATATATATATATATATATATATATATATGTGTGTGTGTGTGTGTGTGTGTGTGTGTGTGTGTGTGTGTATATTATTAGCTATTCGCTAGGGAGATTTCGTATTGACTGACTTGCACGTTACGACAACAAATAAATGTCGCACAACATTGAAAATATCCAGTTTTTCAGAACGGTTTCATTGTGATTCAGTTTTTATCATTCTTTGATTGAGAGCAGAGGACCGCTCGAAATATAAAAATTTTAATTATAATAACATCCATAGATCTACGTACTTTTATCTTTTATACGACTATCTTATTTTCCAAATATAAAAAAAGCTTTACTTTTAGCCAAGACCACATTTTATATATTTATATATATATATATATATATATATATATATATATATATATATATATATATATATATATAAGTACAATTAAATAGATTTTAGGAACGGTCTACGCGGTTAAACCTACGTTTTACCACTTACACATCTCGTTCAGCACTCAGAAGTTCTGAAATCGGACTCCTGAACGAGACGTGTAAGCGTCGAAAGGTAGGTAACTCCACGCAGGCTGTTTCTCATGTTTATTTAATTTCACTTATAAAAGTTTGTTATTATTATTTATCGTCTCTTTATATCATTGGTTTAAAGTTCAGGTTATCAATATATTGGAAATTATTTAATTAATATATATAACACCCGACGGACGCGTAACATTCATTACCAGAACAGAATAGTTTGGCACAACTTTATTCACCTTTACGAAAATGTAAATTAATATATAATGATATTAAATGTTATATATGAAACCTTTATTCTAATCTTGATCTAAATCTATAACATGATTTTACTTCTAGAAAAAAATATCTTAAATGAATAGGATTATTACTAAATTGGAGTCTTATGTATTTGTGTTAACATTCACTGACAATTTGAAATACTTGAATTTTCAAATTGGAATAGTTTCCCATATAAAAACCTCTAAAACAATTCAAAATACCCCGTAGAAAGTAAAATTTGGCGAATATTTATTACTTCATATCTATTGTTAAGATTTCACGACGAGATTTCAGTCCCTTTTTGTCCTTTAAATAAAACTAATGAAACTGAATATAACCCACATTACGATCCCTTACGCCGAGCAGCTTTATTCTAGAAATCAATAATGGTCGATTATTTAGTTTACGAATGGACCCCGTTCATAAAAAATATATACATACCAAACCTTCTATAGAGATATGTATATGTCTACATATGTGTCTATGTTTATTTTTGTACTCTAAACTATTGTATGATTGGATGCGTTATACCTCTTGGTTTACTGGCCAGTCGCAATTGAAAAGCAACGAATCGTTTTCTAAACACGTAGAACCGCGGCCTTCGCAAAAAAAAAAAATTGCCTGGGCAGCCCCGTCGGCATTCCCCGGTAGAGGGCGCCCCGAGGCGATTAGCAATAAACTAACCCCTTCTCAAAGGGTGAGAAGGCAACGCCTGTGAGGGTGCACCTCCTAGAACTGCACAGGACAGACAACCGATAGACCGGTGTAAATCCAGACCCGAAGGCCCGGACAATACCGGTTCATTGGGCGGGGTAAAAACCCTGAAATTAACTAAGGGGATTTATAGAGGTTATCTGATGCTTTTTATGTTGACCTTTGATCAGGATCACAGTATTGAAAAATAGAAATAATGCTTGTCTGAAGCACTTTAGATTCTCTGTTAAATAATTTTTGTGGTAATGAAGATGAAAATATTAGTAAGAACTAATTAAGCACTAATAGATAATTTTAAACATACAACTAAATAATCCAATACATTTTTATAAGTGTTACACCGGCCGTTCTTACGGAAGAGAAACTACACCGGTTCTCACTATAAATAGTGCGAGTAAACAATCACAAGGGAGAAAAAGGACAGTATTGTAACTGTCTGGCCGAGTGCCAGTCAGTTTCCTTACCTTTGTACCTTTTATGTTTATACACTTGTTATCTTAACCCAACTTCGACTTGACTCTTGGACTACTTCACAACAATATCTTTGAGTTTTTACAGTTTATTTCAGCATTAGTAACTTTATTGTTCGTCTATAGTTAAATTATTTGTTTGAATTACATTTTTATTGTTAGTCTATAGTTAAATTATTTGTTTGAATTACATTTTTATTGTTAGTCTATAGTTAAATGATTTGTTTGAATTACATTTTTATTGTTCGTCTATAGTTAAATTATGTGTTTGGATTACATTTTTATTGTTAGTCTATAGTTAAATGATTTGTTTGAATTACATTTTTATTGTTAGTCTATAGTTAAATTATTTGTTTGAATTACATTTTTTTTATTTTGCGTCTGTTTTCATTTTAAACTAACTTAATGATCGTGTTTTTTCAAATAAAACTAACTTATCGTTTTTTTCTAACTTATTTATTATTTGTTTTTATTTTAAACGTTATATTAAAGGTTATCTTAACAAATAGCTGCCAAGCGGTGACAGGGTAAATTAATCTTCTGTAATTATTTGTTTTATTTTTGCGGATTTCATTTTTGCTTTCATTTTTATGTAGAAAATATTAATAAGCAAATAATAAAATCAAACTGTTTTATAAAAATGTTCCTTAGGCTTAGATTTATTTAAAGGGTTCAGAGAGAGTATGTTTAATTTGTAAGAAACAAATAATACCAAACAATGTTTATTAATAATGAAATGGCAATTCATTTCAAATTAGACATTATTATAATGACGTATCCGATATAGAATATTGCCGACTCATTTGACTTTAAAAAAGAATTTAATCCGAAAAAAAAACAGGAAAATAAATTAAACACAAAAAGAATCCGAAAAAATCAGACGGCAAATTTACCCTTTCGCCGCTTGCTGAATTTAAAAAAAACACGTCAATGAAAATAATCAGCTAGTTTGGGAGCTAACCACTTCAATAAAAACTTTAAAATTAACTTATTGTTTTTCATATTTTTGTAATTATTTATCGCTTTATTTTCATTTTTATATTCTTCATCGTTTGTTTTGAATTTGTTTATTTATTTAATCATTGTTTTTCTCTTACAGGCTATATTGCACTATTCTGCTTAACAAGTTAAAAACGCATCGTAACCAACAATATTTCCTATACAACAAATAAGTTTATATTGTAACTTACAAACTTATAATCGTCATTGCTTAGCTTTGCATGTTTTATCTAAATAACTTCTATATGATGAAATGTATGTTTAGACTGATCACAATCCAAATAAATTAATTTTACTCTTTGAAATTTATGTAACGTTGATTTACTTAAACACAGCAACATCATCCAACTTAACTATTCTTTTTGAATTCATTCTCGTTTTTGGTGTTGTTATTGTAAATTAATATTGAATAACATTCAGTTTCAGTATAATTTAGAACGTGTTCTTTTGTTTGCTTTTTTGAATGCATTTTTCAAAGTTTTCTAAGACTTTTTTAAAAAGCTATCATATATCCTGACTTCTCAGCATGTTTCGCTCACCCAACAACAGTGTATGACGTCATTTTCTAGCGAGCATGCCTTTTTAACGAGGGGCGTGGTACAACCTATTTATCAAGTAGAATTGCATGACAATCTGCAATACTCGTATAAATTCGTAGACCAAAAAAACGTAGGAGTAACACTGGTGATTGTAAATTCTGGTGGGAAAAAATCAAAATCAAAATAAGCAATGAACATGCTTACAATTAGCGGTAGTTGAGTATATTCTCTCTTCACCTACGTTTAAAAGTTTATTCGTATATATGTAAAAAAACATCGATCCCCGTGCACTATATGCCATTGATCGAAGGGAGACAACAATCGTGATCTTGATAACTAGAGCTCTTCAAGGAGAATCTATAGTCATTCCTGTTGTCTGCGCAAAACAACATTTTCAATACAAATACGCATATTAACGTTATCTATCAACATCAGCATTACGAAATAATACATTGAGAAATTAATAAAATCGTGAGAAAATGCTAACACATTTTTTCTTAGGTATATTCATAATTCATCATGGCTTGGCTCATTTTTGTATCTTTCAAATATGCTGAGTAAATGAATTCAGTCATCCAAATAGAAGACATGCAGGTTTTTCCTGCTATGTATGCGATTGTTTTTCTGTGTGTACTCAATTTCTTAACTTAGCTTAAAGAATCATACATTGAATTATTTTTGAGAAATTTAAATGAAAAGAGATTTATTTAAATGTAATTTTACGAAAAAGTAGTTATTAAAAAGTTATTACAAACATCATAAATTACATATAAAGTATATTTATGGTGTCTACTTAATACACCAAGGTATACGAATAGATATAGCATTTATTGTGCATATATCTTACGAATATCTGTGCAGGAGGATCGTCATTTTAAAAAAAAATACTTTCAACGCTAAAAGTTACAAGTATATCGTAACATATGAGGCTGAATACATAAGCGTGATGAAAACTCCATCGTCACCTGAAAAGGGCCAGATGATGTTTGCCATCTTTTCTCCAGTCATCTTAAAACTTTTCTGATGTATCCATTCGTGTTCTCACTCTGAATTTACAGGCATACATGTGTATTGCGCAGGAGGAAACGTAGCTGTACTTTCACCCGATGAGTCTGGACTTTAGACTAATCAGAAAGTGTGTTAGTATACATTTTGATGGATGGTAGACTGATAATTAACCCAGAAACTCGGTGTCTCTTCACACAACAAGTATATAAAAATGAACGCACAGGTCCTCATAAATACGAAGCTTACAAAAGTTTAAACTGATTTCGTCATAAATGTCACCGATTGCACTCGTGTTTTTTTGTCGCAATTGAGATTTAATGAACAACCACGATTAATTGTGTTATCATGGTTTTATTGAGCCCCGTGTCAGGAAATATATTCCTGTATTATCATCAGACGTAATATAAGCCTTTTCAGAATTTATTAAAAATACAAAAGTATCGTTACTAATTGATTTGGTAGTTTGGTAGTTTTGTTTTACGGCATATCAACCCTTTTTGGGTTATTTAATGCCGAATCTGGTCATTATAGTGAAAGTTTTTATGCTTCAAGTTCTTTATATCTTCAAATGTTTAATCATGGTTTTTGGTTTGGTAGTTTTGTTTTACGGCATATCAACCCTTTTTGGGTTATTTAATGCCGAATCTGGTCATTATAGTGAAAGTTTTTATGCTTCAAGTTCTTTATATCTTTAAATGTTTAATCATGGTTTTTCGTTTGGTAGTTTTGTTTTACGGCATATCAACCCTTTTTGGGTTATTTAATGCCGAATCTGGTCATTATAGTGAAAGTTTTTATGCTTCAAGTTCTTTCTATCTTCAAATGTTTAATCAGGGTTTTTGGTTCGGTAGTTTTGTTTTACGGCATATCAACCCTTTTTGGGTTATTTAATGCCGAATCTGGTCTTGTTTTCTTCTCTTTTTTCTTTCTTTCCCCTTTTAATATCTGTTTCTATTTAACCCATAGTTGGGATCCTAACAGGTACTACCACTCCGGGTCAGAGTGGACCTGGGAGCAATGGTAATTAAGAGGAGGCTCCACATTCCCCAAAGTCCGTAAGCCGGATCTCACCATCGGATGTAGTTTAAGGTCATATCCAGGACCGGGAGTAGGGTAGGAAAAATAAAAAATAAAAAAGGGGAGGGAGAAAGGGAGAGGGGCTGTTGTTTTTGTTTTTGGTTTTGTAGAACATAATTAAGTTTTACAAACGAAAAAAACAAAAAACGTCAATGTAGGTGAATTTCGTCTCAGGGAGCTACAGGGCAGCCTGATCTGGTATCACCAGGTTACTAATTGAATCCCGGTATTCCACGAAACGGCATATGTAAGTAGACATGTAAAACAACGTTTAAGTATACATGTACAATCGCTACGATAATGAACTCAGTAATATCGTATTTATTTTTAACTGTACAAAAAAGACAGCATTACTTGTACCGCATAAAACATGTAAAGGCTGATTTTTTTATCCTTCAAAGATAATCGTATTAATAATTTAATTAATACAACAATTTTAAAACATTTCATACGAAATTATATTACTTAATCCTGTGAATTTTATTGTTTATTTTTTAGTACAATGTACTCGGTTCTACACTTTCAGCGCGTAAATTATTAAAATCGTGTGCATACACACACACACACACACACACATATATATATATATATATATATATATATATATATATATATATATATCAATGAAGTAATGTTTCCGGCTTCAAAGGATATGATGATATTATAATAGACATACACATAAAATATATTTATATATAAACTGATATATATATATATATATATATATATATATATATATATATATATATATGTATACACACACACACACACACACACATATATATATATATATATATATATATATATATATATATATAGCTTTATAAAGTTACAGAAGTAAATATGGTTATACATTTATATGTACAGAAGTAACTTCTATTATAATCATGATTTTTTAAAAAATGGTGTTACTCGCAAAGGGTGTAAATGGGGCTTATAGTTAGTTTAATTTAGTAAAAGCCGTTAAAATTCAGATACCTCTAATTTTTGTGAAATTTTTATGATAGTCATTTGGCGTCAATTAATAAATATTTTCCAGATTTAAGCTTCATTTGATATTTTCAAGGGTTTTAGGGTTCATATTATCGGAACAATCTCCCATTTGAAAATTCCAACATATCAGATTGGCATTTAATTTGATCTATAGCCATAACACACGCAAGATTCTTTGAATTTCAATTTATTCGTTAGGCACCTGCTAAAGCCTTCAATTTTAGACATTTTTTAAGAATCGAAATCATGCTAGTTATTTTGATCGACATTAGAATAAAGATTATAGACAAAGCTGTAGTATCATTATATCTTGATTGTAATGGACATAAAATTGATGCACAACTGTTCTGTTGAGGGAGGTAATTTCACTAGTCCGATATATATATACATATATATATTTATATATATATATATACATACATTTTTATATATATATATATATATATATATATATTTATATATATTTATATATATATATATATATACATATATATATATATATATATATATATATATATATATATATATATATATATATATATATATATATATGAGAAAGGGCCGTATCCTTCTAAAAAAGTTCACTTTGTTAGATAATCTATACGAAAACTGGAAACTTTGTGTTAAAATTTGTTTTTGCTTACATGTTAACCATTGGATAATATTATTACTTGACGAAACATCACAACATTAATTAAATAAATACGAGGATCAATAGGCTTTACAAAAAGAAATACCTCATCACTCGCGTGCAAATTGTTTCAAATAATGACATAATCAGTTTCATTTTAATCATTTATGTGACTAAAATAGTATTTAACCTTAATTTGTTAGTTAAAAAAATGTTTGACAAATAAAAATGGTCGACAATATTTTTAGATGGCAATTAATTGTATTATTCTTATTACTATTCTTAACTTGGTTATTATTTTCACAACGTTTCGACCCACGTAACCTCCGGTTTACTTTCGGTGCATATTTTCAAACTTGGAAATGTTTATGTCGTACAAGGGAACTTATATGTAATTTGAAACTGAACCCTTTAGTTAATTCACAAGGGTAGATTTTTCACGTTATGTCATTTTAATGTTATTCTTAGCCTTTATCGTCTGCAGATTGAACTTTTGATCTACGGATAAAGACGTGTATTAATAATCAGTTCTAAGAGACAGTTATCTAAGGGTTTACGGTTCAATTCTTTTTAATAACTAATATAAATAACTAACAATAACATAATTATTAATTAATTAGAACCTCTACAGATTCAGAGATTACAGAATGAGAACAACCTACTCCCAATTTCGATATATTGTTCATAAAGAAGGCCAGGGTTATATCTACGGAAACGTTGTGAAAATAAAAACCAAGATGCGAATAATAGTCTGAAAAATCCAAATAATAACAAAACAAATTATTTATTTAAAAAACTAATTTTTATTAGTGAGTAAAATCGGTAAATTTGCAGATTGACATTTTCAGCTAATCACCTCCTTAAAAAATATGATTCTACTTTTTTATGCGATTACGTGTGAACACTCTAAAAAATAAACCTTATTTTGGAAGTTAGACTTGTGATCAGTTTCAAATATAAATTAAACGTAAAATGATTTTCCAGATTTTCGGACAATTCTAATTTTTTAAGATAATTAACTCAATTTTTTACTATTAACCCTAACTCAGAGTGCCAAAGTTGTAAAACCACACGTAATCACTTAAAAAGTAGACATACCCTAAAAACGCACAGAATTTATTTCTCATAACAAAAAATGTCAACTGTTCTAATAAATGCCCGGAAATGAGGGACCATTTTACACTAAATTTATATGTGAAATTATTCCCCCTCTCTTAATTCTAAAATGATAGTTTTTCTTTTCTTGCCATACTTTTTAGAGTGTTAACACGTAATCGCCTATAGAAAGTAGAATCTTACTTTGCGGGAGTTGGGGAGAGTTTTAATCTATAATACTAATATAAGAATCGATTTTTAAAGCAAACGTCTTAAAAAATAAAACAACAAAAGCTATTTTTTTATTTGAAAACAAAACACGTGAAAAAAATTCAGGAAATAATTGAAACAATTTATCTCTCAATTTATACCTCGTCTCATACTCCAAGTATAATTTGTTTAAAAAACTTAACAGCAATTTAATGTATGAATAATGTATAATTTTTCAAATATGTTTGTTTTCTATTTTTAACAATATTAACACAATGGTAAACACTTTTCTGAAGCAGACCCCACACTAATCTTAGCTACGAGCTGTCACTGATATAAATGTAGTGATAGAGTTGATTAGGCATGAAATAAGCTATTCTGTTATTGGTAAATTTATTTTATTGTTTTTATATACAAATCAAATTATCACCTCAACATATTTTACAAACATTCTTCTATCTGTTTTTCTTGTTGACATTTTTGGATCTGGTATTCATTATTGAATTTCTCATACATTATCTCTTTAGCTTAAATAAAATACAATTTTCTTTTAAAATAAAAACGATGAATGGATTTGAACATGATTGGAAGCGTTAGTGAATTTTCTATTAAAAACATGTTACCGTACATCTTTTGTAATCTACCACCGTCAAGGAATGAAGACTTCAAATTAAACTAAAGCTTACAGACAAAAGTTCTTAATTTCTTTACTGTCTTTATCTTAAATAATTGCATATAATTACGTTTCTACGTCTAGTTAAAGAATATTCTTTTTTTCGCAGATTTTTTCGTTTCTTTTCCTTTGTTGTCCACGACTCTTTATGTGTTTTTCTTTCTATTTCATGTTCTCGCTAATATTTTGCGAGTTTTTTCTTCGGAGGGGTCAATGCGTTCGAGGTTAAAAGGGGAATCCGCTATCAATGTAGTTTCAAAAAAGAGAAACTTCCACTGAAACCCTCTTGGCTGAGATTTGTTAGAGAGAAACGTGTTGATACATTTATATCGACCACCGTCAAGAAATGAAGACCTTAAATTCAACTAAAGCTTACAAGCAACATTTTAGAAAAGAAAAAAAAACAGCTAAGTTCTTAATTTCTTAACTAGTAGTCGGGCGCAGGCTATCCTCTCTCGGAGTGTTGCACTCGTAGACCTTGCCAGGTCATCCATCTAAGAGAAGGAAAACTCTGATAATAAAACCTTGCTACCAACCATATATATCTTGGCAGCAAACTGTTGGGGAGGAAGGCCTCCTTAGTCTTCATCGACAACCTTCCAAGAGCTGGACTCTCGAACAAAGTATCCGGTTTGCAAACCTATAATTGCTTAAGGAGTGGATGGGCTCTACCTAAAACATAAGTGCATGATAAAAAACTAGCAGATCCATCAAGAACATCTTAGGTAAAATATGCTATGCTTAACAAATACTAATGAAAAAGCCATGAGCCCTTTTATTCCGCCCGTTCATGGGTTTAATACTTGTACCGCTGTTTTCTAACAATTCGTTTAGAAAATTTTACTTAACATTCACTAACTGTCAAGGTTTATATGCTGTTTAACAAAATAACATAAGTCTTTAATATAATTTATTGTAATAAATCAAATCAAATATTAAAATTATTAGGATTTCAGATGTGAGTACGTTTACCTCAGATTGCAAACATTTCCAGCATGTATTCATTTTGTGGTCGGGTAAATAAATTATATTCAGGCGAATTGCGGTATGCATTCTTCTATTTCAAAAGCACCAAGGAGGAACATCCAAAGGTAGTCTCGAACAAAGTCTTCTACCGAACAAAATCCATATTCATATGTAAACTTGATAATAGCAGTTATAAGTGTATATTTTTAAATATGAATTTAATTGAAGGTTAAAAGTAATGAATTATGTAAATGAGGAAGCCCGTCTGGTGTCTAAACGACGTTTATTAACGGTATATAAGGCTGTTGAAATATATTCATTTAAGTAAGATTCTTGACACGTTTTCACTTCTAATCGCAGCCTCGTCTTGAAATTTCGTTCTTCTCTAATCTAATAAGGTTATTTAATGTTATCTAATGTAAATTTAATTGATTAATAATAGTTTCCTAATTCTACAGGTATACAAATATTATGAACGCTGACTTGAAAAGCTTAATTAATTAAATGGTAATTACTCGTGCCCCCCCCCATCCCCTCTCTCTTCTGTTTACAAACATTCCCCAGGACGGACAGACAGACATCCTGACAGAGAAAGTGCTCGTTATATTAGTAACACTTGCACAACTAACACTTTAAGCCTTAATAAAGAGCATCATTACAACCAAACCTGACATGCCTTGACGAAGTGATTCAAGATTTCAAATCAATATCAGACATCAACCTGAAAGGAAAATGACAATGGCTAAGTGGTTAACAATCTGGTAGTTTCAATTTCGAATCCAGTTTGTTCAACAGAAGCAACTTAGAATGTTAGCAATCTTCCGGTGGCTCCTACTTTAAGAAAACGATGTCTTTCTAAAATGAATTTAATTAATAGGATATCGAAGAAATCAAGCAAATAATATAATCATCTTATTCATACGAAATAAATGAATGAATAAACCTTGAAAACGATATAAACACAACCATCAGTACTTCGGACAGAAAACGATGAAGATATCGTATGAGCATCATGATGTGAACAGATTAACGTTATGCAATCATGATAATGATTACAGTGACGATGTATTCGTTCTGTCGCTTTTTGCATCGTATTCTTTCGTTCTTTTCAATTATATAACAAGGTAAACATAACGACTAACGGGATTTATGACCTGTTACATGTTCATATTTTCTTAGTCGATATCTCGAGATTCATCAGTTGTTTGTTTCTCAACTCATATTACTTTCTCTCAAACAATGAACATTCAGATGAGCCAAATCTAACACAAGATAAATCAATAATTTGCACTACTATTAAAAGGTTTTCAAAAAGTATAAGCAACACTAAAACTTATGTATACTAAAAGCGAGTAATATATTATAACTATAATTTCATAAAATACATCGATTCGCAGAAGTTTTCAAATAGGGTCAACTCATTTGATTGACCTTCAAGATAAACGTGTAAGACATAATGAATTAATGAGATTAAAGTTCTAAATGCTTGTACAATATAGATCCCGTTTACTGAGTCACTTTGATTATAATCTTGTGACATGACACGGCAAGACAAACCATAATCACTTAAGTAACATGTCTTTCATTAGGATGTCTTTCTATATTGTTGGATAATGACCCTATGGGAATATACGTATCTGTTGGAAATCGTTGGTTTGACTTGCGCGATTTCGCGCGGGTGCAGTCGAGTAGAGAATAAGTCTTGTTCTCACAATCAGAGCAAACAGACGTGACAAGGTTACCGTGTGACGAGATCCCAGATCAGGGGCCAGTGTGCACCTGCGAGAGGCTCTGTGGCGTAACGGGCTATTGCGGGGGAAACAAAGAGATCCGATACGTCACTCGTTCTTCGCGAGAAGCGAGTTTTGTCAGTCTGGAATTTGGAGGCAAACCGATGTGACGTGATTGTTAAAATGTGATTCACAACAGATAAGGGAAATATTTTCCAAAAAAAATACAAGCGAGATATATCCTCCCCCCTCTATGAATGGTTAAGAAAATAATTGTTAAGTAACTATGATGAAGTAGTGATTTCCTCTCTCTCTCTCTTTACGTAGTGAATGACTCCCAGCGTATTTAATGACTAACGCTTGTAATAAAAAAAATTAAATTTAAAGTAGAGTTTGTCTTCCGACCCGATCGTGTAGTTTTGTTGCAGACAACGGACGTGGTTCACGGCGGGCGGAAAGAAAAAATAATTCATCCACTAGACGACACGACCCTCTACACGGCGAGGGCGACATCTAAGGTATGCCAACAATATATGAACTATGTAATTTCTGATGTTTTAAAAATGCCGAGTATTAAATGTGAACTGCCGCGGACCTTTAAGGAACGAGTGTAACAAACGAAAAAAGCCACGGCCCTTTCAGGGACGAGTATACGAAATGAGTAAAGCCACACTCCGTAGTGGGACTAGTGTACGAAACGCGTACTGCCGCGGTTCAAGAAGCAGTTGGCCTATGCAACAATATTAGTTGCAAATGACCAGGGAAAGGAAACGATGTTTTCCCGGATCATACATAACTACGTACGGAAATACATATATAATATTCTCTTTATTAAATGGATTGTTTATTGTGTGTCAATTTCGATCATTTTTATTCGATAATTAGGAAATACACTGTAAACAGTGCGGTGGTGTTAGACATTTTCTCCAACTTCCAGGAATAAAATGAACTTAATGAACCAACGTGGGATATCCGTCATATGACGTCTTGAAAGAGAATTAACTCAAAGTAACATTATGCCAAATACAAAATGAAGAAATATTATCAAAACGAAATCAATATAACAAATATAACAGAAAACCGATATTTTAAATCGCTTTAAATAGACGTATTTGCTATTAAAAAAGAGAAAATTACAATTTTGTATACTTTGAATGATCAACTTTTATTTTGAGATACAACAATCAATGCGAACTTGTCGCAGTACCTATGTGATTAACTTCGCTGTCCGTTTCTGTATCTTACGTAATCAAACACCTGTGTCTTTCCGACGAACATCTTCGACTCTATAATAAACGGCAATATGTATTTGTTTGTATATATATATATATATATATATATATATATATATATATATATATATATATATATATATATAATTAATATATATATATATATAATTAATATATATATATAATTAATATATATATATATATATATATAATTAATATATATATATAAAATAAATACAAAATTATACTAAAGAGTATATTCAGTTTATATTGAGCTCTTTTTATAAACAACGGATTCACATCTACAGACACTAATACAATACATGTACCATATAGATCTCCATTTCCGTTGAACACTCTACAACGTTGATTATTAAACACAAGCATGGAAAAAATTAATTTCAAAACATTCCTCCAGAACATACCTACAACAAACAAAAACGACAACTTTTTTAGGCTTATAATGAAAACAGAGGATGGAAAGCGTTCTTCAATTGGCAAAATAAGATCAAACACCAACAATAATGAAAACTATGGTTTCAAGATTATGAAACCGGCTCATCTAGTTAACCTACAGTTCGTGAATGATATACAAGACCTAGCAAAGAACATCATGTTGCACAAACACAAACACCCATTTCCGAAGAAACTGGACGGTAAAGCCAAAGAGATACATAAATCCAACAACATCCTAGTAAAAGCAGATAAAACAAGGAACTTCTATGAATGAAATAAACCGGAATACAGAAGCCTAATGTAGGAAACTACCGGAAGGCAAACAATACTAAGCAAATAGATATCATCAGAGGGAGTTACAAATTAGCGAGAAAGTAGGAAAACTGAAGGAAAACGAAGCCTACATTTTGTAAAGGATCACAAACCAGATTCTAACACTAAACCATCAACTAGACTGATCAACCCAACCCGATCAAAAATTGAAAGGATACACAAAATAATTCTAAAATAGATTAATCTGATAATAAACCATGAATACAAACTAAACAATAGATTACATACTATAAATTTGTTTTCATGAATAAATGTCAATTATAGATGAACCTTTATTCAATTTGACATTATGGAATACAACCCGTCTGTTTCTAAAATACTCTTTGAACATGCAATCGAGTTATCGAAGGGTTCCACAAATATCTCTGAAAACAATATCCATATTATAAGTGCCTGCCCTACAATAATTCTCATTAGTGACGGCGAGCAATGATAAAAAACAAAGAAAACGAATCTTTCGATGTTTCTATGGGCTCGGGAGATTCTGCAGAGGAATCTAATATAGTAGGTTTATATATATTTAGACATGTCCCCATGAATAATAAGATATACGTAGGAGATATCGGTTTATACAAGGATGACGGTCTAATCGTAGTCAAGGAATCCACAAGAGCGAAATGCGACAAAATCTAAAAAACAATTCACAATGAAATGCGCAAACTAGGAATTAAGGTATAAATTGCTGGCAATATCAAACTAGTTAACTTCCTTGACGTTACATTTAACCTAACAACTAGCGGGTATAATCCCTTCTATGAAAGACAACTCCAACCCAATATAAGCAAACCACCCACCTTCAATAATTAAGCACATACCTAAATTTATAGAAAGTAGAATAAGTAATAATCCATCGGAGGAAACAACATTCAACAAACATGAGAATATTTTAACACCACTTTAATGTATAGTGGGTACATTAACGCTGAAAGAAAGTATAAAAATATAGCAACAAATTCGAACAACTATAGTAATCGAGGCTGGCAGATACTTTGGTTTACACCCCCTTTAATCTAATGTTAAAAACAAAAATTGGTAGCAAATTCCTACAGCTTATAAACAGACATTTCCTACCAAGGAACGCACTGCATATTTTATTTAACAAAAAAACACTGAAATTAAGTTATAGTTGCACAGTTACCTAAAAAGAATAATAAAAAACACAGCAATAACATGTTTTAAATAATGATACAAATAATAGTGTAAGATAATGGCACTATGGGAATGAACGTATCTGTTGGAAATTGTTGGTTTGACATGCGCGAATTAACGCGGGGTTGACCGGTAGTCGAGTGCAGAATGATGCCTGTTCTCACAGTCAGAGATCACAGACGTGACAGGGTCGCCGTGTGACGAGACCCCGGATCAAGGGTCGGTGTGCACCTGCGAGAGGCTCTGTGACGACACAGACCTTGCGTGGGAAACAGAGAGATCCGTGACGTCACTCGTTCAGCGTGAGAAGTGAGTTTCGTCAGTCTGGGTTTGGGAGGAAAACCGATGAGACGTGATTGTTAAAATGTAATTTACAACAGATAAGGGGAATATTTCCATAAGAAAATACAATAAATACAAGCGAGAGATATCCTTCCTCCTCTCTATGAATGGTTAAGAAAATAATTGTTAACTAACTACGATAAAGTACTGATTGCTCTCTCTGTCTCTCTCGACGTAGTGAATGACTCCCAGCTGATAAAACAAACGCTTGTAATAAAAATAATTGAAAGTAAAAAGATTGTTGCTTGGTGAATCGATCGCGGAGTTTCGTTGCAGACAACGGACGGCGTGATTCACGGCAAGAAGGAAGGAAGAGAGAATTCATCCACTCGACGACACGACCCTCTACACGGCGAGGGAGAAATCTAAGGTATGCAAACAATATATGAACTATGTGATTTATGATGTTTTTAAAAATGACGAGTATTAAATGTGAACTGCCACGGTCCTTTCAAGGACGAGTATACGAAATGAGTAAAGCCACGGCCCGTAGTGGGACTAGTATACAAAACGAGAACCGCCGTGGCCCAGTTCAAATTATTTGGATTTTTATCTTGTGGATGTTTACTGAAACTAGATTACGAGTAAAAACTGCTGGACGAATCCATTTCGAGTATTTAGAGGAAATAAAAAACACATCTATTTACATATTTTCTTTCTGCGTTCTTTACTGATTTATTTTTTTCATAAAAAGCTTCTTTCTCTCTTCCTTTTTTACTCGTATTTAATATATTGCGAATGAATATATATATATATATATATATATATATATATATATATATATATATATATATATATATATATATAGGATCAAATATAAATCCAAAATAAACCAAAAGTAAAACTTTTAGTAGATGGAACCTATAGTGAAGAGGATTAGCTCAATATACGAGATAGAGCAATTGTAGAGATATAAGAAAAACGAGTGATAAACATGCGACGATTGTCCAAATTTATTTCAAATTTCAATTGTTCAATGCAAGGTGTATTCAGTAATAAACTAGTGTTTATTATTCTTTCCTTAAGCCAAGGCCTTTTAAAGATCGAGATCTTATCATCAGAAGAGAAATACAGATAGATAAGTTGGCTTTCGAAAAAGGCAAAGTTCAAATATTAAAAAAATATGAAAAATATTATTAAAAAAAAAGAAAAAAAAAGAAATGTAGTGAAAGAAAAGTTCCGTTAAAAAGATATGTGGTTTGTCCGGGTGGGAGTTGTCCGTTGAAAAGATGTCCAATTAATAGGAGAAATTCTCTGAT
Source organism: Sepiola atlantica (assembly GCA_963556195.1). Classification (NCBI taxonomy): domain Eukaryota; kingdom Metazoa; phylum Mollusca; class Cephalopoda; order Sepiida; family Sepiolidae; genus Sepiola; species Sepiola atlantica. The sequence continues at coordinate 159,850,547 of OY744523.1, forward strand.
GATAAGATCTTGATCTTTGAAAAGCCTTGGCTTAAGGAAAGAATAATAGACACTAGTTTATTACTGAATACACCTTGAATTGAACAATTGAAATTTGAAATAAATTTGGACAATCCTCGCATGTTTATCACTCTTTTTTCTTCTCTCTCTCTCTCTCTCTCTCTCTCTCTCTATATATATATATATATATATATATATATATATATATATATATATATATATATATCGATAAATAAATGTATATATATATATATCGATAAATAAATGTTAGGACGTAAATTATTGCCCCAATGGATAGTTCCGTGGTCTCTGAAGTCAGCTCTTCCGAGTTAAAATTTAATATGATGCAGCGTTGTATATTGAAGCAATGATTATGTTGATTAATCTATAAAGACAACCTCTTTTCTTTTCGGTAGAATAACGAAAGCGTGTTCATGTAAGCATAAACATGCAATAGATATTGACTGCATTACACATTAAAAAATCTGTTGATTTACGTGAAATAATAAACATAAAATCTATTTAGATAATTACTTGATTATTCATGTCGTATTATGTTTATCATCTGCACAGAATTATATGATACTTTCGAAAAGTGAAGGAGACATTTACATCGTCATTTTTATACGCAGGTTTTTATTAGTAATTGATTATTATTATAAATTCCTTATTTAACTATTTTATTTTTATATATACACACAACGGGTCAGTGTGTTAATCCTATGCGACTGATATGAAAGTAGAAGAAAACGAAAAGGTAATCATTTGGATATGCATTTGTGTCTGTTGATTAATGGACAGTTTCCATTGTATTTTAAAAGGACTGTCATCTATGAATAAGTCTTTCATCAAACAAAACAAAGAAACTCAGCTGCTATGTTTAAACGTCTGTCGTTGTGTGACCAGCATGTTTGAGATTTTCGCATGAATGGTGGATGCCTGTGTGGCTTTGTCGATCACTGTTCGCCTCGACTTAGCGGGTCACATATGCCATGCTGTATTCAGTAGCTGACGAGCATGGCTGTAGGTGACACGTAAGCCGGGCTACACTCTTTGTATAGAAAAAAGAATAGACGGATAAGCACACATCTATACAGCTCCGAATCGGTATCCATAACAGACGCCATGTAATAGTTGTCATGGACGGCGGCACCGGGGGGGGGGCAGCGAAAGCTCCAGCCCCCTCACCTTTTGAATTGGGCCCTCCCACTTTACGGTCATCAATAATTAAGTTGATATGCATATGTTTAACCACATCCCCCACACTTTTTAGGATAAGTCCCCCCCCAACTTTTATAACTGTCCCGCCGGCCCTGGTTGTCTTAAAATCCGTCAACACGTTTACCAATTCAGTTAATGTCTTTTTACGTGTAGATAAAGGTATAGATTTTGAAGATAATGCACAATTGGATCTAAACAGTTCTAATTAAAATCATGAATTGATCTTTAATTGTATATGCATATTTAGATCAGCTTTCTCGTAGGCACGTTTACATGTATAAACCCAGTCTAAAGATACTAAAATGATCTATTGTTCGAATCTGGCTCGCCAGTCTGGTGCTGTTGACGTGTCCTGCAGATAATCCGGCGTAGGCCTCTCTTCTCCATTATACTTTGAGAGAATTCACTTGTAGCGATTTTAGCAAGCTTACTCTTCCGTGCTTGCTCAAAATGGGTTCGAAGAGCGTGATGTTTTTTTTCTTTTCGCAATAACTGACACTAAGAAGATTCCCCGCGAAACTATAAAATATATCAATAAAAAAACATAACAGAAAACCGATACTTAAAATCACTTTAAATAAAAGATATTTTTAGGGAATAATAACATTTGAATACTTTGAATTGTCAAATCTTGTTCAGAGAAACTAATCGCAATACCCGTCTTTTACAAGTTAAACTTCGCTGTCTTTCTGAATGTCAACATATGTATTCTCTGGACGCATGTATTACTCCTATCTGAGCATCCAAAAATGATCCTCTGTTAGCTACTCACTCGCTAGTCAAGCTGCCGATGTGCCCTTCTTATCATAAAAGAGAGTCCATAGATCGTCCATTCTTTAATTCATACTTTTTGAAGCTATTCTCACATGGTGATTGTAGGCGTTACTTTTACGCATTGTCGCAATGAAGGCTGCGAAAGATTAAATGTTCTTGTGATCACTTAGATTACGAGATTTTCTCACTGCACGATTTAACTTCAAAATATGAGATAGCGTAACATTCTGAGAAATAAAACTCAAGTTAACTTTACTTGATAACCGAATAAATTCCAGAAACTAGTCTTGTTATCAAAATCAAAATGTTCGCTCAAATGGAGTAAGCTTCCTTGTAGATACACATATATCATGAAGTGGAAAGATATAATTTAATTTCACATAGATTATCGATTGCAAATGAGAGAGATAATCTTCAAGTTAATATTTATACATTGATATTTCAAACATATTTAAACTTTGATAAAATTATCAATTATAACAATATTTGAGTAAATACAATACATAATAGGTGATGAGAGATGATTAGAACGAGGATAAATGGCGCGATAACGTATGTTCCGGAACCTCAAGACTAGTAAGTAGTTAGAGGAGGAGATTGCTGAGTAAGTTAAGACATTAGAAACACAGAAAATGTTTGATGAGGATAGAGTGTATCATATAAAAAGCGCATTGTAATAGAAGCTAATAGACTAGACCTGATTGGAATCAGAATTTTCTCAAGAAGAAACGTGACAATTCCATTTATATGATATCAAATGAAATACAGAAATGTTAGTTTGCTCGATTGAACTGAGTGTGGGTTCATTTGGTAGACAAACAGTGTGTAAGTTTCATCGCCATCTATCTTAGGGAATTCGTAGGGTTCAACTAATAGCGATTGCCATGCCATGAATACACTTTCGATTACATTTTACTTTTTATCATTTTAATTCAAATCATATTGAACATCTGATGTGATGCGTGAAAATTGGTACACTATCTTATCTACTATGCGGAGTTTAAATCATGGCGGTTCTATTTTAGCTGTGTACGTACTAATACTGTTTCTAAAAGAATAAAGCCACATTTACCTCTTCAGTTATAGGTAAAATATATATTCGTGTATAATTCATGTTATTACATTGAAACAGAGCGCCTTTAATATGCGTAGTTTGATTTTTAGATTTTCCCAACAGACTTATAACATTTTAAAATAAATCGTACACATATATAAAAGATACCGGAAAAATATAGTAATATATCATAGTATTACTTTATTTTGATGTAATAAGAAAATACGTCACTGCCACAATTAGCTTAAGTATGTGTGCTATAAAAGCGTGTACGTGCTTTAGCGGTGAGATTGTTTGATGCTATTTTTTGAATGAATTTGAGGTTGGATGAAATGTGACAAGTCATGTCAGATATAAGATCAACATCTTCTAGACGGACACAGACAAAGTGATATTTTCTTTAAAGCGATTGAGCCAAGTTATAAATTGCAATTATGAATGAGAAATAAGTTTTTAAATAAAGTTATGATTTAGACATGAGTAAAATTTTGAAAAAATGACTTAGTATTCAGATTATGATAAGATAGGATCGGACGATGGGCTTCTACATCGAATTGTCTTTTTCAAGATGTGATATATGTTCTTCTAGATGAGTCTTTAGAACCATTCGGGTGAATACATTTAAGAACTGTTTGTAGTAAACACAGTGTATTTTCTATATTTTCGTTTTAAAACCACTAAAACTGTTTGTGTTACAACAAGGACGTGTTTCTTTATCTGGAAATATTGTAGTCATTTCGGCCACAACTCTCTTAGTAAGGCATGATCACAAAATTACAAACTCCTGACTGAGATAGAAACTTGTTTTCAATTAACTGTATACAACAAATCATTAAAATGGGAGGTGTTTGTCTGCATCAAATAACATATAATATGTTAGATATGCCGAAAACTGGAAACCAAACACCTAAAATCTGAAAGGCATAACATCATAACGGAATCTAATCCATAATGGCACAATTTTCTCAGGTCTTTTATTCAAACAATAAATCATAAACATAACATAGAATTGCTGAAAACCACAGATACAATATATGACATTTTTCTTAACAACAAATATTAAAACAATCACGGTTATAAATGCAAAACTGAAATTTAAAATCGTTTTCACGTATCGAATAAATACATTAAATCGAAGACTTTTTATAATGTAGTTTCGCCTAACGAATCTTGCCGAGCAGAATTAAAGCTAATTATTTACGAACTACAAAACCTTTTTTTTTTCATTCTATTTTATTTCTCTTTAATTCAAAATCCGTCTTTTGGTAAAGAACACACTTATTTCATTTGCATCTATTGGATATTGAATCTTATTATCTGCTTTTTGGCCAGAACTAAATTGTGTGTGATTTATGGACACAACAGCCAGAACTCGTTCGATGATTTTGAATCATTGTAAAGAAATAATAGACAAATATATCAGACGAAGTACCTGATTTATGAGTATAGTAATTGCTATTGAACATATGCGATAAATATACGATTAGATGGATGTATACCAATGCATATATATTATATTTCTCGACATATTTCAATACATATGCATATATAAATATATATATATATATATATATATATATATATATATATATATATAGTATAAATATATATATATATATATATAAATAAATATATATATATATATATATATATATATATATATATATATATATATATATATATATATACCGTATGTCAACTACACAGATGCGTCCGCGTTTCATTCCCACAGGAAAGTATAAAGCCTGGTAATTTCCGGCGGAAATAAAACATGGAGACCTCTATGTAGTTTACATGCCATATATATATATATTGTCATACTATTACTACTAAGCTCTACTGACGGATTGAGTACTGTTGAATTATATATAAGAACATGTATACCCAATAAAGTAATTCTGCGGAACGGTAGAATTGTCAGACGTAGGACTCAATCTTTTTCTAAGAAGATTCAGGAAAAATTTAGATGATCACATCCGGGTCAGAGCCTTTGATTTTGAAGATATGCTTAGTCTTTAGATCTAGTGCCATTTTTATCGTCAATGACTCTGCGAAGTTTAAATAAGAAACACCTTATACCTACAACCACTCTTTTAAGTACAGTGCACCAATATATACTCCTTTCACATCCCCGCCTTCTCCCGAAACGCATACTATATCAATATAGATTATCAATATATAGAAATATAATATATTAGTTCATATTATCTTTTAATGCATGTGAATCAGTCAACATTTGTCTCCCTTGGACTTCTTCCTATATATTTAAATAAGACAAAACACCTTCACAAAATCATTACTTCTCAGATGAAGTTATGTTGGAATTAAAACATGTTTTAATTGTTTTAATTAGTCGTAATTCATAATAAACTGCACAAGTCGATCATCTCTGTCTGGGCTATCTTTGTATTTCTCTCCCAATCTCTCTATGTTGACTCAACCACTCTCTTATAGTTCTTAATGATTCTGTGAACATCGAGAGAGAGTGTGATTCTCTTTTCAAGCTTAGTTATCAATACACGCATTAGTATGCAACAGAGACACGTAGGTAAATTAGATAACAAATTCATACATCTCTTTTCTTCTATATAAAATAACAAAATTGATGATAATAATCATCAGGAAATAGAAATAAAAATACTATTATTTTTTTGTTCACGCATGATGTCTGCAAAGTATGTAACAGTGAATTTTCTGATGAAATTAAAGTTGAATAAATTGTGGTAGTTATTCTGAGCAAATGGGTGCGTGCAGGTCTAGTATTTGATGTATATTTGTATGTATTACACATATATATGGTAATTGTTATCATAACATTGTATATACACTATTTCATATCAGTATATATTATATCACTATCAACATATATATATATATATTTATATATATATACATATATAAATATATATATATATATATATATATATATATATATATATATATATATATATATATATATATAGCAATAGATAAAGTGAAAGAATAAAATTAGGTACGAATCAACTTTTATTACAATTCAAAGTTTTGGCAAAGTTCTTTAGAGTCCTTAACTCATGAGTTTTCAAAGAAAATCTTCTCTTCAGAGGACTATTACCGCAATGATATTACTGCAGGTAATAAAAATTAAACTTTGAAAAACATATAAAAAATATATAGAGAGAAAAATACATGAATGTATATACAACATCAAATATATCGGCCCAAAACATACTATTTAGTAAAACTATACAATTCATCCAAGTCAACAAGTCTAAAATAGCCCCAGGCAAGACATCCAAGGTGTTGATTAAAAGAATAATCCAAATGGTGAATGGTAGTCTAAGAGCGAAAAAAGCGAAAAAAAAAAGTTATCCAGGCTGGAAGTTCATTTACTGACGATGTAGTAGATAATAGTGAAAATTGTATTCAAGCTATATGCAAATTAATGAATTAATAAATTGCTAAAAAAACGATAAAGAAGACAAATAATATAAAAAGTTCAGAAGACTCACTTGGTTTTGAATATTATAATGTCCAAATTAAGAGTCTCCAATAGCTGATCGGAATAACGCAAACCCCCAAAATGCAATTCGAATAAAATACAATTCGAATAAAATTAAACTGGCGTATTATAATCGGCCGTTTACACTAAGTGAGAAATTCTTCAAACAAATCAGCTCAGCAGTTAAAAATTGCTATTTTTCTTCGAATGTGCGTGTTGTGTTTTCTTTAAAACCCTTATTGGCGTCCTCTCGTAAATAAGTTTTACCCCCCCCCCCCGCACCATACAAATAATGTAATTGATCATTTTGAATGTAGTTGTCGTGCTGACTACGTGGGTAGGACTAGATTAAGATTGGATAGTAAAGTCCAACAGTACATTCCGAGCAAGATCAGGAATGGAAACTTCCGGTCAAAAGAAGTTCAAAATAACAAATACGGGTCTTCCATTACACAACATTTATTGAAAAACCTGCCGTGCGCTAGGAATTTTAGCATGGACTTCTTCACCATTCTCAGTCATACTCACTCTTTACACCATCTAAATATCTTGGAGACGATCCACGTTCGTCTAAAACGACACACCCTTTGTATACAAAGGGAATGTATATTGGAACTAGATGTGATCAGTCTTTAAGCTTCATCCTTCATTGTATATATACCGTAACGCTATTTTATTTTCTGTACTCTCTCTTTTCACCACTTTTGTTTAAGTCACTCTTTTTTTTAAATTCCTTCGATAGAGCTTTTGTTAAGAAAGGGCGAAACCGGTCTACTGGCTTTTCTTTCTTGATTAACTTTTAATCATGAACGAGAAAATTCGTCTCCCCTTCATGCTTGCGATAATAACATTTTGTACTCCCCAAAAATCATGAAATATATATATATATATATATATATATATATATATATATATATATATATATATATATATATATATATATATCACGCTAATATATATTTACTGTGGTTATATTTGTATTCACGTCGACCAGGCACTGATTAGTTGGTAAAGTAAAGTAAACACTTGAACAACCATACCGATGATTTGTTTTATTTAATTTGAGAGTCTGACACTGAAGCAAAATAGAACACTGATGTTTTCTAAGTACTAAGTAATTTAGCTTATTTTTATTTCATAGTATTATTAGCTTATTTTTATTTCATAGTATTATTAGCTTATTTTTATTTCATAGTATTATTAGCTTATTTTTATTTCATAGTATTATTGGCTTATTTTTATTTCATAGTATTATTAGCTTATTTTTATTTCATGGTATTATTAGCTTATTTTCATTTCATAGTATTATTAGCTAAAACTTTGGGTAGAGATTTTATTTTCTGCGACGGCTCCTAAACAGTTAATTATCGCAGACACCAAACAAAGACAAAATAGACTTTCACCGATCTCGATAGGACTTTGACGTTAATTAAACTGAATTTTGAATGAAGAGAGAAGCAAGTAGAAAAGTAGAAAGTAGAAAACCAGTAATGGAAAAAGAAGGAAATTGGAAATTAAGATGTATTTCATTAGTTAGAAATTGGATTGTTTATTGTATGTTTACTTTGCGTGCAAATATGTTGAACCTAGTTGAAAAATGCAAGTTCAAAATACAAGCATCGTCTAATTCACGAGACCTTCGAACACATCTGGTAATTTGTGAAGGATTAAAGGTTTTCCAGTCGAATTTGAAGCATCCGCTTATATTGTTTTGAAACGATTACTGTGAACCGATGAACAATGATTTGTGATTCTTGGCACGAAACATGTCACTGTATATATATAAATAAATGTATATATATATATATATATATATATATATATATATATATATATATATATATATATATATATTATTAGTATACATTTTATGCATACACACATGTTAACACACTATGTGCATACATGATGTTTCAGCTACAACTGTATATCATCGACAGGTCGCTTAGATAAATTACACTTGAAAAACGAATACTAGGCGTTTAATATGTCCGTAGCTTAAACATGTATGCCGGTAAAATGTTTATATAAATACAAGTATATACTAAAATATAGCTATAATGCTTATTGAGCATTATTTAAAAAAAGCATTGTAGTACACTGATCTACTTCTATTAAAGAAACCTTTAACAAAGACTATATATATATACACCATATATATATATATATATATATATATATATATATATATATATATATATATATAATCATTTTATTTATTTATCATATATAAAGCTCTATTTTGATATTTAGCACTTTTTATAAACCCGGTTAAAATTCTCTGGATTACCACCCTGTGGATATTTTTCACCTGGATTATTACCATTATATATATATATATATATATATATATATATATATATATATATATATATATATAGTGAATGTTTTTATTCGAACATGTACTAGGTCTGCTACACTGGCATGTCGATGTTATCGATCTACAGCTATCAAGAGCTGAGGTCTCATCAGCCTGATGAGACCTCAGCTCTTGATAGTTGTAGATCGATAACATCGACATACTAGTGTAGCAGACCTTATACATGTTCGAATAAAAGCATTCACAATACAGCTATATATATTTATTGAGCACTCTTTTATAAGCCCGGTTTGATTCCCTTTGGATTTCATGCTGTTATAATCTATATTTTCACATCCATTTTACCAGAGAAATACGTTGTTATAGCTCTGAAGTGCTTTGTTTTTTGTACCACAGAAAAGAATCTGAGAATGGGAAACATCGAAGATGTTTAAGATAATCCAGGCATTGACTGAATGACTATGAAGAGTATAGGAATTCCGAGGATTCTTGAATTTACGAAGATACTCAGAAAACTAACTGATAAACGGATGGTGCGAGGATGCAAAGTGGGTTTCTCTGGTGATCGCAACTACCTAAGACATATAACAATTTAGCAAGACTTGGTTTAATTAAAACCCCAAGGAAGCCCCTTTATTATCACCACGGAGCGATCATTGATAGTTACTCATATCTGAACTCCTTGCGTATAAGAAATAAGATGCTCTGCCGATACTATAACTGAACGTCCCTAACTACCAAGATTGGTTTGTATCGCATAAAGAAGCGGCAAAGGGTATAAGAGGATAAACGGACTGAGACGTGGTATGTTACACCCATTAAGATCACGATCGAAAGGGGAGGAAAATACGTGCAGGTTGAAGGGATTCATTAACTAGGAAACTACATACTACTACCAGAAACAATCGGTTGTTAGAAAGTATTGAATAGTATGATGGATACTAGAATAAACCTGGAGTCTTGCTGCCACCCAACCCTCAGTAAAATATGCAGTTTGCTATCAATAATAAACCACGCGTAATGCACCAGTACCATTTTTAACATCTGAAGTAGCCAGAATTTTATCCATGTTACAGTTTTTTGGTCATTTATATTTTGATATATGTTTTGATATTCTTGAATTATTGATTCATGATAACCGAGTTTGTAAATACTATTTACTGTCTGAAATAAATGGCATATCATATATAAATCATTGAAATTAATGGCATATCATATATAAATCATTGAAATTAATGGCATATCATATATAAATCATTGAAATGAATTGAAATTGTTTAAATAGAATTTGGAATGGATGTTGATGAGATTACGTTTCCGTTATATTATTTCTTTTCATTTTTTTATGATATGAGTTCACATCGTTGCTTGCTCTTCAAGTCATAATCACTTATTTGCTCTATCAACTTCAACTTCCGATTCAAAAAAGTACTCTTGAACTAATGTCTCGATTCTTTAAAATAAATAATTGGAATTTAAAATACTATCCGTCTAGACAAGTTTCTCTATCCAGTAATCTTGTTAGGCATTGATAAATGATAAAATAAGAATATCGTTTGTGGTTAGGAGTTTACGCAATTCTGAAAAGTTATAAGCAAACAATGCATCTTAAACAAAAATTAGATAGAAAAGAAATCAGATTTCTTGAATGCGGTAAAAGTGTTTCCACTCTTGACCTTCTGTTGCAAAATTCATATAAATCTTGAAGTTTCCCTGTGGGCTTTAGTTGCCTTATCTACGAAGAACTTTAAATGTCTGGTGTGTATATTCAATAAAGAGTCGCTGTTTATTTTGGAACCCTTCAGAGAATAATTTTGCTAACTTTATTTGCGTATGTAGTAAATCATCATTAAAATATGGGTGTTTGATAGGTACGGAGTATATCGAAAACGCCCATTAATAATTTGCGAAAGAAATCGATTTAGCTTGTTCTATTTTCCTGGCTGAATTATTTAGATGTGAAGAAAGCGTTGATCTATACGGACGTTTTTTTTTACTACTCACTAATACTTATGCGTCCTTTGCAGTCGAAGGCAGTAGGCGTTTAAGTTCATTGAATATTGCACCTTACTCTAATCTGTAACGCGAAGGAAACCTTTCTATTGGAGTACGACCGGTTCGATCTGTGATGTCTGCATTATAAATACAAGTGTTATATTTATTGTTCTATACACGTCGGTGGTTTCATCGACATCCCCAACTTAACGACCGCATCCATCATCTAAGTTGTTAGATATCATTACTGGGACATAATAGACGAATATTTCTCTTTATCTAAGCAACTGCGGGGAAAAAGGGATCAAACACGTTAATCCGTGGAACAACGCAATAACTCCCCGACTCACTACCTAATTGGGGGATACTTCTCTCTCTCCCTCTCTCTCTCTCCCTTTCTCTCACTACTCTCTCTCTATCTCTCTCTCTCTCTCTCTCTCTCTCTTAACACGTGTTGTTGTTCGACAAATCAGACTCTTTATTATCGTTTCAAACACCTCCCTCTTAATTATCTAATACACGTTTGAGAACGCCGGGGGAAATGATTGTAATAAGAGTTTGTGAGGTGTTGTCTGAAACGAACGACTCGAAATAAGAAACTTAACGCGTATGTCACATGAGTTGATTATATTTTATTTATTTTCTCGTTTATCAACATCTAAATCATAGCTACGCCAGTTTTGTCTTTGTTAAAATTGTGTATGTTTCTTCCTGACGTGTTTTAATATAATTGTTAATATATATATATATATATATATATATATATATATATATATATATAAAGATAAATGAAGGAAGAGATATAAAGATGTACGAATGACAAATCTATTTCATATTCGATTGTTCAATGCAAGGCGTACTCTATGAAAACATGTTAATTTTTTTTCCTTAAGCCAAGGCTTTTCAAATATTAAAAAACTTATCATGATAGGATTTACATAGATGGATAAGGTGGCAGTGGAAAAGCCAAAATTCTAAATTTAAAAAATATATAAAGTAATGGACAGTAAGATTATGCGTGTAAATAATATGTAGTCTCTCCATTACTTTATATTTTTTCAAATTTAGAATTTTGGCTTTTCTACTGCCAACTTATCCATCTATTTATCCTTTATTTACCTTGATAATTTGTCTATCTCGTATTGAGCTTTAACTATTTCACTATAGGTTCTGTCCCATAAATGTATACTTTGAGTTTCATATTATATATATATATATTTGTTAGATCTACTTGTTGTATTCTTTGCTGTCTCTAATAAAAAAAACACACACACTCTCTCACACACGTATATAGTGTAGGTCTGTGTGTATAGTGTTACACCGGCCGTTCTTACACAGGAGAAACTACACCGGTTGTCACTATAAATAGTGCGAGTCACCAGAAGACAAAGCACCACCTTGTAACTGTCTAGTCAAGAGCTAGTCACTTTCTTACTTTGTTAATACACTTGTTGAACCAACCCTCGACTTGACTTCCTTTATTTATTATTTACTGTGGAACAACTTTACAACATATAGTATATAAGTATTTAATTACGTATGTAAGATCATATATTTTTATTTCAAAGAACACTATACATTAGATTATCATCAATCAATATCTGCGGTTCAACTTAAACACTGAAATCTTGGCCTTCGGGCCTTAAAGTACAGTATAGTTGAGTGGATAATATGAAAATATGCCCGGATGTGTAGATTATGCTTTAGTGAGTAATTACACACTTTATACATTTCAAAGATCTTTAAAAATTACTAAATCGTAAAAGCTAAATAAAAATAAACGATATACACGGAATAAACTTTACATTGGTATCACTATAAAATAAAAAAAAAAATGTTGAATTAAAAATTAAAATAACTACATACAACATCATTATTTTTCATAGCGATGGTTAGCGAAAGTATGAGACGAAAAAAGTTATTTTAGCTTCCACTTGTCAGCGTCAGATAACCCCTTGTGAACAATTATCTATATAGAAGTAGGAAGCGCCAAAACCCATTTCAAACAAAGCGATTGACACACATTGGACGAGAAAAATGAATACCGCCGGAGGGGATAAAAAAGTCAAGGACTCTACTTGTTTAATAGCTCAAGTAAACACTAGTTAGATATAAAGTTACCATAAAACATACATACACGCAATTAACTTGATAATTCACCGCTAAAATTAAACATTAATATCTGTTGATGAAGACTGGTGATCGCAAATATATGTAGTTTAATGATAGAAAAGTAATTAAGTGATAGATATAAGTATATACACATGGAAGCTTGTTTTTTCGTGTATCATATCTGTCGCACAGCTTGTAAAAGCTTTTTTTATCTCTCATATACATACACACACACACACACACACACACACACACACACACATATATATATATATATATATATATATATGTTATTATATAAAATGAAGTAATAAAATAAGGTGTCAATCAAATTTTATTAGAATTCAAAGTTCAAGCAAAGTATCCTTAAGTCCTTAGCTCATGAGTTTTCAAAGATAATTCTTCTCTTCAGAGGAACATTACCGCAGTTATACTACTACAGGTAATAAAATTACACTTTGAAAATATATAAAATTATATACACAAATACATAAAAATACATAACATCAAATATATCAACCCAAAAACATACTTTTTGTTGAATCTATACAATCCATCCAGGTCATACAAATTGAGAAACATAATCAGGAAAGGAATTCAGAGGTTTAACCGAGGATTACTCCAAGTTATAAACAGCAGTCCATATACGTGAAATTGAAGGAGCTGACAAAGTTATCCAGTCGCGAAATGTGTCAATATTCAATGTTAATGATAAATACATCAAATAATATAGAAAGTTCAATTAAAATTCCAAAATCCCGATATGGGCAACCCAAATCAAGTCAAAGTTCGTTGTTAAATTAGAATTTTTCTGTAGTAGTATAACTGCGGTAATGGCCCTCTGAAGAGAAGAATTATCTTTGAAAACTCATGAGGTAAAGACTTAAGGATACTTAACTTGAACTTTGAATTCTAATAAAATTTTATATTATAATATTAATGCTCTATCCAGTATATTGAGCTTCAGTTTTTATCCGGATGTTTTACTAATCATAAGATATTAGTTGACGCTTATATCTTTTGTTGGATTTCTTCATTCATATATATATATATATATATATATATATATATATATATATATATATATATATATTAATAATTGTTTTAATAATTTATTTTTTATGTACATAAAAGGAAGTCATAGACACGTGTTTCTAGCTATGTCCCGTCATCAGGATAACTACCTTGGACACACACACACACACACACACACACACACACACATATATATATATATATATATATATATATATATATATATATATATATATATATATATATATATATATACTTTTCAAAATAAAGAAATCAATAATATTAGCAAAACTAAAGAGCTAAGAGGGGAATTAAAGTGCCGGGGAATATTAATACGCCATAAAAAATACATTTTAATTTAATAGTCGTTTAAAAAGGGCACAGCACGTTTTCCGCGAATTCTTTTCCAAAGAATATATAAATTGTATACCTCCAAACATTTGTTTATATATATATATATATATATATATATATATATGGCAATGTCAAGGGACTAGTCTAATTATATAAAGTGTTGAGCGTAGCAAATTGAACCGTTTGTGAGACACATTCAGACAGAAATAGAGTGAAAGAAACAGTCAGTGTCAGAGTTACATAAAGAGCTTTGCCCCTTCTGGAATCGAGCGGGTTGACTCTTATGATCCAGAAGCAAACACGCCTCCCTCTCTACCTACTAAAAGAGACAAGTTCCTTGTATATATACTAGATTGAAGGAGAATTTATTTCATTAATTAAACACCAATTAAGAGCTTTATTGTGTTTTTAAATTGTTTGGGGAGTCTGTCTAATCTCACCATTTTATTGCTATTCAAATTGTTACATGTGCCTTTCTTCAACCAGATTATGTTCCTCCGGGTAGCAGCGACATATACCTCTGGACTAGATCAAATCATAAATGACGGAAAAGTATTGTCTAGCTCAGGAAAACGCTTCATTCTACGGTGTTAAGCCTTTTCCAAAAAGGTAGATAACATCAGCTTTACGCCCCCACGAACTGCCAAAAAAAGTGCGGATACGCCATATCAACCTACGCCGAACTACCAGAAACATTCCGAGCGCAAACACGACACTATCTGGTCGCTGAACGTGAGGACAAAGTAACATTCGAAATACATTTTATTAGTGTAAAAAATTGTTTGATTTTCACCAGAGGTTGAGAGCGAAATAAAAATATTAATCCTTGTCGCATCCTTAATGTATCGACCGTCTACAAATCAATAGTTTCACTGTTCATCAAAATTTGTGTTTCAGAAATATAGCACCGCTAGTTTTGATATGCCGTACAACGAACAAATAAAACGAAACCAGTTTAATAATTCGTAACATATTTGCTTGCGTATCAACTGATCTCACGTATGTTAATCAAAAACATGATTTAATTCATATATCCCGTTAGTCATTCGAATTTCATTTATTTGATATATGCGTGTAGAAATATATGCTAAAATGTTAAACAAGAATTTAAAGACAGCAATAGTAAGTTGCATGATAAGCGAGTACATACGGTATTCTTACAAACGAGGAGTAAAAAGAACATAAGTAAAATATATAAAGATACATGGAAAGTCAAATGATAGAATATATATCGTTACTTAAAAATACCATTTGGATGACTCAGGGCTCGGATCGAGAAACAATTCTATTTTTGAAAATCTCAAGAAAAAGCCATTGCCAAAAAATACTGATCAATTTTTTCCTTAACAGCGTTTATAATTTATTTCAGTCTTAGCAGAGGAAACATATTGTTTTTGCGCGTGTTCTTTCGCACAGAAAATAAGTTATTATTTCTGAGCCTGGATCCTATTTGCAGTTCTACTTTTAAGATATATCTAAGATATAAATAATGGGGACAAATTATGGATTTGTGGATCTATTCTAGACACGTTTATCGAGAGGCTCTATTACTATTTTAATATTGAGATTGTTGTAATACTTACAATATGATAGTCGACATTTTTAAACCAGCTAGTTCTGGGTATGCGCCTCTATTCTTTTAACAGAACAAACTCTAATCCACACGGCCTACCTTAGAATACGTTTCCGTTCCAAATATTGTTTATGAAACGACATATAAGAGAAAAGCAAGAAGAAGCCTTGCGACAGTTACAGTAGAGCGAGTTTTACTTCCGATTTAAAAAAATAACATTATTAAATTAATTTCGAAATTTCATTAAAATTTAAAATAAATTACAAAGTAAAAATATAAATATTTAATTTTATATGGATTATTGTAAGAGAACGTGTTGTGTGTATATATTGTTTATCAAATGTTAACTTGGATCTATTTTCTTGTATTTTTATATAACAGTCACGGACTTATACTAAATTCTTCTAAAATGAAATAGAATCAATATTACATTGAATCTGCATTACTAGTTTTATTCGTTACTACATAATACATTATGTATTGATTTACTCCTCTCCAGGAGTTAGGCACAAGGCCAGTTTTTATCGTACTCCCACAAGTAAGATGTGACCCAAGGTTGGGTCGGGAAAGTTGGGTTTAAAAATTGCCTGGGCAGCCTCGTCGGCATTCCCCGGTAGGGGCGCCTCAGGCAGTAAGCAATAAACTTACTCCTCCCCAAAGAGGGGGGGGGCGAAGCCTGGGAGGGTGGACCTCCTAGAACTGCACAGGACAGACCCATAGATCGGTGTAAATCAAGCCCCGAAGGCCAAGACAATACCAGTCTATGGGGTGCAGTATCCATCGGAACAGATACTACACTTTGATCTTGACCAAAAGGCCAAGAATAATAAATCATGTAGAAAAAATTCCGAAGCAACATAAATTATAATGTAATTTTAAAACTAAAATTCGTGTATTCATATAGAATCACGTCTTTTGATACAAATTATTGAAACGCGGAAAACATAACTTTGGTTATAAAATGTTTATAAAAAAAAATACTAAATATTCTTTCTTTTGGAGATAATTGCATTTGAAAATGAAATACGTGCGTTGTTGATATTTCGTGAACATTCTAAATTTAAAAGGATTCAGAAGAATTTAAACTCTCATATAGAAATGTTTTAACTTGCTTCACATTCGTAGTAATGCTCATGTATTAAAACTCGAAAGTTTTTGAAATTTTTCTATTGAATAATCTTATGAATTGTAAATGAATTCTGTGACTAAATAGAATACATATTAATGTGTCAATGAATAGTTTTGATGCTAAATAGCAGTGTAATTTGAAAAGTAAAAATCAAAAAATCGAAACATGAGTTTTTCGAACAATTGGAAAGCTGAAAACGAACATTAAATTATCTGATTTTTACAAAATAAAACGAAATAAAGAAAATATGGTTAACTTATGGAGTAAGAAACATTAAAATTAGTACTGTTTTTTTGTAGGGAAACTTTAGTTACGAATAAATATTAGTCTTTGAAAATAATCACTTCAAAATTTTAAAGGATTTTGAAAGACTTAAAGTGTCGAATAAAAAGTAATTTACATTGCCGTGAACACATTTATCAAATATTCATATATATATATATATATATATATATATATATATATATATATATATATATATATATATATATACATATATATATATATATATACTCTTTTCCGGTATAACTGCAATTGAGTCAGTGTTGCGTGCCTAGCAAGTGCTTCAAAATAATCATATATATATATATATATATATATATATATATATATATATATATATATATATGATTATTATATATATATATATATATATATATATATATATATATATATATATATATATATAGTGTGTGCCAGGTTGTATATTGAAAGAAATCAAATAAAGTGCTCGATCATAGAAGAGAGCTAATATAATTTATTTAGATACTGTATATTACATATTTCAGCAATGTACCGCGGTTTCATCCAAAAGGACAGATAAAGACATGTCTAAGATGTCTAAATCTGCCATTTTGGATGAAACCGCGGTACATTGCTGAAATATGAAATATGTAATATACATTATCTAAATAAATTATATATATATATATATATATATATATATATATATATATATATATATGTAGCTTCATACTTCTCTCTATTCTTTTGTATTATTTTACTTTAGTCGAAGTTCTCAGAAATCAAGGGGACCGTACCTGGGGCTAACACTTGATCTAAATAAGAGATACATACATATACGAATATTCTATTAAAGTTTTTCTGTATCTCTCACACATTGTGGAAGTAAAGAAGTTAAGGTCATCAGTTGTGCTCTCTCCAATTGACCAGTTGATTATTTTATAGTGTATCTTTCTTTTCATTTTACGGGATTTCAGAACAAGAATTCATCAGGTCTGGTAGAGTATCCAGTATAGTGATGTTACTAGACGCAACATCACTTCAAGAACGTGCACTATTCCTTATATGAGCCAATGTATAGTCGTGTCGAACGGAATTTGCATTTGGACTACGAATAGCATGGTTACTAAGCGGTTAACGACGCGGACTGTGAAACTGGGAGTGCCGGATTTGAATTTAGTTCGTTCCGCGGAGACACTTGCATCAAAACCCACACCTAACCTTGTGTCTTATCCCTTTGAGTGGAAGTAAATGAAAAACCATGTTATTTTTAATATTTGGTCAAGGTTAACTTGTATTAAGAGACCGAAAACAATCGAGGATGGTGTCCAGTAGGTAATTCAAACACTCCAGTAAGTAATTCTAACTCTCGACTATTTTAAATTTTTCTTGTCTTTCTGTTTTTGCTGGAGATGGGGCATTCTACCGGATGCGAGACATTAACAGGTTATTTCAGATACTCCAGCCTAGAAATCTTGATAAGATACTAACCGTCCCTTTAAATCCAATTGTTTGTATTTCTCTTGCACTCGGTTCACCGGGTATACTCGCCAGATAGCTTTTGAAATTATTTTTCATTAGTCCTGTTGCTCTTATAATTACTGGTATGATGGAGATTTTCCTAAGATTCCAGTTTCTTCTCATGTCGTACATAAGACCTTGGTATTTCGTAATCTTTTCCCTTTCTGCTCTGTTCAATCCTGCATCATGTGCGTCTATGTATATTTCTATATATGTATGTGTGTATTTGTGTATCTATGCTTAGATTTTTGCGTTGTTTCATTTATGCAAGTGTGTATATATATGTATATATCTCTCTATATATATTTGTGTGCGTATGTGTATGTCTGTTAAGCACATGGGTATATATATATATATATATATAAGTATCTATGTGTATGTCTATGAATATATCTGTTTACATGTACCTTTGTATGCTTTAACTATTTGTATATATATATATATATGTATATATATGCATATATATATATATATATATATGCATATATATATATATATATATATATACATGAGTGGATGCACTTGTGTGTATATTTATGAATATATGTGTGTATTATCTCTATCTTTATAAGTTTTTAAATTTAGAGAAAGATATAACATCTTTATTGTTCTTGAAGTAATAAACCTGAGTTTATATGTGTATTAAATACACACACATATATATATATATATATATATATATATATATATATATATATGTGTGTGTGTGTGTATGTGTGTGTTTGTATATGTTTGTATGCATATATATATATATATGTGAATATGCGTCTAAATATGTTGTTGTGTTTAAATAGTCAGGTGTATAAAGATTATATTAGTATACATATGTATATATATATATATATATATATATATATATATATATATATATATGAAAAAACTTGCATATACATTGACACAGTTTAACAATTATATATATTGTTAGAGTCAAAATACATTTTAAAGAAAGAATGAATATTTAACAATACATTGTTTTTAATTGTGTTTTAATTCAAGTTAATAATAATTTAATTTTGATTTTATTTTGTCTATATGGTGTAAATAAACATGTATATAGCTTTTTTTGTGATTTGTTGTGGGGTGTTCTTTAAATGATCAGATATTGTTAGATTGCATTATTAGTATGTCTTAAAATGTCGAAAAGACACTCATAAAAACGACTATATACAGTTTTATTCACACCAAGATAAAAACAGGATTAATAAGTGGGGTGTATGTACGTTTTTTCAGAATCTGTAGTCCACAATATCTTGAGGAATAATTCAAATACATCACACATTCATTGAACACATTGCAATACCCCACATATTTCATATTAAATGCAAAAAAGAAGACACTACACCTTTTTTTTAAATATAATGAGAAAAATTATCGCTCATAAATATACATATTCTCTTACCTAACTATTTTAATAGTACAATAATTTACAACAATCTAAATGAACTGGAAATTTCCTCGATACAAAATACATCACACACTATAAAACAAACATAAAAACCAACAATACATAAAAACATATCGGGTATCTTTTACAATAATCCGCAGAGTCGCTAACGGGGTCCAAAAAACGAACGAGAACGGGGTAAAAAAAATATACAACAAGTGAAGCTGACCTACGTTGAGAATAGATATTTTCCTACTTACCTATGAAATTTGTTTGTATTTTTACGTAGTATAAATGAGTTTTCATTAGATGTAAAAACAAATTCTTGTTTTTTTTTCACCGGTTTTTATTAAAATCAAAATAGCGTCTCGTCCTTACTTCCTTACCAACCCCCTCCCCCCCCCCAATCGTCACCAGTGAAGATTTGTTGAATCAGCACTCATTATAAACCCTACTACAAGTAAACCACGTAATAGCTGATACAATGAATCTCCTTTAATTAGAAAACTTATTTTATCCGTACAGAAATTCATTTCACCTCCATGCTAGCTATATTATACGACCCTCCCAACATACTTTACACATACTATCTATAATAAAATCAATAAATAACAAAAGCCAAATAAATATAAATAAATAAAAACATCCGTTTCATTTTATGAACATTTTACGCATTTAAATTAAACACAGGTATGTTTGATTTCGAAAGAAGTACTAAGCCCCATTTTTTAAATATTCTGACGACTATTTTTTCAAGTCAATAATCCCGAAGACATCATGAAAGAAATAATATTGTTGCTCTCATTTTTCATTTTCCATCTATATGAGTTCGAATATATATATATATATATATATATATATATATATATATATATATATATATATATATATATATATATATATATATAAAATAATAATACATTTCTTAACCCGAGCTATATCTTATTTGCCACCTCTCCCTCTCGCCCAACCCATCCCCTTATGGTATATTTATATTTGACTCTCCCTTTCTCTTTCTTCGATAACCAACTATGTGACCCCACTTAACATGGCGCACGTTTCTTCTTCCTTCGTCATGGTTTTAATAACTTCGACTGCTACAAATTTTTCCCCACAACGTCTAGAGTTCACTATTTACTCCCACTGCTACCATCTTTTTGAGCCCATAACTTATCTTTTAATAAGCTACATTTTAGGGGTACATAACGCATGCCCCCTCCATAATGATTTAAATAACTCCGACCGCTACCATTATTCCCCTTCCCCATCACACACGTTTAACAGATAACTTTATACTCCCACAGCTACCATATTGTTTTAACTCATCATTTTACTGTTCCTAAACAGTTTTTAAAGCTTTTCTCTTCCTGTTACTGTTTCAAATATTTGTACTTGTTTGTAATTTCCTCAGACCAATTACCCTGAGAAAGTCTTGAAATAAAGATTAAACGTTGAAGAATGCATAAATAATGTTTGGTTTTCTTTTATTCATTTCTCATAACGTTAGAATAATATTTCTATTTTGATCATACATCTAAGCACGTAAGGCTGTGAAAAATTCTCTATCGATTTCTTTATATTTATGTACACCCGTTTATTTATAATGGTGTCACACACATCTCTACCTATCTCTCATATAAATATATATATATTCATATGTGTGTGTGTGTGCGTGTGTGTGTATGGATTAGTCTCTGAGTATGTGTGTTTCATCTGTTCAACTCCAAACGTTTGTGTACTCTGCTCTCTTGTTAGTGAAGATTTAGTAGCATTCGATTTGTAGTTTTGAACAAATACTGTTCTTTGATCGACGAATTCCATTTGCGTTGCATGCATTTTTCAGCCGGCCGTGTCAGATGTGATAATTATCAAAACCAACAGCGACTCGTAACCAGTTAAGCTGTAAACTTTGAGACAAGACGGGCGAAATGTGTTTTCTAAGTAAATAGGACTCTAAAGTGGTCTTGAGAGTAACGCCCTGTCATGTTATGGCGTATAGAACAACTCACTGCATAATAAGTGTAAAGCATGCGAGGAATATTGATTATGTCGACACAAAAGCTGGAAGATGCAAAAGGTTCTACAAGAAAGTAGGCGATCTGGGGAAGGACTTTCTTGTTAAGAAACAAACTTGCGAACAACTGGTTCCTTTGCTTTTCCTGTAGTATGCTGCAACTTGTTAAAGATCTGGGAAAAACAATTTCATTCTAACAAGATATCTTAGACTTGTTAGTGAGGCTTAAATCAACACACTTTACGTCAGACAGAAGACATTTTGTCTTTAGCCGGATAAACTTATAATATCAGGAATCCTTTTGAATACACCGTTCATTAAGAAATGTTTTTTTTTTTAATTTGAATTACATTTATATAAATTATTAAAAAAAAAAATTATCAAGAGGCCAAGTTTTATCAGCTAGATCTTAGTGGAAAATCAAATAACATGCATGTTTTAAACGAATGTATGATGTAATATACTGTCATTCTTATATGTTAGAAAAGAACCCTTTCCAACGCATATAGAACATTTCTATATATGTTGGCAAGTTGCAATGCTGAAGCTCTGCAGGATACAGGTTATTTTATAAAGGCAAGCTTAGTTCCAATATACAAGCAATGAAAATATAATAATGCGTAAGCAAGGTAGTGCTACACCTTTCTGCAGTAGGAAAAGACAACTCTGATGTCACATACTTCAAAGTGTTCACTGAATATGAGTCATTACTAACCAGAAGTGTATGCATAAAAATACAATATGCCGAATACTTTTGTCTTTTCACCTACTAGAATAAACTATTTAGGCTTCTATACAATATAATTGCATCAGGCCCCGTGATCTCTGTGGTTGTATAAAAAATCATGTGTCTTTTTGTGCACGGTTATAACATTATATAACGCACATATTCTGGTTCTACTTTGTATTCGATTAACTTTTCAGCGGTGGGGCCGGATTATGTAATGACCATTGACTGGCTGCCAGAGGGTAATTATTATAACTATTTTCACCTGTATTATTGGTATATATTTATTTAAATCATTTATTGCTTTTTTTTATCATAGAACTATTATTATTATTATTATTATTATTATTATTATTATTATTATTATTATTATTATTATTATATTCTATTAATACTATTATTGTTATATTATGACAGGCCCTATATTCTGTATACGCGTAAGGTTAGCTAGTATGAAAGAAGTAGAACTAAGTGCAGTTTGGGTGCATTGATAATTTGGGACGCATGTGTGGATGGACGTACGAGAGATCGCTTGACTTGCGCGATTTGTGACGGTGTCATCTCGTGCAAATATTATGTGCATTGTGATTTGGGACAAACAGATATGATTCATAATGATTCATTCTGTAAGTCATAACATACTTGATGTGAGAGAAAGACACGAAAGCATTAGAGTTTTGTTGTATTATTCGTTGAGGGGACAAAGGGCTCTGACGTCACATATCCTTTGTGTGAAAAGTTAGTTTTCAATCAGTTCCTGACTTTGAAAGCGAGGAGTCAACACGCTTAGCCATGTAGCGATTATACACTAAAATGTTAGAAAATAGCCGATTGCATCCGACGTAGCCACAGAGTCGTATGAAAGAAAGGGTGTAATGAAGAACCGACGAGTGGGAACCTCTCCAATAGAACGACGTGTGAAATAAAAAGAACAAAAATCTCTCTCAGAAAAACCGTCTCCGAATGTCCTTGTCTTCGTGCTTGAAACAGAATTTGCCCTCAAAAAAGGTACACCACTGCTGTCACGAGCCAACGACGGAGTGAGTATACCAACAAATCCACGAGCAGCGGAGGCAGAAAAATGTAACGTAACTTTTCTTAGTTCAGTTTAAAATGTTTAAAAGAAGAAAAAAAAGAATATGCTTAACGAACAATGGTTTGAATCTGTAAAGAACTTAAAGACACTTATATTTGAAATACTATGTGTAAATACGTAATTTAAAATTTCCCTAAGGAAATTGTGTTGAAGTGACTCTTAAAATGTGTTTAAATTACGTGATTTGAGATGTTTTGAGAAGATATGTTTAACGAGAGCTAATGAGAATGGTAAACAGTTTAAAGGTTTAAAATCGCCATTCGTTAATTTGTGTTTGAAATTGCCTGTTGAAAATATCTATTAGAGTGCTTTTCAGAAAATGTATTAAAAAAAAAGTTCGAAAACGCTTAATAGTTTTCTCGTAAGATTTCGTGTTGTTTCGGTTACGAGAGAGTTAATTTTACATGGGTATGTAACAAATGCCTTTTGGTGCCACAATGTAACAACATTATTATTATTATTATTATTATTATTATTATTATTATTATTATTATTATTATTATTATTATTATTATTATTATTATTATTATTATAGTTGTAGTTGTTGTTGTTGTTGTTGTTTAATTTATTATTTTTTTAGGTTTATTATGATAATTATTGGTTGGGGTATTAGTAGTACTATTATCATTATTGTTATTGGAATTTATACTGTCATTATTACTATAAATAGTCGTATTATAACAATTATTATGACGGTTAAGATTAAGCTTATTTTTATTAGCATTATTATTAGTAGTATTATTAGTTATATAAGTTATACTATTATTAGTGTTGTTAATATTGGTCATGATTTTATGATTATTAGTAATCAGTATTATAATAAACACCATATATTATTAGTATTACTATTATGAACATTACTATTATCACTAGGAGTATTACTATTACTATTAGTTTTGTTATGAATAGGATTATTAATTATTATTATAAGCATACACATTATCATTATTATCATTATTATTATTATTATTATTATTATTATTATGATTATTAATATTATTGCCAGTATTATCATTATTATTATTTTCATTGTTATTATCATTATTATTGTCATTATTATGATCATTATTAAAACAATTATAATTAGTATTGTTATCATCATATTATTGATATTATTATTTTATCACTATAATAATTATCATTATTATTATATTTACTCACTAGGACTTCTCATATAGGTCGTCATCCGTGATTGCTCACTGATAATCCTTAGTAGTGTTCCCTGGAGTCTGAGTGACGACAAGTTTCCCAAGATTTCTAATCCTCTTCACCTCTATTACCATATTACCGCAATTATTATTATTATTATTATTATTATTATTATTATTATTATTATTATTATTATTATTATTATTATTATTATTATTATTTGTACTCACTAGGAGTTATGCAATCAGGTCATAAGTGATTGCTCACAGACAAGCAGTGGTATTCCCTAAAGTCTGAATTACAGCAAGTCTCCCCAAATTTCCAGTATTCTCCACCTCGTTTCCATAACCACCACAAAAATCTTGTCGTATTGCAACACCCGGTTACCATTGATTTCTCGTTGGTAAGGATTATTGATCTTTTTGTGATTTGGGTGGCAATAAGCCTCCCCAAGGTCTTAGCAGTCTCTGCACTTCCACTGGAGGTCTTGTTTGTGCTGTCCCTCCTCGGTCTTCTCATCCTCCTTGACCCTATGCAAATAATTTGTGTTGTGTTAGCCTACACTGGTACCATTTAAAACAATATTATTAGTAGTATTTTATTATTATTATTAGTAGTAGTATTATTATTAGTAGTAGTATTAGTAGTAGTTGTAGTAGTAGTAGTACTATTAATTTACTTTTAATTCATTTTATTCCCATACAAACTTAACATAAAATAAATCCTGGTATCATTTTTCTTCAAAATTGCGTACAAAAAATGAATATCAAGCCACGTTTATCTTTATGTGTGTGTGCATGTGTGTGTTCAGTGGCGATATAGACCCCCTTCCCTTAGAACCTAGCTCCTACTTTTTTCTTCACTATGTGCCACTACTTCCTTCACAACTCCTATTCATTGTGAAATCCAGCCTCTCACTCATTTCTACATATAATCTGAATAACCGCACTAAGTTCGAATTATGCAACACGTATTTAATACTAGAAATCGGTAGTTTCTCACCCCTTAACTGAAGATATACAAACGATTTATTTAAAATATTTAAGATTTGAACATGTGACCTATCAGTTGTGAATCTCAAGGTTTTCATTTTCCTTCTTGTTCATTATTTAATATGAACAACTAAGTAAACTACCGACTTACTTTGATTAAGCATATCGTAGTTTTAATGGCTATAGATCAATAACTTCACCATGACAGTGCCGCTTCTGAGCGTGTTTGTATAAATAAAAATATTAATATATATACATATATACATGCATATATATATATATATACATATATACATGCATACATATACATATATACATACATACATATGCACATATACACACACACACACACATATATATATATATATATATATATATATATATATATATATATATATATATATATATTCTGACATATAGTCTAACCCAGGGGCGAGCAACCTTTTCAGAGTGAGGGCCAGATGAGACTTTTGGAAGAAGAACGCGGGCCAGAGTAAAAAACGAAATCTCAGAATTACTATATTTTGTTTACATGAATAAATTGTAGAAACATTGCATTGAATACTCTACAAATCTGATATTTTTTCTGAAGAAACTTCTGTATGTAATGTTATAAAAGGCGCCGATGAAGGGCCATTTTAGAATCATAAAAAATAATGACAGGGGAAGTAGCAAGTTGATCCAGCATTCGTTTTGACACACCTAACATAAGTTATATGTTTCATGCCCTTTCCTTGTCTCTCGCTTCCTCTTTACCTCTCTCTTTCTCTTCTTCTATTTTTATCTCAGGCCAAGGATTTGAATTAATTAGTTTTAAAAAAATGTAATATACATGCATCATCGCTCGCTGATATTTATACATTTTCATCCCACTGAAAATCTGAATCGAAACCTACTTTTACGTCTAAGGCTACAAAACGATATGAGTTTTACGCGGAGGTCCGCGGGCCGGATTGCAATAATAAAGCATAGCATGGTGGCGAGCCGGACGCCAAGCTTTCGCGGGCCGAATGTGGCCTGCATGCCGGAGGTTGCCCGCCCCTGGTCTAACCAGCATACTTGAAAACCAAAAATGTCATGGGTTGAAACACACCCATTATATAATGAATGCATTAATAAAAACCTTGATGTTTCACTAAATCAAAACTACTGAACAATACGTGAAAAGCTGATTATTAATCTGTCAGTTTGATTAAAGGAAGAAGCCGTTTTAGAAAAAATAATCATCTAAAAATGTCTCTAAAACATGCACAAAACTAAAAGAAACAAAATAAGAACATCAAATGGCAAACATCACAAAAAAGATTTACTTCCAAATAATAAAGTGCCGACTGAGCGTTATTATACAAGAAGCGTAATCTCGTACCGAAAGTGAGAGAAAAAAAAACACCTCATAAAACGGTTGCAACAACTAAACCGGCTGTCTTATAAGATCGGATCTACAAACTACACTGAAGAGGCCAATTCTATCTTGGCGAGATTTATCTGTACTATAAACTAAAAATGAAAGTTTATAAAAAAAAAAAAAAAAGATCGGTATCGATTTTTCTTTTTTTAATAAAAAAAAAATATCGGATCTTTAAACTTGCTTTAAAAGGTATTTTATTTTACCTTACTCCTTGTTCTTAAATTTAATTTGGATGCTTTAAAAAAAAGTATGAACTTTTCAAATATATACATATACCACGTGCAAGCGTAATCTCGTACCAAAAGTGAGAAGAAAAAACACCTCATAAACCGGCTGCAACAACTAAACCGGCTGTCCAATAAGATCGGATCTACAAACTACACTGAAGAGGTCAATTTTATCTTGGCGAGATTTATCTGTACTATAAACTAAAAATGAAAGTTTATAAAAAAAAAGAAAAAAGATCGGTATCGATTTTTCTTTTTAAAAAAAAAGATCGGATCTTTAAACTTGCTTTAAAAGGTATTTTATTATATATTACTCCTTGTATTTTGTATATATATATATAACTTATATTGTCTGTCTGTCTGTATGTCTGCCTGTATGTGTGTATGTATGGGTAGCGATCAATCACAGTTACACGATAGATGTAAGTGTCAAACCACTCGCAGACTTAGAATCAGCACCTTCGACCCGATGTCAAAAGTGCTTGAACTTTTTTAAAACTCATTTTTCCAAATTAAAAGGACGAAAAAATTAATTTTTAACAAATGTTCCGCCTTTCAAGCCTAACGAAACACATAAAATAAAGGCTATAAATGAACTCACATCAAATACATTAAACCAACAGCGTAAGAAATAAAAAATATAATTGATTAAAACCTCCATTAAATTATAACATGGTTAACAATTCTTAAAATTAATCAACCTTTCTGTCCTAATAGTATCCTCCATAAAATCATTAATTAACATAGCCTTACATGTAGCTACAGTGTTTGTGATAATTTAGAAAACATGATAAAAATCTACAATGAAATATTAAATTCTAAAACTGTAAAGAACAATAACATGAACACTTACCCACATTCAAACGAATCTAACGAGGATAATACTTGTAACTGTTATAATAAAACAAATTCCCCTCTACAAAAATGATGTTTATCAATCTCTATAGTCTATGAAGCTACTATTACATCTAGTGAAAACCCAACTGAATATAAACAAATCGCTCGAAATACCTTCTTAAAAAAAGTTAACATCAATAGATGTTCCTTTAATAAAATGGATTATAAATAAAACACTTCACTTGTGCAGCACTTCGGGCTCCTCACCACAGATAAAAACGCCAATAGCTAAATGAACTATCATTTAAAAAAAAAAAACTAGCACATGTAGATCCCTAAACACACTCTGGTAACTTTATGGGATTTATGTGGTGGCCTATATGCCTTATACTAAATAAGTATATGTTCTAAGTTATATATAAGATGTGTATTGATTACTTACTCATACTAATATGAATAATCATTTATCGCTAAACTTTTTTCTACTATAAGATGTATATGTAACGATAACTTATCCTTGTAATAAAGCTGTAGTTACATTTGCATTGTTTATTTCATGGTATATTTACATATTAACCGAAATCCCCAGGCGTTTACATGTTTTATAGAGTATACGGTGAAATTTATATATTTTCACAGTAATTGATTCCCTTTATTTATGACTATAATAAATATTATATAGTATGGAAATTTTCTGCCTCTTCTTCTTTTTCTTCTTCTTCATCTTCTTCGTATTATTATTTTTACTCACTCATATCATCGTCAGTGATTGCTCACCGACAACAACCAATGGTATTTCCTGCAGTCTGAGTGTCAACAAGGTATTCGAGAATGTTCGCTAATGGGGCAATACACCGGTGTTCTATCCTCGTCTGTGTCACACCAAATACTAACACATTTTACTTACTGATCCCTTGCAAAACTCCCAGAACTGTAAGATCAGTATCAAGGGAATGGGGTGTAATCGATGGAAAGAAAGAAAGCATTCCCTTACATCTAGACGTAATAGCAAATGAGAAAAGAGACTTCGGATATCCCTCGACTACGGTTGACTACATTACGTATAATTTTAAGGGGATTGTAAGTTCATGCCATTATCAAGATAATAAGTGCATACTGGAACATATTGCATTCGGTATACGTTACATATTGCTTGGAATAAATATTAATGAAAAATACATGTATATTTACCAAGTTTCCTATTTGATCGGAGATTATTGATATGTGGTCGTTTAATAGTTGCTTAGTGCATCATAGGAAATGTAGATAGTTGATTGATTCTCTAACCACATGACCTGAGAGAGATTCCAAATTTAATTCGGAGTTACTGCGAGGCCACGCATAATGAATGTCTTAATAGATATAATCGTTTATGTTCTTCGCTCTTCCTTATGAGGATAGTCCAAAATAAACTAGTGGAGGAATTGAAGATGCATTGATTGAGAAATAAAATGTTAGGTTAACTCTTAAAAGACGCCATTTCTAAAAAAGATGCCGCAACCTATTCCTTCCTGTCTCTTGAGATAGGAAATATGTACATTACTGATGGTCGTCACGCCAAACCTCGTATTATCCAAGTGAATAAAGGTTGAAGTCGTTTTTATTTATCACGACTATTACGGGTTACTGTTATTTAAATCAATAATAGAATGTAGTCTTTTGAAATCCGGAATATATAATAGTGACAAACACCCCAAACACATCCGTTTGTATGCCTAACTAGCGTAACTATATCTAACATTTTACGATACATTAATGTTTGATAGTATATACTTGTCTATTAATGAAAGCAGCTTTCCTCATCCAACTACAGTGCCCCTCTGACTCTTAATTTGCCTCTGAGTTCGTTTCTCTATTTTTCTATTTCAGTTTTTGTCTATTCTAATTCTTTCTATGTCGCCTTTCCGTCCATATTCACAGCTTCGTTTTGATACTGCGGTGATAGGATCTTACGTCACAATCTTTTATCTGATGATGACGTCAATTGGAGTGGCTTCATATCATAGCATTGTACGTCGTACCCACTATTTTTGTTCTTTCTCCATTATTTTATCTTCAAGTACAATAAAAATAAAAATAATTCTTTTTCATGTAACTATCGTCTCCACGTCTTTTGATCATAATGAGGACAGCAAGAATAGACACTTTCAATAATGAGAATAGACCCAACAAGTTCAGATATTTTTCTGTTTTTCAAATATTGCTTTTATAATCATAGACTCTCTGACTCGGATTTTTCTTATCGACTGTAATGTGTTCTTCTCTTGCTCTCTCCCCATCTCTATAACCCCCTTCACCGTCTCTTAGATTTAATTTTGCTATTTTTCGTTTTTTAAATCATACTTCCAATGAGTTATAACCGCTTCAACATCCACGTAAGCTTTAACACATAATTCTTTCACACATAAACACGGCGTTTTGCAATAACGTATGAAGAAAACATTGAACAGGTTATAAGACACACCGATTAAAATGAGATACCGCGAATCTAATTTTATATAACCTAAGTATCAGAGTGGGAATAATATTAAGTTTTATTATGCTGCTATAGAAATTCAATACAGTGCCACACACTGATGAAATGTATATGCATTCTCGCCAAAAGTTATTGTTGCTGTTTATTCATTTAATCCCCCTACTCATTCTTCGTAATTGTATTACTTCCAACTAAGGATCTTTTGGTCAGCTTTGGGGCAATTCTATCAACTTGTATAGACGCAGTCCCCCTCGCTACTACTACTACTACTACTACTACTACTTATAATTTAAAAAAATAATAATACAATAAAAAGATAATAATAATAATACAATAAAAAGATAATAATAATAATAATAATAATACAATAATAAGATAATAATAATAATAATAATAATAATAATAATAATAATAATAATAATAATAATAATAATAATAATAATAATAATAATAATAATAATTGTTGTGAAGTTGTTCCACAGTAAATAATAAATAAAGGAAGTCAAGTCGAAGGTTGGTTTAACAAGTGTATTAACAAAGTAAGAAAGTGACCAGCTCTTGGCTAGACAGTTACAAGATTGTGCTTTTTCTTCTGGTGTCTCGCACTAATTATAGTGACAACCGGTGTTGTTTCTCCTGTGTAAGAACGGCCGGTGTAACAATAATAATAATAATAATAATAATAATAATAATAATAATAATAATAATAATAATAATAATAATAATAATAATAACAATAATAATAATAATAAGAAGAAGAAGAAGAAGAAGATAATTATAAGAAAAAATAGAAAAATATTAATATAATCATAGGGGAAAATATAATAATTGAAGAAATTGGAACCACTACACCAATACAGTACAACGGACGGCAATGATGAACACAGCTGACATATTAAGGACAATCGTCAAAACCAACCCAGATAAACAAGAAACGCAAACCAGCTACATTAAAGTTGCGTTAGAAATAAATAAAAACATAGGCAGAAAACCACGTGAACTAAAGAGAACTGAAATTTCAAGAAACCTCATTAACTGTCCCTTCCCACAGAATGTGATGCCACACAAATAGTTCTGAAGGTCAAGGAGGACGGACAGACTAAGAAAAAAAGAGCGCTCACCAGACTTGCACTAGAAAAGTGCAGATACTAATGAGACCTTTGTATAACTTATTGACACGTAAATTCCAGAGACGACATATGATCGTTGCCAACAGTACACCAATGGTAAGCAATTGTTGCGATAACGCAAAATTATATGTAATGGTTATCGAAAGAGATGGAGTATACTGGATACCTAAGGAGAATTTTGTCATCCAGACAACTAGGAACACCACCGGTTATTGTCAGTAGGAAATTGCTGATGACGACCTTCGTGAGAAGTCCTAGTGAGGAAATAATAACGTTGAAACTGTTACTACCAGGGTAGATATGTAAGAAAAATTCCATACGCTGACACCGTTCAATCCAAAACGAAACATCAGTTGGTGCCACACATAATGGACACATAGGATCTGGGAGGATGGAAAGACACAAGAGGGATAACACTATTGAAACTCTAACTGGAAAAGGGAAGAAGAGGACTACAGTCCTGGTGTGGTTTATTCTAACTGAAATTCCAGAGTAAATCAAAGGCCAGTCGATTTGCAACACATCTATTTACAACAGTGATCAAACGAAAAGAACAGTACTTGGAATCTGAGGAGATGCCACCCCTCTCTGCCAGTGAGCGACTATGTTGAAGATGTTGTGGCTATAGAAGAAGGTTATCTACCGAAATATATTCATGAAATTAATGAGATTCTTGTTCATGAAGTGGAAAGAGAAGACATACTAAGAAGTGGAGTAAAGGAAATCAAAGCTTACAAGAGAGAGGTGAAATATTACTTGGAAAAACACTACAAAGGATATTCTTAAAAATACTGAATTAAGAGATTATGACAGCTGGTATTGGTTGGTCAGGTATGATCTCAGCGTATATACTGAGAACACTTTAATGACAGGCTAAACACCTAGGGAAGAAACCTTAGCGCATCTTGTATCAGAATTTCCATATACTAGC
Organism: Sepiola atlantica; assembly: GCA_963556195.1. NCBI lineage: Eukaryota > Metazoa > Mollusca > Cephalopoda > Sepiida > Sepiolidae > Sepiola > Sepiola atlantica. The sequence goes on from OY744523.1 coordinate 159,883,730, forward strand.
ACAACATCAATGTTAAAATGGATACACTGGAACTTCTTTAGGACATGCGCATAAAAACTGATAAAGTTCTTGAACATTTCAAACCCGACTTAATATTTCCAAACTAAAAAAAGAGAACTTACTTAATTATTGGCATAGCCTGCCCCATCGTTCTAAGACTGGTAGAAAACGTACATGAACAATAAATAAATATCAAGATCTAAAATGGTAATTAATTAGACTATAGAAATGTAAAGTAGGCAAGGTTATGCCCGTTGTAATTGGAACGCTAGGAACTATAAGGAAAAGCCACCTTAAATGTATTTAACAGATTGACGAATTTTTTTTTTTTCAAATCTGTTAGGAACGAAGAAAGTTTTAAGGTATAGCTTAAATGTCTAAATGATGTTCAAAAATTCCAACTACACACATGCAAAGTTGACACTACTGTAAAATACTAATCATACTAATACTAATACTACTACTACTAATAATAATAATTATAATGATGATCTTCAGTCAGGACATTAAATTGGATTTCGGAATAAAATCGTGTGCAATGTTAGAGATTAAAAAAGGAAAGCTGGAGACGACTGAGGGCATGGAACTACCCAACCAAGAGCAGATGAGGGCGCTAGGTAAACAAGACAGCTATAAATATTTGGAAGTATTCGAAGCAGACACAATCACATCAACATAAATTAAAGAGAAGATTGGAAAATAATACCTAGGAAGAACAAAAAGCTCTTAAAAAAGAAAATTATGTAGCAGAAACTTAATCAAAGGAATAAATACCTGAACAGTATCACTACTCAGATATTCTGGACCATTCATAAACTGGACTAAATAAGAACTCAGGCAGCTTGACCAGAAGACTAGAACATTAATGACTATGAGCAAAACACTACATGCAAAAGACGATACAGACAAACTCTACGTGAAGAGAAACGAAGGGGGAAGAGGACTGGTAAGTATAAAAAAAACTGTGTGGACAACACTAAAAAATGCTGGAGAAATACATAAACCAGGACACAGAAAGGCTGATCACCGCAGCATGAGATATCGTCCCAAAGAACAACGCAGCAAGCATCGAACCTGGACACACACCGACGAGGAAAGAAAAGTGGGGGGATAAACAACTACATGGACGCTTCATGAGACTCTCAAGAGAAGAAACCAACGAAAATAGTTGGACATGGCTAAGAAAAAGAAAACTTAGAAAGAGAAACGGAATATTTACTAATGGCTGAAGAGAACAATGCGATTAAGACAAACTACATTAAAGCTAAAATAGATAAAACCAAGAAAAACAGTAAATGCAGACTGTGTGGACAAAGAGACGAAACAGTAAATTATATAATAAGTGAATGTAGCAAACTTGCCTCAAAAGAATACAAGAACAGACTTGACTGCGTTGGGAAACTAATATACTGAGAACTGTGCAAACAATAAGCAATCAAGAAATATTTTAAGAAAGAAATCAGTTCTTGAAAACAGTGTTGTGTATTTGTTTCTTGTTTTTTAGTATATGTATTTCTTTGAGTTGGTTTTCTGTTAAACTCGGGTTATCTGCCCCGTTGAGCGTACACTCAGAATGGGAATTGGTTCAACCATAAGAATGACATCGGGAATCCCCACCTTTAAACGGAATTAAATGATATTCTCCCCAGAGTGTTATAGACAGACCCAGCCGTTAGGTGAATATTTAAAAAAATTATTTAAAATAGAAAGTAGATTTTTGAAAGCCATATTTGGTAGTAATACTTCAATTTTAGTATATAAATGATTTTTTCAAAATGATTTCTGCGGAATTAGGATTATTCACTTCGACCCATGTCTACTCCGATAAATAACAACAAGGTAGCTTTCGACATTAAATTAAGTAAAAAATATTTTCCTGGAAAGTAAAAAGACGTCCCACCCGTTGGAAAATTAAGTTTATGAAGAATAATTTTAAAATAGAAAATACATTTTTAGAGACAGTATTATGGATAAATATTTTATATCTAGTATTTATGGAATTTTCTTAAAGGGGGTTTCTGCGGGATTATTGATCATTTGCCTCGTTGTGTGTTTATCCCGAATGGGAGCATCTCAGATCTAGAAAAAAGGTTCGAACGACCACATACAATCCTAACGGACGCTTATGCTGGTGTTGTTTCTGATGGAATAGATGCGGAATGCCAGAGGTTAGAAACGTTAAATTGTGGATTGTAGTTTAATCATTTTATTTTTGTTTTGGGGTGATGCCTTCATCGTTGTGCCGCCTGATGAGGAGGTGTTTTCTGGCACATTGTTCCTGTTTCTTTTGGACTGCATTGGAACTGATTCCTTGTATTTTTGCATAGTAGCAACCATAATGCAAAAATCTTATGAGCCACTTTTTTAAAGAGGTGTTTTCTCTTTTCCTTTTTTCTTCTGTTTTCTTTTTAAATAACCTCAATTAGGGCACCACCACATTAGGTATTGTCAGTTGTTGAAATTCTGATTCCAGGTACGTAATTCCCCTGATGATCTTCCTAGCAAGGAACTGCTTCGTAGAGAAACACGTGTAGGGAAAACACTCTTTACGTTTGATAAATCTGATAAATAAATAAATAAACTTTGAAAGGAAAAAAGTATTCTGGTGGTGATTAATGATTTCGTGAACGAAACGGTTTGGTAAACTTTCAAAACACACATAAATGCTTTGTACCCTGTAATCGAGTATCATCGAGCTTATTTTTATTTGTCTAATCCCGGTCTTTACTGAATAAAATATCTTTTACAGAAAAACATTATTTCAACCAACTCTGTTACTTGCAAAACAAAAAAAAAGATAATATTTAGAAAAATGACCCCATAAATAGTCACAAAATTATCATCAGAAATAAACGGGGGACACATCAATAGTATGTTATTGCCTACTGAAGAACTGAAGAGAAAAATGAGGAAATACTTAATTGCGTTTGAAATAATTCATGGGATTTTTAATTGATCGCTTTTTGAATTTATTGGAACGACAGATACTAAAAATGTAAACTACGACGGAATTATATGTGATTTTTATAGAAAAAAATATCTGCGTGATTCACTACAAGTTGTAAAGAAAAGACTAGAATAGATACTTTCAAGAATATAATGAATCTTTTTAGTTAAATGGGAATTAGTGCAAGTAAAACATATTTAATAATATATATATATATATATATATTATTTTTATTTACAAAGACATGTACAAAATCTGCGACACTTGCATGTCGATGTTATCATATTTACAAATATGATCTAAGGTTAAGATAGGATTCTAACTCTGCCTGATGAGATATCAGTTTATAATATGCCAGTGTCACAGATGTTGTACATGTCTGTGTAAATTAAAATAATCATATACAAAAGCTATATCTGATATTGAGCACTTTTTATAAATTCGGTTGAAATTGTTTGGATTGCTACCCTGTGGATTTTTTACCTGGATTATATATATATATATATATATATATATATATATATATATATATATATATATATATATATATATAAACACAGACTTACGTACTTTTAACATCCTATTACGGAGATAAAAATATAATCCTACTAAACCTTAGGTTCAGAATCCTTATTCTATTTGTTATCAAAATCAATTGCATGCCTTTGATTTTCTGAAAATGTCAAGCAACTAAGGTGTAGGCCTTGAATAAAAATGAAATTTAATAAATGTAGCTCAATAAATGTTGCTTAATAAATGTTGCTTAATAAATGTTGCTTAATAAATGCCTAATAAAACTTATTGATAATCTGAAATATTTGCATTCTAAATGAGACGTTGTGTCGTATATTGTGCACCCTTAAAATCTTTCAAATACTCTAAATGAATTAAAATTTGTGGCAAATACTTATTGTCTGAAATTATCTTGATGTTATCCATTTTCTTGTAGCATCCAATCTAATATTTTGAAACGATTCTATAAAACAATTTAAAGATTCCGAACTCATCTCCGCTTGTTTACACAAAATAGAAATTTCAATACAACCAACTCAATTATGGTTTTAGATGAGGGTTGATAATTTATAGCATTTGGTATGTTCGGACTACTGTCTACATCTTGGGTTTCGGTCGATGTAACCTCCGACCGTCTTCAGGTGTACCTTGTCGAACTCGGGAATCTTTCTGTCGAACTCGTGAATATGGACGGAATGTCGACCGGAACCCGTGGCACAGTTGATATAGTACGAAGTAAACTTCAGTGACAGTCATCTGAAGGTTGAAGGTTCAATCCTCAGTGCAGGCGATACGAAGAATTGCGAATTACAGAATACTTCTTCCCAGTCATGGCAAGTGAAACGAGAGCATGCTACCCCCGTGGATTTTTATAAAGTGTTCCGTTCGAAATTCCGGCCAGATTTCAGAGTTCGACAGAAAGATTCCCGAGTTTGACAAGGTACACCTGAAGAAGGTCGGAAGTTACATCGGCCAAAACGTTGTGGTAAAAACACCCAAGATGAGAACAGTAGTCTGAATGTATCAAATTCAATGAAACTTAAATAAAAAGAAAATAGTTTGCCTCATTCCTACATATATATATATATATATATATATATATATATATATATATATATATATATATATGTAGGAATAAGGCAAACTATTTTCTTTTTATTTAAGTTACATTAAATTAAAAATATATATATTTATATATATATATATATATATATATATATATATATATATTATAGAATTGAGATGATTTGCGATAAATCAATGTCTCGATTCCCACTACATTGTTTATATTTAAAACATGACGTATGTCTCATCATAGCAATACAGACGGAGTATTAGTAATAAAAGGTCCGTATCTTATAGACAAATAAATATTCACATTTGCCGAACAGACCGGACTTACTAGGAAGATTTTCAATCAAAACATTCATTATTCCTGCGAATAGAATCATATATAAGTACCTTTCGAACGTCTAACATCCAATCAGCTTAACACTTGAATTTAACAACACCTAAAAAATATACATAATATATATATATATATATATATATATATATATATATATTAAGAGAGTGATAGACAACGTGTGGCATGTTAGGTTAGTGATTGTATATATATATATATATATATATATATATATATATATATATATATATATATATATATATATATTCCACTCTCGCTCATTCAATTCATCATATTTTATTGCGGTTTTGTTTCTTTCCGTCCTTCTTTTTATTTTTAATATCTCTTAATATTTTTTCATACATACGTTTTTTAAATCAATTTAAAAATTCATTTTTCGCGTGCACAAAAAGGAGACATGGGCACGTGTTTCTGGCTATGAGTCCTGATCACTATGACGTATCCATGGCGGGATCGAATCCTTGACGTAAATTTTCATAATCTAGCGTTTTACCCACAGACCAGAATGACCTGCCGCATTTTATGCTCGCCTTTTCATCGACTATACTTTTTTTTATTGTATTTTCTTCGCGAATAAAAGAAATCTATATTTACAAAACCTAATTCATAAGTACCTATTAAAAAAAAAAATACAATATATACAAAAATTGATGACACTTCCACTTAAGGCGAATTACAAATGTGTTATTTTGCATATTCTTAAAGTAAACACACCACTCAGACAAATAATAAAAATGCACCAGTAAACACCGGTCGACTATCGCCAGAAGAAAATAACTAAAACTTAGCGAATATATATATATATATATATATATATATATATATATATATATATGATAAGTCAATGAAAATAATTAGAAAATCACAATCTTCGGTTGTTCAAAACAAGGACGTTTAGTGAATAACACTGTTTATTTTTCCTCTCTTTCATTCTTAAGCCAAGCTTTTCAAAGATTAAAATCTTATCATCAGAGGAGGTTAATGATGGATAAGTTGAAAGATGAATACAGTCAATATTTGAAATTTGAAAACAGTTTTAAACGGGTATTTTCCAGTGTGTAGGAGTGTCACCAAATCGGAAATCCAAGTAGTATGGGGTTCAAATTTATTGGTAAATCCAAATGAACTCGTGTAAAGATCCAACAACAATGTCAGTAGTCTTTTAGCTATAAGTGTTCATATATATATATATACATATATATATATATATATATATATATATATATATATATATATGACATAACTAACGATGAATTATAACTTTACGACGTCAGCCATATGTATATATATATACACATAAATATTAGTGACATAACTAACGATGAATTATAACTTTACATCATCTATTTTCGTGATGTTATACCGTGTGCACCGTCACACTTTTGACAAACAAGCAACTAAGAAACAAGCCAGATAATAGTACAATAGCGTCGCAGATAGTCTACAAAACTATCTAAGCCCCTCTCCTTCTCATAAAACCATGACGTCGTTTTATGACGTAATTTACTGTGCCTAGTCACCGCAATTGCGTGTAATACATTATTTAGTGAAAGATGATGACGACATCCAGTGCACGAGAGGGATATACGAAAAGAAATACCAAGATAAACAAGATAAGATGCACAGAGAGAAAGAGATAGATTTATATATATATATATATATATATATATATATATATATATAGATAAATAGATAGATAGATAGATAGATAGATAGATAGATATGCAAATACTCTTCGTTACAGAAATCGCCAAAAGTTACATCGTGATCCTTTGTCTGAATAGTTGTAATTCTTAAATGTATAATTATATCGTTGTAAAAACTATCAACATGATAACCAGAATTCTATTCATACATCTGTTTCCATTCTGCTAAAATCATTTTCGTTGTAATCGATTAAGTTTAGAGAAAATGATCTATATCAGGAAAGATCGATAAAAGTTTAAATCCGGAAATTTTAGTAGTTGTTCCAGATTTGACTATTGAACGCCAACAAAAACTGTTTCAGATTGAAAACTTTTATGGATTTTACTTGACATTCACTTAGCAGAATTTAGATTAGACCATGTGTTAATAATTGGGAGCTGATGTTGCTAATTTTAACTGCAATTTTAAAAGGCATAGCAGTATTGATTACTTGGCGAAACAGGTCAATGGAGAAAAGTTTGAGATTTGATTTTATCAAACTTATTTAAATAATAATAACTTTCCAGAATACGAGTATATTTATGCATATATATATATATATATATAAATATATATATTGATATATATATATGATATTTTTTTTATTTACACAGACATGTACAAAATCAACGACACTGGCATGTCGATGTTATCGATCAACAGTTACTATAAACTGAGAACTCATCAGGCAGAGTTAGAATCCGATCTTATGATATGATGGAAAGATCGGATTCTAACTCTGCCTGGTGAGATCCCAGTTCATAGTAACTGTTGATCGATAACATCGACATGCCAGTGTCGCTGATTTTGTACATGCTTGTGTAAATAAAAAAATATGATATATAAAGCTCTATTTTGATATTGAGCACTTTTTATAAACCCGGTTAAAATTCTCTGGATTACCACCCTGTGGATATTTTTTACCTGGATTATTACCATTATATATATATATATATACAGGGTGTTTCAAAAGTCTTGGGAACATTACAAATGCGTATATCTCATGAACTATTCCAGGTAGAAAAATGAAACTGGTGCCATTTTAAAGCTTGCTTAATCAAGTTTTTGGTCATACTAATGATTTTCGTGTTATCTTTCCAGGTGCAGTAATGGCGTTCTCTAAACAAGACAAGGCATTTTGCATCCTCCAATTTGCAAAGACTGAATCGTGGACATGTGTTCAGCGTGCATTTCGCAGGAAATTTAAAAAAGAAGCCCCTGAAAGGAAATCCATTGTCAGATGGCATGCTAAATTTGTGAAAGATGGGTGTTTGTGCCCAAGTAAGCGAACAGGTCGCCCTTCAACTTCAGAAGATGCAGTTGAGCAAGTTCGGACAGCCTTTCAGCGGAACCCTCGTAAATCAGTGAGAAGAGCCAGCAGGGAACTTCAGCTTGCTCCAGCAACTGTCTGGCGTGTCTTAAGGAAACGACTGCAAATGGTACCTTACAAGCTCAAGTTGGTCCAAAAGTTGAAGGACACTGATAAGCCACTTCGCCGTGACTTTTGCATTGCAATGCAAGAGAAGTTGGAAGATAACGGCTTTGATGACCGGCTTGTTTTTAGCGATGAGGCGACCTTCCATCTGAATGGCAAAGTTAACAAGCATAACACTCGCATATAGGGTACTGAGAATCCTCATGAACTTCTTGAGCACGAGCGAGATTCACCAAAAGTGAACGTGTTTTGTGCAATTTCCAAGAAAGGTGTCTATGGACCGTTCTTCTTTGAAAAGGCAACTATCCCTGGTGAATCCTATCTCAACATGCTGGAAGACTGGTTAATGGCTCAGTTGGAACAAGCAGAATCTGATGACTTCATTTTTCAACAAGATGGTGCACCACCACACTGGAGTCTTAGAGTAAGGCAGTTTCTTAACACAAGGCTGCCTGGTAGATGGATTGGGAGATCTGGGCGAGGTGATGACGTTCTCATGCCCTGGCCTCCTAGGTCTCTAAATCTTACCCCGTGTGACTTTTTCCTTTGGGGCTTTGTCAAGCAACAAGTCTATTGACGAACTAAAGGCTCGAGTAACGGCAATTGTGGGAACCATTGACGTCAAGATGCTGGAACGCGTTTGGTAGGAAATGGACTATCGACTAGATGTCTGCCGTGTGACGAATGGTGCTCATATTGAGCAACTTTGAAGATTCCCCACAAAACTTGAAACTTTAACCTTTCCAACGGTACCAATTTCATTTTTCAACTCCTAATAGTTTTTGAGTTATTAAAAATCGTTATGTTCCCAAGACTTTTGAAACACCCTGTATATATATATATATATATATATATATATATATATATATATATATAAGTTGCCGGATAAAAGTTGTATAATTCTGTGACTTTATATCATTTTCGAAGCGAAAGGAGTTGAACCGTACACCATCAAAGCGAAATTCAATGCAAAATATCTTAAAGTGTTCATGAAAACAACAATTGGCACACTTAAAAAAAGATTTCAAATCACTCAGATTCGAATGTTCTGAACAAATCGCTTGCACACTAAAATTGTTCACTGGGTTGACTCCTAAAGTCAATATAATACACAGTTTTTATATATCAAACATAAACTCTTACATTTTGCGAACGATGTATGGTGATATGTTCAATAAAATAGATCGCACGTTTAAGACCGGTTAAATGTTTACCTATTCTCTATTTACTTATTGCTTCAAGTATTCAATACTGATATGTCCTTTAATATACAAAGTTAGCATTAACAACATAAGCTAATTAGATCTTCGAGTTAGAGTCATATGATTTTATTAATAGAGGGTCATATCAAATGAATTGTTTATGTTAGCAAACACATAACTTTGCGTACCCTAGAAATAGAAACCCATGAGAGTACCTAGTTCTATACTCGAAAATATGTGAAAATGATGTATCCCTCGACTATGAACATTTTAAGTGTTTGGAAAAATACCATTCATGGAATTCCGCGTAACGTTAGGCATATTGATAGAGAAATGTTTGTGAAGCAATGTTTTCTTTGCCAGACACGGTAAAATACCGCTTATATGTCGGGAACTAGTCCTAATCAAGCCATTCACTGATCCCATACGATAATACAGTTAGTACGTCAGCGATCTATCTTACATCATGAAAGATTACAAAATGCTATATACCCTGATAAGATGTTGCAGACAGCACACACTCTATCCTAACAGAATCATATGCAGATATCACCTCTTTAAACCCTTTCAACTCAATTTAATTCAGGCAAGGTATATTTTAAATGTTTACTGAGTATTTCTTTAATATATATATATATATATCAAATAAATGTTGTTTTCTTCTGATGAATATTGAACATTAAATTACTTAGGTATTGTTCACACATTTGTATACTCGTAAATATGCGTGTTAAGTGTCTCATTATTTTAAAATTCTATTTGAAATATATAATGATTAAACTATTTTAAAAAAAATTTTTGTATGAGAAATCTGAAAAGAAATAATATATTTATCACATATCAAAGTTTTAATAAGAACACAAGACATTCTTACCTGTAAGGAATATTAAACACTCACCTGAAATGATAAAAATGGAACAGAATATAAATAATTTTGCAATGTTTGTGAAAATAGAAATGTAATTAATTAAAAAACAGTACAGTTAATCATATAGCATTAAAAGGTATGATTCAGATGGCATCTGCATAACATCTGTGCAGATCTAACCTCTGTGGTTATTTATTATTTAATTCAGAAGTGAGTCTCTAACTATACTTCCCTTTCCACTTCTGCAATTATTGTCATCTTGACATTATTCTTTAGCCGCAAGAAATTATTCTAATATAGCCTCCCCCTAGGACGGCCAAGCTTCCATTTAATTATATTTCTCGTCTGTATTACCTGAGCAATTTGAAGTGTAAAATAAATGCATTACTTTCGTATTAAAAACTCTTGCTTGAGAGTTACTTTCGCTAAAATGTTTCTCATGTTTTTTTTTTAACTTTACAATTAAAACATTTTAAATATATAAATTGAAAGAAATAGCGCTTCCGTATGTTTTATATTAAAGTTTACGTTTTCCAGCCAGGTAATTGAATTGGTATTTTCCGTTTAAATATATGTTTTAAGCATTACAAAAAAGATGCATAAGATTGTTTGGTGAGGTCAGAAGAGTGGATGTAACAGAATGCCTGTGAGCAGAAATAATAACGGAAGTTGTTGTCAGCTTAGAAGTGACGTCAGCGAACAAGTTGATAAGTGGATTGAAGCGAGTCACAGCAAACGTAATAAAATGCGGTCTTCTCAGAAAGAAAAGATTCAGTGTTTAATCGTTCAGCGAAATAAATTCAAGCATAAAAATCAGCTTTCTTACTTAGGGTCCAACATAAACCATTTAACGAAAACTCAGTAGACAATGGATTGTTGGAATGCGAGGAGGAGACTCAGTAATATGTAACTCAGAGAAGCATTTCTGGAATATCTTTCCTGTTAATACTACCTGCATTTGATAATATTTCTGCTTGTACAAAACCTTTTCAAAGTATCGTTTTTGATGTTAATTTCTGTCATGAGACGTTTTACTCAACAAGTTTGGTGAGTCATTAGTAATGATGCATTATACCTGTGCCGTTGCGGTTGTCACAGTAATATTTTTTCTGGGCATGTCGAAAATTCAATCTATCTTTATAACAGATGAGCAAACGTTATTCGTAGACGCTGATGCCACACACGCTCGCAAGGGAATTGCGAGTTAATCGACGTACTTAGTCGAGTCTAATTTTGTTCGCAACCTTATAGTCTCCTGGGATAGACAAGTTGACTTTCCATCGTTGGCTCAAACTTATCACTTTCAATTAGGTGCTTGTCTGTAGTCTACATGGATCGTCTTCAATAAAGTTAAAACACACGACGAAAGAAAAACAAAAATAATGAATACAATCCGGTATGACAAATCTGAAAAGTAATAATATATCTATTATATTTCAAAATATTGTTTAGGCAAACACGAATTCTTACCTGTAACAGCTAAAACGATATATAATTTAACGTTCATATCTAAACTCAAAATTGTATATATTTACAACAGCATGACCAACCTGATTATGCGTCCGCTTAAGCCGGCGAATAATTTAGCCAGCGGAAGTGGTTATTAAATTCATTATGAAACAACTTTAAATTTTGAATTAAAAATAGTTAACCTTAAAAGAACATTACTTACAGATTATAACTTTTCTAAATTTTGTAAATGACCTTAAAAGAACATTATTTACAGGTTATAACTTTTCTGAATTTTTAAACAGCTATTTCATCGGAAAGGAACATAATAAAATAAATGGTGGAGATTTTATTAAATAAATAGCTTTTCACATCAATTAAAACGATAATTTCCGTGGTTGCATATTATATATATATATATATATATATATATATATATATATATATATATATATATATATATAATAACGGATTTCCAATCTTCTTTTAATTTTTATTTTTATTTACATCATGCAAAGACTACAATAACTATAATATAGTCTGTGGAGTATCGATTTTCGAACATAATTCGTTCTGAATAGCTGATCGAAAACCGAACATTCTTTACTATTTTATTTAATATAGAACAATGTTATACGACGTTAAAATAATGGATTTGATCACGGTTTAATAATAAAAATAACTTCATGGTAAACATAAAAGCCTGAATGTATAAGTGGTATTTTATAATATTTATTTAGATATTAAGTACGGCCCGACGCACTTTATAAAACATGTATTTTCGTTAAAAATTGAATTGATATTACACCTATATGAAAACCTATATATTTAACTTTGATAAAATCTCGCCGATCGCATTACCGTAAAAGTAAGCTCCGTTACCTCATTCACCGTAAAGAGAACATTACTTTCTTACATCTTATAACTACCGATATGAACACATAATTAATACAACTAACGAAATCCTATTTTAAAACGAAATCTGCAGGTTCGAACTCTGATTTAAGTATTTTAAAATATGTATAAATTTAAATAAATACTACCAAAGAAAGTAAAAACAGCTTTTTGCGACTTCAAAGATTATAGCTTATGTGTCATTGGGTAAAACTAATTCGAGCTCCCGGCACTTGACAATGTTTACATTGAGATATCACCTACATTCAGTCAGTGTCGTATGATAGCTCAGGGGTTACCAGCGCTGACTGTCAGCTCGACGGTTGAGTTTCAATCCCGGCTTGATGCGCTAACTTGTCTAGCCGCACTGAAGAGATGTGATACAGCGAAACCGTCTGTATGTGGATGACTATATATATATATATATATATATATATATATATATATATATAAATAATGTAATACATATTTTTATGTCCATATATTTGTATCTACAGTATTAACTCCTAAACTTATTAACCAATTCTTCGGAAGTTCTTAACACATATGCTAAACGTAAATTGTCAAAATGTAGGTTATATTTAGTTTTATTTAGTTTCATGCAAAGGTAAACAAAGTTGGAAGTCCGTCGGTAAACTTCAGACACTTCCGATTTTCATGAATTTTATTCATTGAACAGAAAAAGAGCGATAACTTTGTTGAAGCACCTTCCGTCGAACTACTTGTAAAACATGCAGAAGGAGGTCAAATTACAGCGACAAGGCAGGAGCTTCAGCTTGGTAGACAGTGTATTACCTATAAGGTTAGATACTCTTTTTCGGACTCTATACAATAGAGAGTTATCAGTGGTTAAAACAGCAGCTCATGTGTGGTAACAGTATACGGTGTATGGTCTAATGGTGGCCTTGTAAAAATATAATATGTCTGGGCCGGTAGAGGCAGCCCAGCTTATTTGAAGCAGACTAGGAAGTACATTTTTAATATATTTATTCTAAGTCATTTTTCCTCTGAGGCTGAGAGGTTTTAATATTGGGATCTCGCGAAGGTTTCCATCAGCGATGACAATCTGTTGTTGGTAAGATTTCTGATATTGTTAAAGGAAATGAACCTTGTATTAGTAGCATAAAATGTAACTATCACTATCTATTCCCATACAACAACCGAGTGAAGGTCATTATCTAACGATTCCCCCATTTCCTTAGTGTGCGTTCGATTTACTCATGTCGAAAATGGAGCGCTGTGTCATCTATGACGCGATTGAATTAGGATGGTCGTTTATGAAAATCAGGGATAATTAAAGTCGCAGGTTCGCCCCCTAAAGCATACCGACATTAATATGATGTTGTTTTGATGTCCAGCTATTTAAGACGATCTGAATCTTTCTTTAAGTTAATACGGGTCTGATTATTTAAATTATTCGTCCAGTAATATCGTACGAATAAATGTTCTTAAGTACACTTTTAGACCTTGTGAAAGGCTCTTGATATATCAAGGCCTTACTCCATAGCTTCAGTTTCTTTATCCAGAGTATGATATCTGCGTTCAGAAATGATCGTTAGGGTATCCGCAGTAGAACGTGATTGTCTATATCTATACTGTGGTTCAAAGAGAAGTTTAGCATATTCTGTTGGATGATGGCCCTGTGAGGCCGGACACATTTTGAAGTGGACGTATGTGGGAGATTGTTTGGTTTGGCTTGCGCGATTTAGTGCGGGTGGAACCGTATGGTCGAGTGCAAAATAAACTGGTTCTCACAGTCGGAGCCTACAAGCGTTGACAGGGCCAGCACGTTGTCGAGACCTCAATTCAAGAGTCAAGGTGCACCTGCGCATGGGGGTTCTGTGATGTCACGGGTTATTGTGTGCGAAACGGAGTTTTGCCAGTCTGGGTTTCAGAAGCAAGCCGAACAGTTGAATTCTCTCTGTAGTCTTCAAATGTTTAGGGGAATTAAATTCCCTTAGAGAATACAGGCATGAGATTCCTTCTCACCCTTCTCGAATGCTAAGGACTTAAATTAGGAATTAACTATGGTAGAGTAGTAATTTGGTATCTCCCTTAACGTTAGTGAAACATCTCCAGATCGACAGACTGAACCCCGAATAAAACAAATCGAATTTTAATCGGTCATGAAGGTTTTGTTGCAGACACATCGAGACGGCGCCCCCACGCGACGACTAAGAAGAAAAGGTACGAAAATGTAAAGGTATGCAACAATTCGAGATGGTCGCCTATCATTAGATTAATTAATAATTCAAAGATTTTTTGCGAAGAGACTTATATGGGTTATAGTTTTTCGGGTCAATTCTTTCACAAGAGATTTTAATATTGGTACTACTGACTAAGATCAGGTAAGAAAAATTGCAGATTTTCTGTTCCGCCTGGGATATTAATTTGAGCCATTCTGGGACGGTATACCTCTAGTATACATCTCTCTCCCCCTCTCTCTCTCTCTCTTTCTCTCTCTCTCTCTCTCTCTCTCTCTATATATATATATATATATACGCTGATTTGTGTTATTGTTTTTACTGGCGATAATTAATTATTTTGCGTGCATAAAACGAAAACATGGACACACGTTTTTAGCTATGTTCCGTCATCAGCATGACTACACCGGACTATATATACAGAAAGTTGCTTCCACGTCCGATTACAGGCGAATAAATGATCTTTAAAAAGACGCTCAGGTTAGCGACAAATAATAAACGCACCGGTAAAACACCGGTGCACTATCGCCATGAAATACAATAACAAATAGTCAGCGTAACATAAAATACGATAAAAAGTCGAGCATAAAATGTGCCATTTTATTCTGGTATAGGGATAAAACGCTAGACTACGAGTATTTTAATCGAGGGTTCGATCCCTGACCGTGGTAGTCATGCTGATGACGACTCATAGCCAGAAACACGTGTCAATGTGTTCCTTTAAGTACGCAAAATATTTAATTAATTAAAGTAATGCACGCATAAATTAATTTATGAATTAATTAATCAAAAATTCTTTCTCTTTATGTATATATATCATATACGGACATATATATGTGTGTGTGTATGTATTATGTATTAATGATAACAAGGATTTTTGAAATATAAAGCATTTGATATATCCCAAAGAGTTTAAATTAAATAGTGAACACAGAAGAAGACAAGCATTGATTTGGATATACAGATTGAAGATGGAATATTTATCAATATAATGTTTGATGAAATACATTATTTTCTTTATTATATTATTTGTATGCCGCATAAAATAGTACTTGCCTATATATATTCTTTACGGGAGTAGAATGTCCGAGTTTCTCAGAATAGCTCGCGTTACTTTAAGATTACTATAATTCCCCCCCCCCCCCTGCTGCTTTTCTAATAAAGATTATTTATCAAAATGGCGACTAAAATAACATATTAAGACAATTAAATGAATCAATAACCCGCCACCCTGACGCGTCAGGAAGGAAAATATAATTCCGTTGGCGTGAATATTAATCTAAATTTGAAGAGGTTCAAGCTCTGAAGTTTTTTTCTGCTTTCGTCAAAATGCATATATTCTTCCCAACTAGCGAAAACGGGGTGGAAAAGTGAAAAGCAAGAAAAAAAGGTCGGTTCTCGCCTATTCTACAGAAGAGACATTTGTTACTTCATATGTTTCGATTGCTTGTGATCATCGATGTATAATGTCAATGGTCAGCCAACTTTAATTGAATTATATCGAGAGATCGGAAGTCTGTAAGAAAGCTCACGGTCTCAAGGTGAAAAAGAATCTTTCTAAAGTTTGCCGACAGCATAACAATTTTTTTTTGTTTGAACTCAAAAGAAAAAATTAATTTACAGACGTAACATGTGTTATTATATGTACTAGCTGCAATGCCCGTTGTTGGGTGAATGCACCATAGATACATTTAGACATAATTAGAACAAACTCAAATACATTTATGAGCAATTAAACTGATGTAATTATTGTAAGAAGTATGTTGTAATATAGATTACATAACTGAAACTGTGAACGAAGAATAGTTTTAATCCTATGTAGTGTACTTATCATTAGGCGATGTTTGGTAGATCGATAGCAGTTTAGGTAGTTGAACGTTTGAAGTGTGAAATAGATTACACGCTAATTATCTTACCATATCACTAATATAGTTCTATATCGAAACAATATTCAAATACAGCCCTATATGACTAAAGTCATGGTTTGTGTATGAAGTGATGAATTATATCCAAACACACACGCACACACACACACACACACACACACACACATACACACACACACATATATATATATATATATATATATATATATATATATATATATATATATATATATATATATATATATATATTATATTGCAATAACCATGGTTTTATTTTATTATTTTTATTTTTTCACATTTCCAAAAAACATAACATTTCTGTGAGATATATTTCTTTCGGCCCGTTTCATTTGTCTTGTGTACAAACAACGTTTTTATGACAATATCGTCTCTGCAACATTACAAAATCATCAGAAAAAATTCACAATGATGAAAGTGTCTTGAAAAAACCATCACTATATAGTAGTTCATTTTTGGGTGGAACCAAACAAAAAACAAAGCAAAAGAGCAAACTCACACGTGGAAGAACTCACTAATACACCATTTTTAATTTTTCGTTCATATATATATATATATATATATATATATATATATATATATATATATATATATATATATATATATATATATACCAACATAGATATATTCGACGAAACAGACAGATAAATTACAGAGACACAACTGACATAAACAGACACACATTGTTATCATTTACAATCACTTTTCTTTCTCTCTCTCTCTCTCTCTCTTTCTCTCTCTCTGTCTCTCCCTCTCTCTCTCTCTCTCTCTCTCTCTCTCTCTATATATATATATATATATATATATATATATATATATATATATATGCATATAAATTGAAAGTGTGTGTGTATAAAATATATCTCTATCTATCGATATTTATTAGGACGAACTTAATTCTCAAAAGTGAACTCCACCTTCAATTACAAAATGTCTCACATTAAAAAAACGAGATGATTACACATGCATATCTTGGTTTCTTTCCATTTTCGTCTTGATGCTGGATGCACTTTTTCGTAATAACTTTTACCTTATATGTATAAACATTTAATTGTAATATAGTTTTAATTTGTTATGTAAGGAAAGCCTTGCATTTCCTCTAAGATATCACATTATGAAGAGGTTTTTCACAATCTACTTTAAAGCTACATTGTGATATTAAGAGTTGAACACTTTTTCTATAACATGTATATCTATCTATTAATATATATATATATATATATATATATATATATATATATATATTATACATATTGAATGTTATTTCTGTACATACATACACGTCATATATATATTTAAGTGATACATTTAAATAAAGTGATCAGTAGACTTTATATCATGGCTCTTCTGACGCACATTTAGATCTATAAATGTAGACTAGTATATATGTAGACTGATATCTGCATATATATATATATGTATATATATATATATATATATATATTTATTAATTAATGTTTTAAGTTTTATGATATAATTTTTACGTAAATAAAAGAAAATTTTATGTAGGAAAAATAAATTCATGAAACAGAAATATTAATAAATAATTGATGACACGTTAAATAAAGGGCAATTGGATACTGTATGTTTCATATTCTTAAAAAAAACCAAAGAGCGAAAAATAATAATAAACACATCGGTGTTTTATCGGTTGTAAAACTCATATAAAACAATAAATTATATATATATATATATATATATATATATATATATATATATATATATATATATGTACACATATATATATATTTTTGTAGGGTTGTAGAGACGATGTTGGCGTAAAAATGTTGTTTGGCACAAAACAAATGAAACGGACCGATAAAAATATATCTCACATAAATTTCATATATTTTGGAAATGTGAAAAAATTAAAATAATAAAATAAACCATGGTTATTGGAATATAATATAAACTGACTTATATATATATATATATATATATATATATATATATAGATATTAGATATAAAAATTGAGGATGGTAGATTTATTTATAAAATGTTTGATAAAAGAAATTCTTTTCCCTTTCATATCGTTCGTATGCCGCATAAAAGTAGTACCTGTCCTATGTATATATTTTATGGGAGTATAATGTCCGAATTTCTAAGAATAGCCCGCGTTACTTTAAGGTTAATGGATTTTATACCTCCAGTCACTTCATTAGTAATAAGAATGCTTAAACAAGGTGGAGATAAAAATAAAATATTTAGACAGTTAAATAAGGCAATAACACGCTATCCTGACGCTTTTAAATTATATGAAATAAATCAAAAGAAATTCATAAAAGAAATCCAAAACTCTACTATAAAAATGTATAACATATGTAAATAGTCCATGATAAAATAAATAAATAAATGTATATATATATATATGTATATATGAAATATTTTTATAAATATATATTTTTAATTTTAAAACATTTGTAGACAAAGAAAATAACCAAGGGAAAAAAGGGGGGTTATTATAATGGAATCATCTAACTCTATAAAATAGATGTTCTGTAAAATAGTAAATACCCACTTTGAAAGGAACAACACAGGTAAGGAAACTATATTTTAATACTTTAGAAAAACAAATCTGGAGGCAAAACTAAATTAAATATTTGTAAACTTTTTAAATTAAAAAAAAATTATTAAATAGGGAGGTGGTGTCTGATCAACACTGCTGGGATGCCATGATAAAGAAATACTGTTTTTTTTTTTAAATCCCGAAACAGTTTTCATGGTAAACAACTGACGATCCCTTATATATAAAAACATATATAAAAATATATTTATATTAGAGTATATTCTTGGAAGTAAACTAAAATAGTGATTGCAGTAAATTGATTGACTTACTAGACTAAAATCTTTCAACAAAATTTTTTTTTTTTTTTTTCTTCCCAGTTTTGAAGGTTAAAAGAACTTCCGAGACTATATATATACACATTAGTATATTCATCCGTATGAAATGTGAATATATATAAATATATAAATATATATATATATAAATATATATATATATATATATATATATATATATATATATATATTTAATGTTTTATATTATAGATTAATACTATACAGTTTTAGCTTGGATATATACATCTACCTGTTACAATAAATAGATACCGGAGTGTAATCATTACTTACGGAAAGCAAGCTATATTTGTCACTTCATGAATGAGTTTATCAGACATATTTATACGTGCATCTGTTGAACTCCCTATATATATATATATATATATATATATATATATATATATATATATATATATAAAGAGAGAGAGAGAGCGAGAGAGAGAGAGAGAGAGAGATTGAAGAAAAAAGAGTGATAAATATGCGACGATTGTCCAAATTTATTTCTAATTTCAATTGTTCAATGCAAGGTGTATTCCGTAATAACCTAGTGTTTATTATTCTTTCCTTAAGCCAAGGCTTTTCAAAGATCGAGATCTTATCATCAATGGAGAAATACAGATAGATAAAGCTCTTCACTATAGGTTCCATCTACTAAAAGTTTTACTTTTAGTTTATATTTGATCCTACTATATATATATATATATATATATATATATATATATATATATGAATACACACGTTCACTATATGAGTAAAAAATGAAGGCAACTGTTTCAGCAATATTTAAGAATAACATAAAACTAAACTAAAGACAGTAGACGACGAAGAAGCAGTACATGAAAAGATAGGAGGAAGCTAATGTTGTGAAGGTATTAATTCATTCGTCATGAACGGTAAATATTTAGTTTTGCATGAATCTTTTATCTCCTAGAACACCTGATGTTTGAATCGTGTTCGTCTATGTACCTCTATTAAGTATATTGTTACATTAGTCACGATAAACAATCGAACAATTCTAAAATATTTTTGTACAGCGAGGAATGTTAAATTAACCAAATGTTGCTTAATGACAAACTGCGCTTCCTTAGTTCCATAACAATTACTGACAACGAGAAGCAAAGCCGGCATAAAAAGAAGATATCGTGATTAAAACGCTAAACATTTATACAGGACATACATTATCGTATTGACGTTTTTAGGCCAATATATATATATACTAATAATTTTTCTAGTCGATTCATATTAGTATTCGAAGTAACTTTTGAAATAATAATAATTGAATTAAAAATAATTATAATTTAAATAATAATAATAATACTCACAGTGACTTCTAATTACAGAAATACACACACACACACACACACATATATATATATATATATATATATATATATATATATATATAAATATATATATATATATATAAATATATATATATATATATATATAATTGTATTACTTGATTGCTTTATTGGGGAGAGTGATACCTATAAGAGATATCCATCTAAGGAAAAATAATAGCGGAAATTATCTTCAGAAATACCACGGGTACTTTCTATATTAAAATGTCTAATATCTTATGGAATAATTTTATATCATAGTATAATTTATTTTTATTTCGACAGTAGTTTTTTCCTGCAAATGTTAGTTTGTAACGTTTTTGCATAACATTGTGTAATTTAATTAACTTAATCGGTTATCGTAAAATTCATGTTAATATATGCAGAGAATGATGCGCCATGTTTGAATCAATAACATTACCTATGATTAGTAGCGTTCATTTTATCAGCATCACGGTCAGACTAAAGGTGAGACGAATAGAATTATACATATTCCTATATGTATACACATATATATATGTAATTTATATGCACTTAGCAAATGATCAAAATGTGTGTATGTATGATAAATCTTTCTATGGTTCGTAATACGACAACATTCGGATAATGTATGCATATTTCCCCATTACAAAAGCGAAGTAGCGAGCGAGAGAAATAGATACACACAAACTAAAACATAATATTAATAAGTTACATCATATATGCATAACTAAAATAATCCGGTTTATATTTTTTAGATGAGGATTGATACTTTTCATTATTTGGATTATTTGGACTACTGTTCTCACTTCGAATGTCATTCCCTCAAAGTTTCCGTCGATATACCCTCCGAACTAATGCAGGTGCAACTTTTCGAACTCGGGAATCTTTACAAAATGTTCTTTTACTTAGCAATGACCGGTTCAAAACCTTAAGTAATTTGTAATAATATTTTTAGTACCGTCCGCAATAAGGATTGCACATTAAACCTTCAGAATACTGTTGCAAAAAACTAATTATTACAAATTACTTACACCCTTCACGCCAGTTGATCTATTGTATTAGATTTGATACTAGTTTTACTTAGTATGTCATTGTCACCCAACATATGCACTGCCCCTTTGAGTCGTCTTACTCTCCACAGTTCTACTCCGTCTTCGTCCCATAAGGATGGATTATTTTCCTTTTCCCTTTATGTGTGTTAAGCGATAACCGGCTTTTCAATATGTCCTCGTATGAAAACATATCACTTAGAAGCTAGAACCAGTCGTATCTGTTCAAGACGTGCACATTGACATACATCAATATGAAAAGCGTATAAACGTAGTACATACATGGCAAAGATTGTTGCTGCTTTCATTCTTAACAGAAAACACTGATTTGTGTTCTATTGACAATCATTGTAAATATTTCCATTTGGTTTTATATTCTTGTTTTGATCGTGATCTTCTTTTAGTGCTTTTCTAGCTGGGCGTGTGCTGCGAAGAATGAGGGCGAAACATCTCAGCATGAAACTTATTTTCTTCAATAATATAAATTCACAAACGGATATTGTCCACAAATTTGAAAATGTTATTTCTCTGTACAAAGTGTCCTTTAGATTGACTGTAGCCCCTTTTTCACAATTGGTAAAAACAACGATACTCGAAGGTGAGCTATTCTGATAAACTCAGGTTTTATATCCTGTACCGATTTAATTTGCTTTTCTAAGTGAATTTGCCATGTTCCCAAGTTCGTATATCAATTAAGAAGTTACTATGACACATACATGACACTATATCACCCAAAATATAAAACTAGCACGTATACATATTTATATAAATATATATATATACACACACACACACATACACACACATACACACATATATATATATATATATATAGCAATAGATAAAGTGAAAGAATAAAACTAGGTACGAATCAAATTTTATTACAATTCAAAGTTCAGGCAAAGTTCTTTAAAGTCCTTGAAACCTCATGAGTTTTCAAGGACTTTAAAGAACTTTGCCAGAACTTTGAATTGTAATAAAATTTGATTCGTACCTAATTTTATTCTTTCACTTTATCTATTGCTATTAATGTTCTATCCAGTATATTGAACTTTATTCTTATCCGGATGTCCACTAATCGAAGATAGTATTTGCCTCTTATATATTTTGTTGTATTAACCTTATATATATATATATATATATATATATATATATATAGTAGACTAAAGTTTTAGACCACACTGATATACGCGGTCCTTATTCTTAGCCACAGGTTCGTATCTTGCCAAAACCTTATGGTAGATTTATTTTATGTCCCACTTATATAAGACGACCCATTTGTCATAATTTTAGAATGTTCGTTAATGGGTCTGAAAACCGGTATGCAATCTTCGTTGGAGTCATAGCAAATACTTAAACCTGGTACTTGATGTCTCTACACTGAACACAAAGACTTATAACGTGCCGATTATAGGTCAGTGGAATAATACAGTGAAAGGAGTTGAACTGTCATCTACTTCAGTATTTTCTATATAGAAAATCATTTCTAACCTAATAGATCCCCCATCGGCTTCCAGAAAAAGAAAAGAAGGGGGTGTGGAGGAATCGACTTTCAAATAAGGAAAGTGTAATCCCAACCAAACGCTCTAACATGGCGCAGTTAAAGAGCCACGAGTAAATACATATTTATATATTCCACCACTCGCGAATTTCAACCAGAGTTTATGAGTAAAATAATAAAAATCGCTAAGTTCTTATTTGTGTTATTTCTGAGCTGTCTTTGTCTTAAATCTTACTAATTCTAATCATGTTACCAAATTTAGATGTATTTGATTCAATTTGGAGTTTAAATTTACCTTATATAAAAAGTTTACTAGTTTTTCCCACTGGCTGTCTATCTCTTATTGCTGTGCTAACTTGTAAAAGGGTAACATATGTTCATATTGCTGGTTCCTCGGTTAAGTGTACAGTAAACTTTATATATATATATATATATATATATATATATATACAAATATTTGTTATTGTTTATTATCTATGTACGTATACGTTTCGTCCTTTTTTAATCTGGACTCATCAGCATGACTATTCACTATCGGTCATGCGATTCGAAACCCTGGATTACAAGTATTTTTCAACTTAAATCCAACGTCGCTAACCGCTCGGCCAATCTTAAATAGCTGATAAACAATGATAATTTTAACACTTTTAAAGCGGCTTGACGTCCAGGCATTCTACTTCTATTAGGGAAGGAATGATGCATTATAAAGCAAGTGACGTCATCTGTGTTAGTACTACCATTACAGTGCTCTACTTTTTTACGAGGAGCGACAAATATAACTATTTGTTATTGTTTATTATCTGTCTCTCTCTCTCTCTCTCTCTTTCTCTATATATATATATATATATATATATATATATATATATATATAAAGTAGAGAACTTAAAACGAACTTTTAGGCAAGGTAACACCTATTGTGAAAGTATACAGCTCGATATAGCGGATAGAGCAGATAGATAGCTAGTAGGATGAAAAGGAATTAGAAATTAGTCACATCGTCGCCGTGTTTAATCGCTGTGCTTGTTTTACAAGTACTTCCACAAAATGTAAGCCAATGAACTTACATCACCTGTACTATCTTAACGTAAATACACCGACGAACAGCAAAATCAAACTTCTACTTCGTAGAGGTCGTCAGATAATGTAAGACTTTTTACTCTAATATATTCTTTCCTCGGGCAGCTTCCGTCTCTGCTCCCTGTTTCCCCGACCGTACTAACATGCACATTATAAATTTAATGAGAATAAACATCTTGCTTCCCAGCTTTCGACTCAGATTATTCCCTATAAATATAACCTCATATACAGTAGACCTCGTATGCCTCTCGTGGCAGCATTCCTTGTTGAGCATGAGCAAAAGTAAACCAAAAAAATAAAAAGCGATACACATAGAAACCGACCACTAGACGAGAAGACTTGCACCAATACTTATATACGCACGCTAATTTGTAGAGACATATGCAACACTATTGCGTGACCATACACACACACACACACACCCACACACACACACACACACATATATATATATATATATATATATATATATATATATATATATATATATATACATACGTAAGGTTAATACAACAAAAGATATAAGAGGCAACTAATATCTTTAATTAGTGAACATTCGGATAAAAATAAAGCTCAATATACTGGATAGCGCATGACTCCTATAAGCTCCTAATAACCATGAATTTGGACATTATAATATTCAACACCAAGTGAGTTTTCTGAACGTTTCACATTATTTGTTTTCCCTATCGTTTTCTTATCGTTTTCTTAATTTGCATGCACCTTAAATACACTTTTACCCGCTTTCTACTGCATCGATAGCAAACGAATTTCCCGCCTGGATAACTTTTGCATTTTTGGACCACCATTCACCATTTTGGATTATTTCTTAATCAATATATTTGATGTCTTGCCTGGAGCTTGTTGGCGTGGATGAACTGTATAGGTTAACAAAAAGTATGTTTTGGGCCGATATATTTGATGTTTTATATACCTTTATGTATTTATATATATATATATTTTTTATATATTTTCAAAGTCTAATTTTTATTACCTGCAGTAATGTTATTGCGGTAATGGTCCTCTGAGGAGAAGATTTTCTTTGAAAACTCATGAGTTAAGGACTTTAAAGAACTTTGCTTGAACATTGAACTGTAATAAAATTTGTTTTACACCTTATTCTATTCTTTCACTTCATCTATTGCTATATATATATATATATATATATATACATATATATATATATATATATATATATATATATATATATGTATATATATATATAATGAGAGAAAGAGAGAATGTTTTATTTTATTTTAAGTGTGTAATTTAATTATTTATTTTTAGTTTTGTTTTTTTATTTAAAGGTCTGTACTTTTAAGATCGTTTATAGATCATAGGAGCTTTTAGGTTCTTGAAAAATGAAAAGATGGTGGCGTTAAAATTCATCGTGTAAAAATGTGCAATAATGAAGACTATTGTTGTAAGGGTTTTAATTTAATGTATGAGATTTATTATGTATTTAATATATAATTTGGTGTTTTAAAGGTTCTATTTTGGTTTGTGTTTTACTTACATATTCATTTATTTTTAAGTTCGTATTTTAAAGGTCGTACCGAAAACAACGAAAAATAAGAAAGTATCTGAATTTATCGTTTAAAAACAGTGCATTGCTGACATGCCTCTTTTGAAGGAAGTACTAGGTAAAGGTTTAATATAATATATGGGATTATTCGTAATTAAGTTTTATTAAAATTAATTATTAATGTACGCTGACGACTCCCTTGAGTATCTAGTTTTTACAATATAAAACAGCCAACCAATCTGGATGAAACCGTGGCGTGATTCTGAAATATATAACATAATTTTCAAATAACTTATTTGTATATATATATATATATATATATATATATATATATATTAGACGCTTAAGGTCTCCTGCTTTTGTTTCACTCTTAGATAATTAACACCCCCACCCTTTTTTTTTTATTTACTTATATATATATTTTATATATTTTTTAATATATTTTCATATATTTTTTTTATTTATTAATTTTCCAACGAATATATATATATATATATATATATATATATATATATATATATATATATATATTTACGTCACAAATCTGAACAAATATGTTTTAATTGACACCATCTGGCTTTAATATATATCATGATGTTTTAACAATGTAAATATAACTGCAATTTGAGTATAAAAAAATAAGTGATTAAAAAGAATACACTGGTATGCATATATTGTTTTCTGTAAATCCGATTATAGTTGGTGGCAAATCTCATTATTTCACGGAAAACATAAAATCACACATACAACCTTTCTATTTGAAGAGAATAATTTCCTGCTGGCAACGTGCCAATTATGAGCATAATAGAATTATAATTATTTAGATTCTCCAGTTTAGAAATAGACTAATAATGAAACCTAACAAATGATATTTCTTTCAGGTATAAATATTGGAGCGTTTACAGTCGATTTCAATTCTCTGACTCGAAAACAACAATGCTAGAAACATAAGGTATTTCTAGTTTCAATATTGCACTACAGTTAAAAGAGATCGACCATCACTCTGATTTCTTGTCAGAATATCGCAAGAAAACAGAGACACGCAGACATGTGATTGCCTACACCGAGTATCAAGTATCAGTAATATGTCATACTTTCCGAGGTATAGATTATTTATAAGGCAGATACGTGTAACTTTTAAATAGAACAGCCGGCAATACCACTTGTGTGATATTTGCCCAGCGTCAGGCATTCCGCATTCACCTGAAAGTGAAACTTTACGGGGATTACAAATTCGCATGCGGTCACCATCTATCAAGTTTATCCTGGTTAGGAGAAATGACATACGGCACTTAGTATTTCCAAACGGTCACCCATTTCGTACTAGCCAATATCAACGTCGCTTCACTTCAGTGATCTACAGGAACTGGTGTGTCAACGTTATTATGCCTGTTACGTTGATCAACACTCAAAATAGTTGGGTTATTTACTACATAAAACTATCCGAGGGACATACTTTAAAATTGGTTTATTACCTGCTCTTGTTTTTTCATCGACACCAGAAAACTGATTCAGTCAGACAAATAGACAATTTGAATATCTATTAACAGAAATACATATTTAATATATACAGTAACTCCAACCCCCTAAAAAATGTCACCGAAATTCCCATCGCTTAATTAAAAAAAATTTTCACAAGTATTAAATAAAACCTTGGTGATAACAGGTTTATTGAGTTTAAAACATCATATCGAATAAGAAGTGACATTAGCTTCGTTTACCTTCTTATTGAGAATATGTGAGTGATGACCTTCCTTTATTTCTGTAGAGTTATGGAGGCAAAACACAATTTAGTCCATGACATCCGTAAACATCAACCAAGTATAGCTATGTTCACCTTCCTGATGGTTTGCTACAGTTCTATGACAATCCGTGTCGCCACGCATCGCTCTATCCATAATGTTGTCCAAGATGAATACACACGGGAAGCTGATGTATATGTTGCACTGTTACCACTGAAAATCGGTCCTGAAACTGACCATCAAGTCTCAAAGTTTCTCTTTCAGCCAATCTTCACTGTCTCATAGTTCTTAAATCGGTCTACCAAGTCCCGAATGCTCCTGTTGCAAGGTTCATTTTCACATCTAAAATGATGAAAAGAAAATGTTCTGTACTTTCTTGGACGCGTATTCTTTACATTAATGATTTATGCAGTATATTATACGTTGGAGTGCCAACTGAGATCTAGTTGATTGTTCTAAAAGTAAGCGTGATTTATGAATTTCCTAAAGATATATGAAAAATAGTCTGTTTTCTGAGGTCACCCTATATATTTACATACAGAGTAGACCCAATTTAAATCTACTGAGGACTACAATTAAGTGATTTATTTCGGGATATTGTTCGTTCAGATATTAATAGATAAAGAGTTGAAGATTTTTGTTGGCAAAATTAAGTACAACTCAATAAAATAACACGTTATATCGGCGGATCTAGTTTCGCGTGCGAAAATAGGTTATGTCTGCATGCTGTGAATATCGTTGCGTGAGGAAATCTGAATAAGATCTTCGTAGGTGAAGTGAAGGATATGATCACGGGCTACGTGTAAAAGGTGTACCCATCTAAGGACTACATTTCCCCCCGTACCTAGCCTATAATAGACTGGAATTATGACTTTAGTGTGTTTAAAAAGTTTGGGGTGTATAGATACAGTAAACATTACTGACAATGGTACTATTTTGTAGATCCTTCTCTTAGACTAGTTGCCTTACACACCTTTCGCTTGACAAACCTTTCTCCTGACAAACTCTCCGGATATTCTAGCAATCTCCTCTCACTACTTGACTAATTACCCCCCCCCACTCCACTTTAAAAACTCTGACAAAAATATGCACTTGCTAGGAGTTTATGTTTGAAACACCTTCCCCCTAACTAGAGAACATAGATTAGAATCAGATGACCAAGACTACATGTGCTTTAGCTTGACTTTAATTAACGGCGTTAGTTACTTACATTTTTTATACCGTTCACCTTCGATCCACGAGTGTACCCGGCTGAACTATGTCTCTGAAAGCACATATAGAGCACTCTCACTTGACTCGAAAGCCCAGATACATGTATTTGGGAGTTTTAATGCACACCACCCTGACTTGTTGAGATTCTCCAGTTTACGTACCCAGCCGGCAACTCTACGTATAATTTCTCCTTAGCTCACTCCCTCTTTCAGACTGTCGATTTCCCGACCCGCATGTTCTTGACCTCACTACCCGAGGCTTCTATGACGAATGTCATAGCCCGCTCGGGAATGCTGATCAAATTGTGGTAATGATTTATATCACCCTAAAAACTCGTCCAAAAGCTGATTAACAAATGCTCACACAACGAGATACTACGTACATACTGATTTTGAGTATATCAGAGATCACATCAGCGACGCTCATGTAGTGAAACCGTCTCAATCCCTGCTGATCAGTGTGCAAATGCGTTAACCAAATGAGTAAATGCAGGCATTAAAGTCTATGTCTATATGCGTAAATACTCCAGCAAACCCCACTCTCCTCAATGTTTCACCTCGGGATGTGCAGCTGCCATTGCTGAGAGGCAAAAAGCATTCCGTAAATTCGGCCACCACAAGTCATCATAGACAGAAATTTATAGAGTCAAGAAATAAGTGTAAAGTAGTGATAGTTTAAGCGGAGAAAAGGTATACAGTGATAACCAAAAAACGAATTCGATCCCAGAAACTAGATACTCGCGATTTCTGGAAAATCTACAATAGTGTGGTCAACATGGTCAAGCAAAAATTCCCCCACTATCATACAACAATGATGTCGTTTGCACGGCAACTGATAATGCTGAACGACTTGCCCAGTGTTTTGCCTCATTCAACTTTGGACTCAGAAAATCTCCCCCTCTCTAAATTCCTATTGCGAAACTAATAAAAACCTTGACAATTCCAAAGCTTGTGGGATTGATCTTAAACTGTAATAGTAATAAGGAAATGCTCTCAAGAACTGGCCCCTGTTTTCTCCAAACTCTACAATAAATACTTAACTGAGTCTTGCTTCCCCGATAGCTGGAGAATTTCTTCTGTGCTACAATTCTTCAAAAATTCTGAGGATAGAACTAATCCTCAGAACTACCACCCAATCAGCTTACTTCGGACTTTTTCTAAAATCTCTGAATCCTTAATCAATCACGCGATAGTACGGAACTTATTTAATGCTTAATGTCTTTTTGACCACCAGTATAAATTTAGACAAGCACAATCTACTGCGGACATCCTAACGGTCATCTCTAAACGCATATACTATACACTGGATAAGGCAGGTGAATCTAGGGCAGAAGCGGTTCATATATCCAAGGCTTTTGACAAAGCATGGCATAAATGGCTTCTCCTAAAAATACCCTCATATAGTATTACTGGACAACTATTTAATATAATTAAGTCTTTCCTAACCAGAAGAAAGATTCAGCCTGTCCTCGATGCCAGTTTATCTAAGCAACATGGCATACATGATGGTGTACCCAAGGTATCTATCCTTTGACGTTTATTGTTCCTGCTCTTTATAAACGACCTCCCTGATAATATTGAGTCTTTGATAGACATATTTGCTGACGACATCAAGCTTTACGTTCGCCATGTGGGCAAAACGGACGCGACCATATCCTATGCAATGGCTGAATTCCTAGGAAATGACCACTCGGCTGTAGTGGATTTGGTTCATAAATGGTTGGTAACTTTTAATACCGCAAATAAAAAGCTGAATTGGTACAAATACATTGAAGATATTGGCAAGGATGCATCAAAAAAGGTGAGTTCATGTACCGTGCTAGTAAATTCCTCACACTTGACATTATCCTGTATCTATACAAAGTCACCATCCTCCCATGCATCGAGT
Organism: Sepiola atlantica; assembly: GCA_963556195.1. Classification (NCBI taxonomy): domain Eukaryota; kingdom Metazoa; phylum Mollusca; class Cephalopoda; order Sepiida; family Sepiolidae; genus Sepiola; species Sepiola atlantica. The sequence goes on from OY744523.1 coordinate 159,914,412, forward strand.
ATTGTTGCCACATCTGGGCTAGTGAATCATCCAATAGTCTCTCCCTCTTAGACAAGGTTAAAAAAAGAGTCGCCAACTTAATAGGTCCCTCACTATCCGCTAATCTTCAGCTCTTGTCCAATCGCCGTGGTGTTGCATCCTTTTTCTTGTTTTACACATACTTCAATAGATTGTGCTTTGATGAACTGGCTGCTCTGATGCCCCATCGACGTAAATACGCTTGACCAACTCGAAAATAAGCCAAATCTAATCCATTCACTGTGGAGGTCCCCAGATGTCGGAGAGCCTTCTTATGCAGCAGCTTTTTTCCTCGTTCTGCCGGCATCTGGAACACCCTGCCTACCTCCTGTTTCTCCGACTGTACCGACATGCAGAGGTTTAAAACTAATGTAAACAGATATCTCGTTCACAGCTCCCAAATTAGGATGACATCCAAAACCTACACCTTTATTCTATGTAACCCCTTACGTCTACAGTGGCGGCCTGTCTCGTTTAGGGTGAAATATGTTAAAAGAAAAGGGACATATTTGTGCTAAGGCGATTCATTTACGTTATGCAATATCGAGATTATTACTTATTGTACGCGTCGCTAAAAACTGCATTACAGGCACGTCGCTACATTCACAAACAGCTGAAACCGTGTATTTTAGGAGAATCTAATATATCATAAAATGACAATTATACAACCTATAGTATTGCAGTTAGGCTTAAAACAGCAAGATTCACATGTAATATTGTGGTTGGAAGGTAGCAAAACAATTGTGAACCGTTCGAATGAAGTAATTTAGTAGTTAGAATAATGCGAAATTATTCAATTGAACAAATAAAACAAAATAATATTTCTGACTATGGTTGACAACTTTTTATATTTTTACTCTTCATAGAATCTTATTGCAGGATTTTTGTTTTAATAGTGTAATATATTTTTAAAACAGTTTGTAGAGTAAATTAAGAACACCAATAGTAAGATAAATTACAAGGTAATTAAGACAAGAGAGAAAGTTTGATATTTTATAAACTATCTAATTGCTATATTGAAATGTAAATGGCGCAAATGATTTTGACAATGAAGTGTAAGGTGTTTAGAGGAATGCCAAATTAATATTAAGATAAAGTTATAAACATAGATAATAAAAAAATACATACAAAGAGAGGAACTTCTTTCATATGAGGATGCATTGAATGAGTTTCTCTGAATATTCCACAGTGTAAATTTTTCTTTTTAGATATATGTTAATCTATTTGTTTTTTATATATATGTTTATCTATTTGTTTTTTTAGATATATGCTTATCTATTTGTTTTTAGATATATGTTTATCTATTTGTTTTTAGATATATGCTTATCTATTTGTTTTTGAGATATATGTTTATCTATTTGTTTTTATATATATGTTTATCTATTTGTTTTTTTATATATATGTTTATCTATTTTTTTAAAGATATATGTTTATCTATTTGTTTTTAGATATATGTTTATCTATTTGTTTTTTAGATATATGTTTTCTTTTTGTTTTTTAGATATAAGTTTATCTATTTGTTTTTAGATACATGTTTATCTATTTGTTTGTAGATATATGTTTATGTATTTGTATTTTAGATATATGTTATTCTATTAGTGTTTTAGCTATATGTGTATCTATTTGTTTTTAGATATATGCTTATCTATTTTTTTTTAGATATATGTTTATCTATTTGTTTTTAGATATATGTTTATCTATTTGTTTTTTAGATATATGTTTATCTATTTGTTTTTAGATATATGCTTATCTATTTTTTTTTAGATATATGTTTATCTATTTGTTTTTTAGATATATGTTTATGTTGTGGGGTACAAATCACCCATATTGAAGAACTAATGGAAGCAACCATCTATAATAAATACCATGGTTGCAAAGACTCAAACAGAGGACATTCCTATTCATGTTTTACCGCATGGTAGGAATCCGGTCATCTCCTACCACATTTAGTGGCGTTACTGTATTGCTATAAATAAATACATTGTATATTTTAACATGTCACAATTTGTGGTTGTTATCTTTGTTACCCCTAGCACGGGTCTACAACAGTTTATCTATTTGTTTTTTAGATATATGCTTATCTATTTGTTTTTAGATATATGTTTATCTATTTGTTCTTTTTAGATATATGTTTATCTATTTGTTTTTTAGATATAGGTTTATCTAATTTTTTTTAGATATATGTGTATCTATTTGTTTTTAGATATATGCTTATCTATTTGTTTTTTAGATATATGTTTATCTATTTGTTTTTTTTAGATATATGTTTATCTATTTTTTTTTAGATATATGTTTATCTATTTGTTTTTTAGATACATGTTTATTTTTTTTTTTAGTTATATGTTTATCTATTTGTTTTTTTACTCCTACAATGTCAACGTCTTCCCACCGCTTCTTCATTCAGAAACTCTATATTCCTGTCACTCTTCCTGCGTGTTTGTATGAGTGAAAGACTAATGCAAATTGAATTCTTAAAAAAACGAACCACGCAATCGGACTGACACTACAAATCAGCCGGTCGATGGCAGCGCTTGACGGAATACAGCGCCGAGTAGGAGAAACTATTTAAGTCAAAGACTAGACCAGACACGATGGCGCATGGGTCGTCCAAGATGGCGGAAAATCGAAGAGTAAACTGATCCATCATAGCCAATAACCTTGACAGATAAGTTACAGAGAGCCAATTGACACCAATAGGCTAACATCCATATTATTTACCCTAGTTCGTGCATATATATATATATATATATATATATATATATATATATATGTGTACTATATGATATGTATGGAGACCAGTACAGATTTTATTTATTTTCTTTAGAAGTGTGTGTATGTATATATATATATATACATATATATATATATATACATATATATATATATGTATATATATATATATGTATGTATTTATATGCTTACATATATGTATTTATATGCTTACATTTATACATATATGTATATATGTATATATATATATGTGTATGTATTTATATGCTTACATCAATGTATTTCCTCAGTATTTTTATATATACATATGCAGCAAAGAAAACATGGTGTAGGTATTATTATATGCGTGTTATTTCATGTATATATACATCTATATATATATATATACACATATATATATATAAATACATATATATATATATAGATATATATATATATACATACATGTGTATATAATACACAGACATGTCAGAAATAAATATACACCCTTATTATCATTAATAATGAATGCTCTTGCCAAAAGGTCCAGATTGATATAAGCAATATACTATTGCTGTTTTTTCTCTCCATTGTGAATCGAACAATCACTCGCTGTTATGAAAAGTGGACTCCCGAGATTTACAGACATTCATATTGTTTTATGTATTTTCAAAGTTTAATTTTTATTACCTGCAGTAATGTCATTGCGGTAATGGTCCTCTGAGGAGAAGATTTTCTTTGAAAACTCATTAGTTAAGGATTTTAAAAGACTTTGCCTGAACATTGAACCGTAATAACATTGGATTCGCACCTTATTCTATTCTTTCACTTTATCTATGACTATTAATGCTCTATCCAGTATATTGAGCTTTATTTTTATCCGGATGTTCAATAATTAAAGATATTAGTTACCTCTTATATCTTTTGTTGTATTAACCATATATATATATACATATATTTATATATATATATATATATATATATATATATATATATATATATATATATATATATATATTTCTCTATATAATTATGTCATTAACTAACGGTTGTTTCTTCGCTTACAACTTATCAGTATTGTTCGAAGTATTTCTACGCCACGATTAGACACCCGAATGATCAGTCCTATGCAAATAGGGCAAGTTTAAAACACATGGATAAACTGTGCCAACAACACGACTACTTAAATTATATACAAACAATTGGTAGCGTTAAATATACTGATCTTTTATTATTATGCGATTTAGAACTGAACACACTATACAAAACATTGTTGATGTACATTAAGTATTCTACCATAGCGCTGAACCTGTACAGTGTGTGCATTTATATATATATATATATATATATATATATATATATATATATATATATATATATATATATATATATATACATATATATATATATATATTATAGTCAACCACATACAGCTGTTTCTTGGTATACGCGGAGGAACGAAACACCTTCTACTACTACTCAAAGAAGAAGAATCTCTAGTGATATATCTAATCTACCTGTTTACATATACTTTTATATTCAATATTTAATTTAATTGAGTTACTAATTTACCTAAAGCATTTCAACTTCATCGGAATTAGATCGAATTTTAGAAATCTCTACAATCTTCTGCAACTTATGTGTTGTTAAAATGCTATTACATCTGCGTTAACTAAATATTCAGTTAAGCTTTAACATTCTCTCCATAAAACAGTTATATTAATACTATACATATCAGCCACTTATTATAATATTCTTTTGATTTAAGTGATACTTGCAAAATGTTAGTATCTAGCACTACTATATTGGACTTTACAAGTTACACTTAGATTCGTTACTATTGTTGTATTTCTTTTTTCTATTAATGACTACGTGGATTGGTCAAAATGTATACCATATCACTGCTCTAAAGCTTGTTTTTAGTCAAACGCTTAAGATACTCGTCACTTGCTCTATTTTACCTCTACGGCCGAGTTCATTTAACAGTTGGTTACTCCTGAAAGAGCCGGCAACTGTTTGGGTGAAGCGTGCACACCTGTAAACAAAACACTCATTCACGTAAGATAGGTTTACAGATGCACGTATCTGCAAGTTCTCATTCAATTAGGGATGGGACGTAATGGGTGAAAATTTCATTAGGGGTGGGACGTAATGAGTGAAAATTTCAGATTCATGCGAGTAGTATTTTTTTGTGTTCATTTATACATAAATAACACTAAACAATAAAACATTCTGAAGAGTTTGCAAAATTCAGAAGGTGCAGGCCAATAGTTTTTGTCTATTTTACATTCATGAAAACACTTTCACAGCGTGAAAATGGTCCTAAATTAAAATACAATATCAGATTTAACCATCTATATCAATTCATAGCTTTTGAGGATGTTTTAAGACCTACAATGTCTCATGAAACCACTTTTTCACCGACAAATGATGGATTTTGAGTCCCATGGAGCCCTAACGGCGATTTTTGGCCTGCACCTTCTGAATTTTGCAAAATTTTCAAAATGTTTGATTGTTTAGTATTATTTATGTATAAATGAACACGGAAAAATACTACTCGCATGAATCTGAAATTTTAACCCATTACGTCCCACCCCTAATTCTATATACTTTTTTCCCCTGTTTGGATATCATTCTTTATTGCCTACGTAAGTAAATTGTGCAAAAAATATATATGTTTTTTTGTATTTCTCTTTTATAACTGTCGATCCGCTTCAATTTACAGCACTCATCTTCGGGTACAGTTTCTATATCATAACGTGCAAGAGCTTAATTTTCTTTTAAAGATGAAAATGTTCATAAATAGTCTAAACGTCGCCAGAAGACAATCATGAAGCAAGCAGATCTTTCATGATGTGATATGATTATAAAATATTTAATGTTATAATATAAAGATCTCATTACGAAATAATATTATGAAAGTGGCGAATACTTGCAGAACTAACATTTTATCTCATTTATTATTCTTTACGAATACTTTATAAGAGGAAATTCAGATATATTAATAAACCTATACGCATATTCCAAGGTGAAATTTTTTTGAAGTAAAAAATGTAAGACAAGTAATTTGGTGTGTTTATCTTTTACAAAATGTTAGCGACACACGTGATAACTCTGTCTAGTTAGAACTTTTTTAAGTATTTACTAACCGTAAATAGATAGCTATTTTTGTGTACTATGGGTGTATTGGAGAGCTGGAATCCATAGAGGACAGGGGAAACACTTGCATATTGGAAGGAAGTGTTCTGCAAGACGATGATTCGCGCCGGATTAAAAAGGTCTCGAAATCTTAGCTGAAGGTAAGTTCTCTTTAAATAACTAGAAGCCCATAAGATGTGAGATGGAGAATTGCGACGAAGATGTCAAGGCAGTGGCTACCAGGAAGGGTCATAGCTGTCGTTCTGATTGTATTTGCACGGCGAAATTTGTCGAAAAGCTGCAGAACATTTAGGTCAAGATGAACGCAAGGTAATGCAGATGATGCCCAAGGAGATTAGACTTATAGTGATGACTATGAAAACATTTACGAAAATTATTTATCAAATAAAAGAGCACAAACAGTTTTTTTATGCATTTCCCAATGAAAACCGTTCCCCAAAGGAACGATACCATCCATGGATAGATAACCGACTGTTTAATAGAAAAATACGATCAACAAAATAAACGATGCACCAGACAATCTAAAATATAAAAAGTGTATTAAAAAATATACTTTAAAACAAAAATGTCCAAGGATAAGTAAACTAATAAGAAACAAAAAAATATTGCTAAATTGTTTGCACCAATCCAGATATAAACGCCTGCATTTTTTAGCCGGACAAAAAGTACAATTAAAATTATGGCAATCAGACAACAGAGTAAATTGTACATCAGTTAATTAGTTCAGAATTAAATTGAAAGTAGTTAATATACTTTTTGAAAATATCAATATATATTTATGTGTATATATATATATATATATATATATATATACATATATATATATGAGTAAGGAAGGATGAAGATAATCCGACGTAATGGAAAATGAAAAAGGAAAAAACCGAAAAGAAGGTTTTTTATATATTGATCCACGTTTCGTCTTTATTGTAAGACTTCCTCATGATGATAATTTTAAGCAAGTACATCGAAATATTAGGTTGAAATGATGGTTTGATAAGGGAAGTAGTAGCCGTGGCTACTAAGAGCGCTGGACGAGGATCCAGGCTGCGAGAAGTCAGTAAGTAGCAAAGAGTTTCACCCTCTCTCCTCTTTCTCCTCGAAATCCATGCCACACCTCACCGCAGCCTGGACCCTTGTCCAACGCTCTTAGTAGCCACGGCTACTACTTTTCCTAATACTCCCATTATGTCAACCCAATATTTCGATGTACTTGCATGACAATTTAAATTTATCATTCTGATGAAGTCTTACAAAAACGTTGATGAATATATAAAAAACATCTTTTTTGTTTTTTCTCTTTTTCATTTCCAATATATATATATATATATATATATATATATATATATATATATATATGGTTATATGTGCTCCCGTGTGTATATTTATACATATATATATATATATATATATATATATATGTACATTAATGTGGGTGAAAGTACACATATGTATGTCATGGATATATCATAGTATGGCCCATTTTCATTGCATATGTAAAAATAGATAGATACTTTTGACGAGCCTAAAGATTTGTTAATTTTCACACTTAAATTTTGTTGGCCTTTAGTTTAACTTGGGTAAATTATTAACAGACTAATTTAATGTAATTAATTAATTTTTTTTGTTAACCTTTCATTACTGTAAACTATAATTCGACGGATAAATTGTGTAGATAGTTTAGTAGTATGTACTTATATAATTAACTTTATGTAGAATTCCATGATAAATGTCAGTATACTGAAATCATATGCCTTAACAGGGTTAAGATGAACATTCATATACACTAAATGTACTAAAGCAAGGAAATTCCTAAATGTTTACACTTTAATTGTTATTAAGGGTATGACTACATATCAACCAAACCATTTCATTATCACATAACTACAGTATACATCTCTATGCATGAGTGGATGAAGTGCGTGAGGTGCGCTGAAGAAAAATTCCTACCAGTAAAATACATATCCCTGTTGTGCTCGCATACCCTTAATGACAAATTTCTTGCTTTTGAACATTTAGTGTATATGAATTTTCATCTTAACCCTATTAAGGGCATATGATTTCAGTATACTGCCATTCATCATAGAATGTCACTACTTTTGTAAAGGCTATGCCTCAATACAATGGTCATTTTAAGTATTTTTGGAATTTTCTTGAAACTAAGGTATATGGTAAACTGGAATTAAAATGCCATCAACTAGACTATAGAACCTCTATCTGCCAAAAATCAGCTGAATCCATCAAATAATTGATGATATACAGGGTGGCATATACGTACGTACGTACATACGGATAACACAAAATCATGCCTGACCTTTCTGGATCTCTGGGTTGCCTTGACTAATGATGCTGAAATTCTACACACTTATAGAACCTATCAAAAAAAAATTTGTGCAGAGTTTTAACTAATTTGGTTTATTGGTTTTTGAATTATGATTGATCAAAGAAATGAGATGTCTAGCATAGGCCGTTTTTGAAGTCTATTAAAGCATAGAGCGCTCCTGCACTTCCCTTGATTAAAATTAAATTAAATCAGACAAACAGATATTGAATCTCAATTATTAATAGAAGAACAATAGAATAATCAAGTCAGTGAAGGTGTAGTTTTAAACATTAGGAGTAAATGCAAAAAAAAAAATGACGAAGCTGCCATTACAAAGGATTAGCACTTTAACTCGCGACCACACTTCATAATCATGTTTTACATAATAAGATACGTTCATACTTTTCATTATGCTTTTACTTAACGTAAGCTTTTAGCAAATGTCTAGATTTGATATGTTCGTTCCTTTATTGTTCTATGTCATAATTTGAACACATTGGGAAAGTTTGTGTTTTAATTATTAATGGGTATATATATATATATATATATATATATATATATATATATATATATATATATGTGTGTGTGTGTGTGTGTGTGTGTATGTGTGTATAAGGGGAAATGTTAATATTTTATTAATGAAAGGGTTATTTAAAATTTAATTTATAGTCATTAAATTAATTAGAACGTATTACTTAATTCTCAATTAAGCCAATGGAGATTACTCTATAATTATTTACGTAGGTAACACGCCTTTAGACTTGGGAATGACCTCGTTTTTAGTTTTGATATTTTACGCGTATCTTAGTTTCTATTTTTAATATTTCCTTTAAAATTTTGTCTTTTATTTATTCTAATATATATTTTAATTTTTATGTTTTGCTTTTCATTCAATATTAAAGTTTTACACATTGCAGGCAGATTTGGATTCATGTGACATATGGCTTAGTTTAATTAAAAAAATAAACATTTTAAGAGTAGAGGGTTTGAACTTATTATTATTTTTTCAATAACTATTTTAATAAATTAATAAAAACGTTTTATTACATTTTATTAGATTTAACATCGTTTGTTGATCGTAGACAAATGCCGGTTGTCTGTGAATGGATCTCATAGTTCCATTGGGGAATCATTTTCTGTGAGAAATGCATCAACAAGCTTTTCGTTTTTTTTTTTGCTTGAGAATTCTTATCCGAAAATAATTCGACCATCTTTGTATTAGCTTAATGAGTGAACACTCCTGGTAATTATGTGCTTTTTCGTGTGTGTTTGTTTCTGCGTGGAACAATCGTCATGAGTTACATTGTTTTTTTTTTCATCCAGAAAGTACAAATATGAACCAATACATCGCTTACTGTTATTAAATGTTAACATTTATCGACCATTGAACAGTTCTACTAAATGTTTTTAATATATATATATATATATATATATATTTATATTTGTATATAGTTATGTATGCGTATATTTTTATGTATTCCTCTGTACAAGATTGACTCCTAAACTAATAAAACGATCACTATAAAATTTTGAAATTTTACTTTGCATAAGGTGTCGTTAGTTGAATTCAATTTAATTAAAGAGTTGTACTCAAAAAATGGAAATCCTTCTAGAAAATGCCGACACGTACGATTTTTATGAAATTTTGACAATTAGTATTGATCTAGAAATAAATATTTCAAGATTTTCGAATATTTAAAATACGTTTTTAGAGGCATAATATAGGCCCAACCTCCCATTTGAACATTCAACAATTTCAGACTTGCATATAATTTGATCAATAGAAATGAAACACCAATTAAAAAAAGTTCATTTTATTGTAATTTTTTATGTAAAACTCTTACGCTCAAGATTTGAAGTTTAGACATTTTCCAGCATCAATATAAGGTAGTAGATTCGGATCACAATTGATTCTAGATTTGAGATTTACTTGTATTATATCTTGATTCAAATCGCTTTAAAAGGTTATGAAAATGGTGGCAAGCTGTTCTCTTCAAGGATATATTTATATATATATATATATGGTTAAAGAAGCTTTGAGTAATTTGAAACAAAAAAAAACAAAAAGCAGTTTAAATTCTCAGAGATACTTAGTAAATCTGAAATATCGTAGACTTAGCAATTGCATAAAGTGAGCTACTGCTGGAAAATTTACAAATCCAAAAGGGGATCTAAGTATATAAAAGTGAAACCAACACGGGGGACCAAACTTTAATTGTGAAATGTTAAACGAGGATGATCAGCTGTTTACCATGTAACTGTTTTGGAGATTTAAAAACAGAACAGTTTTTAAATTCCTGGCTCTCCAGTGGCACTGATGACATCACCACTTCCCTAATAACCAAATCTAGAAACACTTTAGTTTTTATTTCACTAATATTATGTATATATATATATATATATATATATATATATATATATATATATAAATAAATGACCATGATAATAATAATAATAATAATAATAATGAAACATTACGCTTATGACTACGATGTGATATGGTAATTTGTATATCGACTACTACTACTACCACTGCTACTACTACCACTGCTACTACTACTACTAATAATAACAATAATAATACTATTAAAACACAACACTTAACCATTTTGCGGTATAGTAGTTAGTATATACAATTATATAGGAATAAAAGATCCATTAAAAAAGCGTGCAATATATATATATATATATATATATATATATATATATATATAGAGAGAGAGAGAGAGAGAGAGAGAGAGAGAGAGAAAGAAAGAGAAAGAAAATGAGAAAGAAAATGAGAATAATATTCATATATTTTCCGTGTGCTGGGTATTTGGCTTGTAAACAAGAAATCCACTAAAACATTCCTGGTTTTACGAGAATCAAACGCATGAATTGGTTGCCATTCCTTGTCGCTGTTTAGATTATGGAGCGCCTCTCAAGAGAGAACCGACACATGCTTATTCTCTTTTAGCAAATCATCCGAATGGGCAAGCTCCATTTAACATAAAAAAAGAGAAAATGATGTCGGAATGATATTATCTTACTAAAAAGCTGTAAACCCCTAAAGAGCGACAGGAGAGAATGTGTTTCGCTTCTAGTGAATTATTCGTCTAGTTATTAATGAACTGACCCATACCCTGTAACAGTCCCGCTGTAGGCAAGGAAAACCACAAACAAACAAACCCAAAAGCAAAATAATAATGGAACATTGCGATGTCAGACGAGGAAAATATGAGGTTCTGAACTTGACAATTAATCTTCCTATCAGAATCTAAATGAGCTCATTATTTTTGTTTTAGTATAGATTTATTCGTATCTTCGGTAGCTTGCTTGTTTTCCCTTATATATTTGCTGTTCCAATATTAAAGAATGACGGCTTGATTTCAAAATGGGAATTAGAAAGGAATGAATAGTTATTTATAATCGCAACGCTATCAAAAGAATAACATTACTATTTAAGATTTATTTTCTCCAAACAAGGAATATTGACGCTATTGTGTAATAGGCTACTTTGATAAGGGGCAGATCTAGTGGGTAACATTTGGGTGAGCACAGTAAGATATTTGTTCACGATATTTGTTCATGTTGGAATTCCTAAGACACTCAGCCCATCAGAGTGGATGATTTTCCGACATCTAGTTACATCTACGGCTAACATAAAAGATGCGCTTGTTTTATAGCGATTGTATTGCTTGTCGGGTTAGTCGGGGTATTCTTGTTGAAGGAGTACAAGCACACTATATCAATCGCAACTTTCAGTGGTGGTACTTTGTAAAACAAGCACAGGATGTACAACACTGCAGCGAAGCGACAGGGCCTGAAGTTTGGCAGACTATGCTGAAACTATTAGGTTAAACATTCTTTTTTTGCAACATGTGAAAGAGTGAAGGACTAGACGCAGGTATTTAGAGTAAGAATACAGGGTTTCGAAGCCAGTCTTGCTCGACAGGAGCTCATTCGATAACAAAGAATGATTTCTCGTTTGTCAAACTTACTGAGAGTTAGTCTCGATCAAATTCGCTTCATCCACTAGCAAATCATACTTACTATTACAGGCATAGCAGCCCATCCGTACGGTGACATTTATAGTAATCAAATTGGATAAGCAGTATATATTGCATAGCGTTGCTAGCCAATAAAATGTAGCAGGGACATAGTTTCCATATCATTCTATCATATCGTTGGCCGCGCAAATTTCCTCTGGGATTATAGAAAGTCGTCTATTTAGTTGCAATGACTAGATTAGCCATGTAATGTTTTGTTGTCTCGTATTGCAATTGGAGCACACGGTCTGAACTGATGTAAGAAGGGGTCCAAACACCGTAAATATATGTCTCAGATATTTTATAACTGTATCGGCCAGACCAAAACGAATGGAAACGGAAATATTCGTCCATAATAGTCAGTAGATGATGGCCCCATAGATGAGAAAGGGCGTGTCCCTTTGAAATATATTCTTTAACTTTATAATTATAATGGAATCGGGAGATTGGAATTAAGGCATGAAGCGAGCACACTAACGAGACTCGACACCATGTTCTTATTTTTTACCTTAATATACTGTAACTTTATTTTAAATTTATTAACACAGGTGACAAATGCGAAAGAGAAGTCTCTGCAATTTCTTGTCGATGATTGCGGGAAAGTAATGCTATTTTGTCAGCTCAGTTTACGATGGTAAAACAAAAACATCCAAGTGTTATTCGCCATCGTTGGAGGTTGTCATTATTTCACACAACCCCTTTAAATTGAACATGTAATGTAAAGCCTGCTTGTCAGTAAGAATAGTAACATTGGGTTGTAGTGGAAACATTTACGAACCACTTTTAAGATATCGCATTTTCTTTTAACAGCCGCGTGCTGACGTCTGGTACGAGAGGGCGTCGTGACAAATGCAAACGAGCAACTTTCTTGATTCATAAAATAGAGCATTGTTGGATTCATCAGATTCGAGGATTTAGAGAAGATGTTCATTAATATAATGTAAGAGTACATTTATGATTTTCTCTTTAAGTTAATGATCGACGTGAAGTTGAGAGAGGATGAAGAAATTTTTATGAAGGTTATTATCCTATCCGAGTATTTTGATATCCATTGATAATACTAAAAAAATATATCAAATACTAGCCGTAGCGGAGCCCTATCCGGAGGGTTAGAACATCTTTAAAAGGGAGATAGTAGTGCCTGGTCAAGTCCTATTTATCCTTGGCTTATCAGGTTACCAAAGAGTACAGTGCCAGTATCTAACCTGTTTTACTTCACATTAAAGGTTAGATGGAAGTTTCGAATAACACTCATGGAGTTAATTTATGTTGATATAATGTCCCTCCCCCCTCGTTTTCCCTATATGTCCTTCCGCTATGAACGCAAGCGAGCGTAACAGATAGTCCTTCAGAAGGGATAATGTTATTTATTAGCTTCTCAAATCAACTATGAAGGGTATCCAGCTTTATAGTGTGGTATATCTTGTCTCAATCTGTTTGATCGGTACTTGATATCACGCATTTTCCGTGATGCGTCCAGTAAAGTATAGCTATTTATCATTTAGGAAGAATTCAAAACTATAATTTGTGTAAAGAACTCAGTCCTGTAACAATCGACTATGAAACAATGAATATTTTTATCAGGATATGAAAATGCCAGGATTTTACGGCTATGAGGATAACAGTCGAGTGTAATCTGTGAGAAAAAGGGAGGAAGTTGTATACGTATGTTGAAATAAAACAAAACACACACACTAGGTTCGGTTAAATGTCCTCCAAATAAATAAGTACAAAAGAGTGTCGGATTAAGAAATTATTTCTTAATAATATATAGCAACTCAAATAACAGTTTTCTGTTTCTCTTAGTTAAATTTGTTTTACAACTCCGTAGGTAGACCGGATAAATTATTCAAATTTTAGAAAGAAAAATGAAAACGCCCTGTAAGTAATTCTAGTTTAAGAGATACGCTAAACTGAAATTGCTGAACGGTGGTTTTTGAAGCTTTCAGTACTTTTTCTGTCTATTATAGCAAGCTTCCGGTTGTGATTTATCTGAAAGAAAATAATGGCCTGCAGCAAAATGGTAGTCCCGATTAACGAAGCTAATATTTGAACTGCATTTATTTGGAAATATTTACACGCATTTGCATCATAGCCGGACATTTATCTGAGAGATACTAAGGGAAATTACCGAACGTTTTCTTCAGTGTTTCCATTGTTTCGTCATATTAGAGGTGAACAAAATGAATATTTTACATTTACATATTACATGATATTGTAACTAGCGTCGCCATCTTGCCTTTTGGTGTATTAAATAAGAATAATATAAGACGTTAAAAGTAAAATAAATAAATATTGAAATGTATTAAATATTTAATGCAGTCACCTATTAGTAAATTTTATTTAACGCATTTACACAAGGCGCCCATCTAGTTGTGTATTGATTCAATCAGCTCCAGACATTAAAATTAATATATTATAATATACCATGTGTTGTAGAATGACGAAGTGTTCCAAATTAACTAAAGTTCATTTAAGTTCATTCTTGATATAATGATATTTGTAGTAAACAGACAATATGGCGGAAACGATACCTGGAACTAATGAACAAAACGATGAAAGATTACAAAAAAGACAAAACAAGATTTAACCAGAGTTTGCAAAGTTTAATTTCCAAAATATTGTTTTTTTTACTTTTACTTAGGTTCAATAAAAATATGATATGAAACAAATACACATTATTAAACAATTGTTCGGTTTGACTACTCAAATGTGACATCGTGTAGCACGTGGAATAATCACTAGCTGTTATACGAAAAAACGTATGAATTCCACAACTAATATATATATATATATATATATATATATATATATATATATATATATATATATATATACATATATATACATATATATATTTTATCTATCTGAAACCATTTCATGATCAAACATATACATATATATATTTAATCTATCTGAAACCATTTCATGATCAAACATAAAAGGCATGACAGAAGTAAATTTAAAATTCATAGAAAATGTAAACCATAAAGGTATTAAACCAAATTGGGAGGCAGATATATAGAGAAAAAATATGGAGAAAATGTGCATTATTTGAACAAAAATGCATGCACGAACAACAATCAGAGTGTGCACAGGACTACTTCGGTCTCAAAAGATAAGGTATCTGTGGATTGAACATATTTTAGTGAAGGTAATGTTACGCACTCACAACAGCGTTTTTAACTCGTTAGTGTATATAGTGGCGAGATGTAATCAAATACGATTGAAAACTACGTCGAGGTAAACAGAGATATCGAAATGATAAAAAACATTTAATAGGCAAAAAAGCAGCCCCCCCCCACTAAGCCACTTCTCGTCTTCGTGAAAGTATATTCACTTTATATAATACAATATTGATAATAACTGTCAGTCGTCACTATAAGACCTTAGATGCATAATCGTTATTCAAATTTAAGCGAATGTTTATTTATTCATGTCTAATACCTATTGTAAAAATTGCACACCATTCAATAGTACTTAACTCTTCCAGAATAGCTTCAAGACTCAGTTTACCCCTTTATATGAAACCAAATGAAAATAAATATAGATCGCACAACAACCTTAGCCCTAGCAGATGTGTTAAACATTTCATAATTATTGGTTAATTAGTTTAGGCCTTAATTCTGTATATATATATACTCATCCATACACACATCACTTAACATAAAAAGATATACATATATATATATATATATATATATATATATATATATATATATATATATAAATATACATATGTATACACATATATATATATATATATATATATATATATATATACATATAAGTTTTATTTACTCGCGTTAATTCCAATGCGGTAATGATCCTCTTACGAGAAGAATTTTCTTTGAAAACTTATGGATTAAGGACTTTCAATTACTTTGCTTGGACTTTGAATTGTAATAAACTGTGATTCGCACCTTATTTTATTATTTCATTTCATCTAATGCTATATATATATATATATATACACATATATATATATATAGAGAGAGAGAGAGAGACATATATGTATATATCTATAGAGAGAAAGAAATGCCTAATATTCAAATAATGTATTATATATATATATATATATATATATATATATATATATATATATATATATACATATGTATACATGCAAAGTAAGTTGAGATAAATCAAATTAGAAGATTATTTATATCAGTTCCAAGAATTCAAACTCAACGAATATTTGGCGTACGATCCTTTCTAAAATAATTTGAAGAATCTTATTGTGTACTAGCTGACCCGTGCCACGGCGCAGCCCATGAAAATCAAATAACTCAAGAGATTCCTTGTAAAATCTGTAACTATTGTATTATTTGGTGCCTCTGATTCATCAGCTCGAACACATACCCCAAAAATGTTCATGTAAAACAGCAGCTGAAACAATTACTGCAATACGTTGAGTAATAATCAAGTTTAGTGAAGGGAAAAACCATTTTAGACTAATACTATTTTCATCCCAATCTCAAGTGCTGTTTTTGGTAGTAGACTTAATTAACCAACCATACAAAGCAATGGTTGTTTTTAATGTGTTGAAAATCCATCTCCTTGGTGAAAAAAATGTCCGCAGTCAAGAAGGATTACTTCTTTACTGACACAGGGGAGCAAAAATAAGTTTAGTACTTCAGTAACCGAGAAGAGGAGAAGTTAAGTAGCATATACTACACTGTAAAGTTAAGTATATCTGGAAACTAAAAAATTAATAAATACAAATAAACCGAATTAAATTAATTGTTTTGTAAATGAAGGAATGAAAAGATACAGGTTTTGGGAGTGGGCCCCAAAAGTACTTCAAACACGCTCGAGTGAATATCTGAATAGAGTGGTAAGTTTAGTAGCCAATGATACATGTGGTTATTTTCTTACGCTCGTCAAATTTACATGAGAAAAACATCTGAAATATAGTTTTTTGGGGGGGAAAGGAGGGTCTAAAATTCATATACTGGAAATAAAAGTAAATTTGCCGCAGTCTCGAAACAGTTCTTCTTCACTATAGGAATATATTCTTTTGTAAATAACTAAATAAAAACAGAGAAAGAAAGAGAGAGGGGATGGAGCCGTAGAGAGCGGATGGGTTTAATAGGTAAAAGATAAACTTTAAAGAAAAAGTAGAAAAGATGAGAAATTGACTAAAATTAAAATCACTCAAAATATTGAAGTCTTCGAGAAGTATGAAAGAAAAAATCATGTGAAAGAAAAAAATATATTCTGATGTTTTGGCGATTTTTTGAATAATGTTCGATAAGTATGGGTGGTCAAAATTGAAACCATTTACTTGTTTTGTGTGTGTTAGAAAACACACACAAAACAAGTAAATTGTTTTTATTACTGGCTAGTGTCGTTGAAAAAGCTATTAGAAGTGTCCATAATATTTTTATGAGATATTGGATGTTTTTTAACAGTTCACCCGTGTTTGTTTTACGCTGTGAGTTGTGTTAAATTCAAGTATAAATCTTTAAAATGTTATGGATGAAATTGCCGAAGTATTTATAGAAAATACTGAGACTAGCCACACCACGTCTGTGAGGGAGAGGGCACAACGTAGAAGAAAAGGTGTGGCCAGTCAACTTTAAAGTACGTTTCTGCACCTTATCAAGACGCCTCAAATGGGGCAGAGATTCACCAGCCCAAATGTTACAACAGTAGGAATTTGAACATTACTAATAATAGTTTTATATATTTTTAAGATATGACATAATTTAGGTAAGACACATCTCCATTCTAATAAATATACTGGCATGTTTGATACCATTCTTTTATTCTATAATGTCTGTAGAAACAGGATACTACAATGTTATCATATCATCTTTCATATGATCAGTATCAGTGTTATAGTACCATCTTTCAATAACCGTGCATATAGCGTCTTGCTTCCATCTTTCCTACATAATTTCAGTCTTGCCGTTTTCCATTGTTCCTAAGCTCCATCTGCAATCTACCTCCTCACTAATAAAACCTCCGATTATATTTTCCGTCTCCTTACTCATTTTTTATTGATTGCTTCATATCGTCTTTACTCAGAAAAAACACCCTAAATAAATGTATTTTCGTCTGCTTTATGATTTTACTTATTTATTATTTCTAGCGACCGCTTTCATCGAATGCTTTAGGAGGAAATACACACATATTTCAAGCGGTGTCTTTTTTAATTCAACTCATTGGTTCATGTCGATTAGAGCTTTTATGCTATGAAGGAAAAAAAAACGGAAAACTAATTGAAACCCTTACAAGACACAATAACTCTACAACGCCTTTAGTAAAACGGGAACGTTCCAAGGCCATCAATTGAATGTTACATACCTTCAGAACTATTAACGATAAAAATGTGGTCTTATCTCATCATATTCCTTTTTGACTGCCCTATTCAAAAATATCAACAAAAAAAATCAATTAAGTAAGCAAAACCAATGTATTCATATATCGTTCTTTTCCCGTCCGGGTACAAAAGGACGTATGGTTCTTCATGCTGTCCTGCTTAATGGCATCTCTTATTGTTAGTCTTTACATAATATATAATTATATATATATATATATATATATATATATATATATATATATATATATATATATATATATATATAATACTCCAGGTAAAACATCTACGGAGTAGTAATCCAAAGAATTTAAACCGGGTTGATAAAAAGTGCTCAATATCAAATAGAGCTGTTATATATGATTATTTCAAAATTTGGGAAGTTTATTTTATTTTATTTTATATTTTATATTTGGGTTTTGTTTCTGATTTTAACATTTTGATTCTTAACGGTCTCAACCACGTGACTTTTCAAATTTTGAAATTTAAAATTTCCTTTCTTCTTTTTCTCCCCATTTTATTGTTTCCAAATATGATCTAATGTTAAGATCGGATTCTAACTCTGCCTGATGAGATTTCAGTTCATAATAACTGTTGATCGATAACATTGACATGCCAGTGTCGCAAATTTTGTACATGTATGTGTAAATAAAAATAATCATATAAATATGTATATATATATATATATATATATATTTATATATATATATATATATATATATATATATATATATATATATATATATATATAAATACTAAATCTAATTAAAAATAAATTTGTCACAACGTTCACTTTGCAATTGTTTCAACGCCAATTTATTGTAGAAGCATTAACAGACACGGTTCTGATTTAGCCGACAAAAGGTCGAAACACAATATATACAATTTTAATGAAAATTATTATCTACGTTTTCGTCGTTCATTGGCTCGTTCTTAGTTATCTTTTTCACTAAATATACAGATGATTGTTAAAAGAGAAACACACAAAGAAATCGTGTAGCGCAATATGAAACGATCTTTTTATCTTAGCAGATCATCCAGATGCCGTCTTATTCTATAAATTCTTATACATATAATTCTTATTTTCTGACACATTGCAGGAATTCTCGTTCTCACTGCTATCCTTTTTTTTTCTTTCATGTAAGCATTATTGTTCAAGAACAGCACAAAATAATTTTCATTTTTCTCGCTTCCTTTAGAGTATACATGTACACACATATAATACCCAACTCCTACACATAGGAGTAGATAAATAACTTAAAACTTCGATTGCTTTAGGATGAAATACACACATATACATAGGTTTGACTACCACGACTTTGTTGAGGAGATTGACGATGCATTTGTCTGATATTAGCGCCATAGCCCAACACTTAACTAACGACCACTCCTCCCCCCTGATCGGAATTCAGAAAACTCTTAGTAGAAAATACAAAAATCTTAGAATTTAGTACTAACAAACAAAAATACCATATATTAGAAGCCCTATATATAAAACCCCAAAAAACCCTAATCAATAGAATTAACTTTAATATCAGTAATACTATTCTAAAATGTGTATAGCTCCAAATATAGTTTGCTTGCTCTTCCTCTCTCTCGATCTGATTAACCGTTCGCCACGTCCAACTAGCAAATACTTACCTGTGGCATAACGGACTGAACACATAGCTCGTTACTTCTAATATGAAATGCCACCCTCTAGTTTATGACAAACGGATATTTCATATTCTAACCTTATTTTACACACAACGGTAAAACACTGCTACAGTCTGATAATGACGTAAAATAAAAACTGGAATAACCTGATAAAACGAACACTAATGTTGCGAGAAATTAAGAGAGGACAGAAAGAAACACGAATATATTAAAGAGATAAAAAGCAAATATAATAAACAAAGGAACAGAAACAGGAAGATGAAATGAAAATAATAGGTTAAACGAAAACGTGTCCGAACGTTACGTGTACGGAAAGACAGAAAAATAGACAGATACAAAATAAAACTTATAAGATAAAAAAAAAATTAAAAAAGAGGAAAGGAAGTAACATACGTAAAACATTAGTAAAAAAAGAGAACAATTAAAAGTGAAAGTGTCGAAAAGAAACCGAATCAAAGAAGTAATAAAGAAAGAGAGACGAAAAAATAACAAAGAAAGGGTTAAAAAGAAAGAAAAGTAGAGTGAAATTGTTAGAACAAAATCCAGATAGTATGAGTCTAAAAGGAAAGAACGAGTTAAATACGCGATATGTTTAGTGTGATTAATAACGAAAGAGAGAGTGAGAGAAATGAAGTATCAGTAAGAAAGAGAGAGTGAGAGAAATGAAGTATCAGTAAGAAAGAGAGAGTGAGAGAAATGAAGTATCAGTAAGAAAGAGAGAGTGAGAGAAATGAAGTATCAGTAAGAAAGAGAGAGTGAGAGAAATGAAGTATCAGTAAGAAAGAGAGAGTGAGAGAAATGAAGTATCAGTAAGAAAGAGAGAGTGAGAGAAATGAAGTATCAGTAAGAAAGAGAGAGTGAGAGAAATGAAGTATCAGTAAGAAAGAGAGAGTGAGAGAAATGAAGTATCAGTAAGAAAGAGAGAGTGAGAGAAATGAAGTATCAGTAAGAAAGAGAGAGTGAGAGAAATGAAGTATCAGTAAGAAAGAGAGAGTGAGAGAAATGAAGTATCAGTAAGAAGAAGAGAGTGAGAGAAATGAAGTATCAGTAAGAAAGAGAGAGTGAGAGAAATGAAGTATCAGTAAGAAAGAGAGAGTGAGAGAAATGAAGTATCAGTAAGAAAGAGAGAGTGAGAGAAATGAAGTATCAGTAAGAAAGAGAGAGTGAGAGAAATGAAGTATCAGTAAGAAAGAGAGAGTGAGAGAAATGAAGTATCAGTAAGAAAGAGAGAATGAGATAAAGAAGCATAGAAAAGTATCATCAAATGTGGAATGAGCTAAAATAAAACGTGAAAAGTTACAAAAATAGATAGATCAAGGATGGAGGATGTCAGATGGAAATTGAGCCGCTAAGTGAAAAAAGTCTTGGAAATGGTGCATAGGGAGTAAGTAATTTTATTATACAATGTAAAATCGTAGTCTGAACGTAAAACGTATTTCTAAAACAGCAGGAATTAATAACGAAATAATTTCCCTGTAGATGTTTGAGATTGGTTTCTTCGAGGCCAGTTTCTGATTTTGATAACTTGTCATTTCATCTTTTCCAGCACTGGCCATTGTGAATTCTTACTAAATCCCTTGACCATATTATTTTAGTTGACAAGTATATATATATATATATATATATATATATATATATATATATATATATATATATATATATATATACATATATATATATATATATATATATATATATTAGTTGAACTCAATGTGTGTACGTGTGTACGTGCCCTATAGAAAAAAGATTAGAAGGTCTATCTAAAGTCTTTAAGGGTTTTCTCATGTGAAATTTACCGGGAAAGATAATAGAAACATTCCGTATTTTTAAAGTGTCCCCCTTAATGGATCTAGTGATCAGATTCCGTCAGGTTGTTTCGGGGTGTTCAACCATAATATTGAAATAAAACACTTTAATGTTAATGTATATCTTCCGCTAGGAATTTCCGTTCAAAATTATCGCACTTTTCTTAGGCTCCTTTTCGAACTATTGAGGAGGGCAAGACACTTGTAAGGGTGGTTTTGGTGTTACTCTTGATACATAGTTAATCTTATTGAGGTGATTTTAGTTACGCCCTAATCTGGGGCAATAAATGTAAGATTACAGTTTTACATTTGGTAAGTGGTGTATAGTAATTCAGAAGTGGTCACCATCCTAGATAGAGCAGGTATGTGTAAATGGAGCGTTGGCCGGTGGAAATAGCTTTTGTGTTTTGCTAACTCGTTATTTGCGTGAATGCATCTATACGCATAAATATGTACACCCCCCCCACACACACATATATTTTCATTCTCTAACAAGTACGGACGTCCAGCAAGACGCTGCCATTATTTTTCATTTTATTTTATTTTTCTTCCCAACATGTCTACCCTACATGTATCTGTGCTTGCATGATATCTTTTCCCTATATCATCATCCTGATGAAGTCTTATAAATAAAGACGAAACGTTGATGTACACATAAAAAACATCCAGTTTTTGGTTTTCCTTTTTCATTTTACAATCACGTCGGATTACCTTCATCCTTCTCTTCCCACATATATATATATATATATATATATATATATATATATATATATATATATATATATATATATATATTTACACACATCTATTTATATATTCTAATATATCTAAAATTAGATGATCCTACCACTTCTATAATGCAAGGATATATGTTCCATTTTAAAAATGTTTAATGTTTACCGAAGCTGCATATTGTTTACTATGCGTATGTGAAATGGTTGGTTTCTGTTTGTAACTGAATGACTAACAATTGATCTGTTCCTGTCAAAAAACGTCACAATCGCCATACAATTCGTAGCTGCTTTTGACACTGTTATTTTTCCTGCGACGAGAAACGGTTCTACGCCGTAAATAATATTCTGTTTCAAGTTGCTGGTTTTTATCTATTTCTGTTCCCTACTAAAAACTGTCTTTGCAAAGGAACAAATAAATCTGATCCTGTGTTGTTATCTTATACGAAAAGTTACAGTACGTTTCAGCACTTTTAAAATAACGTTTCTTTTATATCTACCATTTGTATTGTGTTCGTTTATAAGGGTGTGTTCTCGGAAACTATGGTGTTTATAAAATAGTGCTGAATGACATGTACAGCTATATTTAAGCATAACTCTTTATTTATACAAATATGTTTGCTACATTGGTGTATACATGTTTAAGTAATGACTATATTCAAAGTCTAGCGTCAAAAATATCCACAAAAGAGGAATGCATGGAAAATAGAAAATTTTAACAGGATATGAGGGATAGTTAAAAAAATGTAGAAGGACAAAAAATATTCCAAAGCAAATCCATTTAAGTCTATGCATATGTATATATGTATGCATATATAATGTATGTTTATATGAATATATAGATAATAATAAATTTATACATGTATGTATGTACATATACAATTATATATATATATATATATATATATGTATATATATATAGTCATTTACATACAGACTGTTTCGCTGTATCACAGCTCTTCAGTGCGGCTAGACCAGTTAGTGCGTCAAGCCAGGTTTGAAACTCAACCGTCGAGCTGACAGTCGGCGCTCCTACCCCTGCGCTATCATACGACACTGACTGAATGTAAGTAATATCTCAATGCAAACATTGTGTATATATATGAACACTAATAGTAAATAATTAAACCATGTTGTCTGGTCATTCTTAAAAAAAAAATTTTATTTGGCCTAGTATAATTTGGCCTTTTCTTTATTTTTTTGTATACCATTTTTTATTGTAATTAATTAATTAGCCCACGTGGTCTGTTATAAGTTTTTAGTAAGTGGTTGTTTATTTTCCGTTGCGTTATTTCTTTTTCATTGCTTATTTTATACGTACATTAAAAACAACTTTTATTTAATAACTGTGTTTTATAAATTCATCCTTAAATGTTTGTGCGCAATTATTTTTTGTTCTTTTGCATTGAGCCAGCCTTGATTGTTTATAAGTTAGCCAATTTTTTACTTTATTTATTTATTTATTTATTTTAATTTCTTAATTTTAGTTTATCTGGGCTAAGCACACAAAGCTATTTGTTTTCCTCTGTTTACGTTTTGATGTGCTTGCATATCTGATTCTGTTGTTTTTATTTGTAGTTCTTTAAGTGAATCGGGCGCAGGTAGAAAACGAGCCATTTAGTTAAATGTCTACATTTAGCTATGAATTCATGTTTATAATTGAGTAGTTTTTACCTTTGTTTGGATTTATAGATTCGTAGTTTCACTCCAGATACTACATACAATCTATGTTTTTTAACCTGCAAAAAAGTGCAAAATTACTGTAGATATTCATTACCATATCTCATATATAGTAATATAAATTGTACACTTTTTCATGATGCAGTTCACTGTTTCCTGTCTCCCATCTCTACCGAAAACAAAACGGAACTTCCATATTAAAAATCAAGTACAAAAGTATAAACATCCATATTAAAAACAAAAGTATAAACTTCTATATTAAAAGTATAAACCTCCATACTAAAAACCAAGAACAGAAGTCTGTAATGTATTTTTGGATGCGTTAAATAGTTACGATGTGTATTAAAATAACGGTCATTAAGGATTATTTAGAGAGTAGGCTGAGTGATGAATTATTACGTTGAAAATAAAA
>OY744523.1:159941754-160131754 GCA_963556195.1 Sepiola atlantica
GTGAGGTATTAGTCTCGGTTTTGGTATCTGCTGAGTTTTCGAACGGTGCTTCAATGTATGGCTTTTTAAATGTCGTATGGCTTTTTAAATGTCGTATGGCTTTTTAAATGTCGCATGGCTTTTTAAATGCTGCATGGCTTTTTAAATGTCGTATGCGGAACGTGATCAAGTGAAAATCGCATTACTAATTAAAAAATACAAAAATAAAAATGTCAAAAATAAAAAAGGTTATACGTCCTTTGTATTTTTTGTCAGCTTAGGAGTAGTAGCACTGAATTACTAATATAAGCACTAAAAAATATTGTAACTAGACTCATAATTTATATTGTTGATTGTAAAGAGTCTAGTCTTTATATACAGTTCTTCAAGAATTTTGATCACTTTACATTGGGGTCGTGATGTATGCTTTTTTGTGTTTTTGACAAAAATGCGTCTGAATTGTGAATAAGAGAACTTGCGTTCTTTCAAGTCTTGGCATATAAAACTATAGTCAAAGAGATGTTATTGCAGAATTGGGGAAAGTTTAGTAGTGGTATAGCCAATGTAACAATTTGTTTAAAATTGTTAGATAGAGTTTCCAAAATGGAATAGCCACTGATATATCATGTTGGTTCGTTCTACTAAGATTTTGTTTGGAAATGTTTGTATAATTATGTGATTAGAGGTTTTAAATTGTTCTAATATTATTACTATTAACGGGGTATATATATATATATATATATATATATATATATATATATATATATATATATATATATATATATATATATATATACAGGGTGGGCCAAAATAAGGGTCCTATCTTTAAAAATTCATAACTTTTTTATTTATTGATTTTTTTGTTGTTGTTAGAATAAGTAAAGAACTCCTTCCGAAGCAAGCATGAGCCGTATTAGCCCTAAGGAACGTACCCTCATTTAGAAAACATTATTTTTGCTTAAAAAACTCAAAACAGTGTAAAAAACAATACTTTAGTTTTTGTAAGTTTTAAGAAGTGTTTTTCGGCTAAAATTTGTTTTGTTTATTTCAAAAAATCTCGGAAGGGTCAGTCTACACACACATAAAGTTTGGTGAGTTTAACTTTTATTTTGTGGAAGTTATTCAAATTCAAGTTATTCAAATTTAAAGATAGGACCCTTATTTTGGCCCACCCTGTATATATATATACATATATATATATAATGTATTTTTATGTCATTATTTTTTTTGGTGATTGTAGCGTTCGTTGTTATTTTGCTTACTATTATTTCGAATGTCTCACTTTCCTAAGAACATTTCATTATTAGTCGCCCTTAACTTCATAGGACGTATTTTTCGTTAATATATAATTTTGTTAATTTTATACGTACAAAAAAGTAATCCATGGACACGTGTTTCTGGCTCACAGCCGTCATCAGCATGGCTAATTTAGACAGATATCGAACCTTCGATATATATATATATATATATATATATATATATATATATATATATATATATATATATATATATATATATATATATCAGACCTTCGCTCCAACCTATATGGAGTTGGTTTTTCGGAGAGACGTTGATGGTGGGCCAAATGTAATGTTTAGTGTTAAGTAGAAGAAAATAATAACCAATTTACTAAAACACGCTCGAGTGAATAAGTGTAGTATAGTGGTGAGTTTAGTAGCCTGTTATGCCTGTGGTTATTTTCCTATACTCCGAGAATGTACAGGGGAAAAATCGTCTCTACTTTATATATAGAATAATGTTTATGTGAATTCGAAACAATAAAATGTATCATGGCATATGAATCAACGGCAACTACAAAATCACAGTTTGATTCTGTATCTCGAAACTAATGAGATCTAATTGCGCTGTATTTAGTTGTATGATGTGAAGCGTTAATATTCCATCCATGAAATGCAAATATATTCACCACGGCTTAGTCGCTAACGCAACTACAAAACCATGCTGTGATTCTAGCAACAAGATGAATGACGCATGATTTTCCCCTGTTCAAGGACTTTTGTTTCTAAATAAAATAACTTATTCTCAATTGATTTTATTCTAATACTATTTCGTACACGGTGTGCATTAGCAGTTATCGATAGACTGAAATAGTGTGTGGGATGTAAATTAGTATGGATTATTTAGCTTTTTTTTGTTTGTTGGTTGTTATGTTTTACGGCATGTCAACCTTCATTGGTTTATCTTAATACCGAAACCATACATATACTTTCTCTATGATGATAATATGATATAAACAAACAGTTTTCCGTATATTTTGTAAACAAATATTCTGTAAATGACACATAGGCACAGCCCTGATGGTTATAAATATTCCAGTTCAGAGTGGACCTGTGAGTAGAGTTGACTAAGTGGTATACTCCCTAAGATCTCGCATATTGGGGCTTAACACTTTAGTGAAGTTATGTGTATTACCCAGCAAGTTAGGAGATTGAAATTAGTTGCTAGGTTTGGGAAATAGGTTAGGAAAAACATATCAGGAACTGAGATGAAATGTATAATGGAGTTAGGCGGTGGTGCACATGCGAAGACCTTGCTCAAGAGTGTTGGAAACAATTTAATGTTGAGCCCGACCACATTTTATTTAAACCGTATATGTGACCCTGACATATATTTAAACTGTGGATTAGAATGGATGTTTGAGTAATGGTAAGTAAGCGTTTACTCTACACTTCCTAAAGCTCCTCAATATGGGGCTCAGAACTCGATACATTTTGAAGTCATATCCAAGATTAGCTAATTTTGTACGTTACGTTTTTATCAGCATGTGCTATTAAATATGTGTAGTGTTAGTGCTTGTTAATTTCGGGCAATATTTGCATATTTCTATATTGCAGCGGTTGTCTTTATTTTTCTTCTCGTTTATTTTACAAATGTACTGATAGAGAAAAACACACAAATACATGAAAGAAGTAAATCTATTAATAATTAAATCCGCTGTCAGGATATTGATGGACGTTGGCGAGATAATAATGAGTATTTCTGCTCTATGATTAATTGGTAAATTACGTGGGTAATAGTGGAAAATGGAATCACGAGATTTTCGGCTATTTGCTATTGAGTAAGTCCATCTTATTATTGAGCTATAATAAGGCTTCTCTAACCTGAGAATTCGTATGCGTGTTTGCACCGTGTCATACTTTATCTGTGATGTATAGTATGTATATCGACATTTAAAACAGAAAATGTCAGTTAGTGTGAAGTATCGATGCTTCAAACATTTATTACTGTGTTGTACGACTTCGAGTGCCGGTTTCCCAGCGAAGGAAGCAGAAACATTAAACATTAATATTTTCATATCTGTGTAGTTATAATTGTACAAGATCCAAATTTATTACAAACAAAAATGAAGTACTAATCAAAAGTCAGATTATTCGACCATCTTTTAAATGGGGATATTGTCAATATTTGAAACCTTTCAAGTGAAATTTATGCGTAAATGAACCGAAAATATCAAACAGGATCTGAGGTGGACACATCGATTTCATAACACTATTAAACATGAAAACGTCAACTAAGAAATGTTAACTTTACACATAATAATAATAATAAATCATATAATAAGTGAATGCAGCAAGCTAGCACAAAGGGAATACAAGAACAGACATGACAGCATGGGGAAAGAAGTACACCGGGAAATATGCAAACAACTGAATTTCGAATATGCAAAAAAACGGTACAAACACAAACCAGAAACTGTACTAGAAAATGAAAAACACAAAATCATATGGGATATGAATGTACAAACAGACAAACCCATAACAGCAAGGAGACCGGATATGATAATCAACAAGAAAGAAAAATCCTGCAAAATCGTGGACTTTGACGTTCCAGCAGACCACAGAGTGAAGATCAAAGAGACGGAAAAGAGAAGCAAATATACTGAACTTGCCAGAGAATTGAAAGGAATATGGAACATGAAGAAAGTCAGTATAACACCAATAATCATAGGAGCACTAGGAACAGTCCCCAAAACATGGAGAAAAGACTAGGAGAAATAGGAATCAAAGGGATAACTGAGACCATACAAAGGACAGTAATGATCAAAACAGCTACAATCCTGAGAAATGTCCTCGAATGCGGAAACCAACCCACATAAGCAATGAAGGGAGAACAAACACATGGAAGCACAAAACAACAGAACCGGGGAAAATACAACCGCACGAAAGAGGCGCAAGCATAGGCTGACGCCACGAAAATTATGGACAGAGGGTCGAGGAGGGAAAGCGCAAACCAGACCTCCACTGGAAGAGCGCGGACAGCTCTGGGACCTTGGGAAGGCTTGTTGCCACTCGGGCCCCAGAGGGGACCAATGGCCCTTATCAGCAGGAAATCGTTGGTAGGTGGCTGTTGCGATTACCGCAAGGTCATCAGCGGTGATGAACGAAAAGAGGTGGAGCATACTGGAGGCCTGAGGAGACTTGTTACTCGGACTCCAGGGAATACCACAGGTTGTCGGCAGTGGGCGATCACTGACGATGACCAGTGTGATAACTCCTAGTGAGTAAATAATAATAATAATAATAATAATAATAATAATAATAATAATAATAATAATAATAATAATAATAATAATAATAATAATAATAATAATTGAAAGTGTATCGCGTAGTGGGTGTGTTTATTTCCACGATGTAAATAAAAAGATCGTACAGACTGTGTAGTTGGGTTTATGGTTTAAAGAAGCTTAATGATTAATATTCCTCAGTGTATTGCACTCGTCATCCGAAGAGCTATTCATACACATTCGATACATTCCTACCAATTAGTTTTAATCCCTAAGTGTTCATTACTATTACTATCATTACTAGTTGTAAAAGGGTTACGTTATAGCCGGATGTTTTGTCACACTTTAAACTTAAACTGAAGACTATGCAGTCTGATACGACTCTGAGCAAATGTTAAATATCAAACGTAAGACTTCTGTAAATTGAGATAAAAAAATATGCGTGAGTTAATACTGTTTACATATTCAGGGATGAATTTTAACGATAAACAGCTGGACTTTGCTGTATAACAATGTAGCGTTTACAAGCGTCTGTCGCGAATAGAGGGTTTTAATTCTCCCTACTTCTGTTTCGGCACTATATAATTGGGATATTCGAATCTTAAGTCTAATAAACTATACACTTTATAGGAATATCTTAATTGCTTAATCACGTGCTCACTATGGATAGGAGAACGTATGTTACTCTCAATGAATAATATATATTCTCGACTAATGTAGTGGCTTTTTGAGTAAGTGCAAAGTATAGTATCTGTTCCGTCATAAGTGTTCATCTTTTCTGGCCTCAAGTGCTAGACTTAGACAATTTTTATTTTGCCAAAATTTCTTTAGGTGAGGGAGGCTAACGAAAAAATTCTGGTGGGGTGTCGACAATTTTTTTATCTGCCGCGGCAGCCTAGCAAAAATCGACGACCGTTGGGAGTCTATTTTCGCTAATCTATAAAATGTAATTTTTTATTCTAAAAGACGATATTCGAATGAAAGCAGTTAACAAGTGCGTGGCGTAGTTCATGTTATACACCAGCAGGTAGCAATCAAAAGAATTTCTCTTTCTTTGTTAGAAGTACTACTTAGTCAAATGCCTGCAATAGGTAGGCAGACCTATCAGTATATAGCGACAATATATGTTGATAACCGTTGGCCGATATTTCTCTATCGTCTATGAAACTCTAAACTTTACGATATCATTTCGTATGCAATATTCCCTAGAACTATTGAATGGATTTTTACAACTGTCATGAACAAATGTAAATAAAATCTGGCAGAATAAAAGGATCATTGAGAAATGGACGATGGGTAAGATGTTGGCATGAACAACCGCGCACTGCGATGTCGTTATACATTACTTGAGGTCGATCTCAAGTAAAGTACGCCAACAAAAGCGTGAAACGGGCCTGGTTAATTTTATCATCCAGGAACAGTCTTATTTCAATGCCTTCAGAAAATCAATACTACATATTTCAGATGATAAATACATAAATTACCGACAATCTTTGTCAGTATAAGATAAACTCCATAGTTGAAAGCAGTCAATATCATGAACTTGGACGAATATATGGATTCCTTGATTGTGCTCTTGTTCCCTTACTATTTTGGGGGGTGGTATACTCTAGAGCCTGTCTATAAAACAGATATCATTCGTGGGAGAATAGAAATCGACGACAATTAAATTTAATCGATATATTTCATTTGTCTACATCATTATATCAAATTTCCTATACTACAGCTGTTTGATATGTAACCCTAGAGAAAGCTAAATACCCCAATATAACCGAGATACTTTTGCTTCTACCTTCAACTAGTTATCTCATCTCTTTCATATATCCAATGATACTCAATGGACAAAGCAACAGTCAGTTTCATATATTGGCCCCTGGGCTAAAGCTTTGTCACAAAACCTCCAAACCTGTACGCTTAATACAATAACTACATATACAATTTCATATAATTTCGAAATTTTAAATTTGATATTGACTATTTCAGTTATTTATAATCGGATAAGATTCAACCAAATACATAATATGAACAACTAAAAAACATTGATATTCATACATTTCTGATATATTAATTTAATGCATGTAAACTATGCTGCAAATATTATTAAAATCACCTAAACGATAACTTTATCATATTGATTTATGTTCATTTCGATGAGAATCGATCTGGCAGATGATGTAGAGATATTATAAAACCCTGGTCTTTGAATAATTGTGTTATTATGACGTGGGATTAAACATGATTCTATAAGACGACAGAGTTTAGAGTCGTGTATATGTTTTATTGAAATCGCCCTCTGTGTATTGAAGTGATGTCCAAAAGAAATCATGTAGATACATAACGCGTTTGAGATATCGCAGTTTTTTCTAGCACGATTGTGTTCATAGATGCGTTTATTTAACGGATAACTTCTACAACATTAACTCCGTCTTCCTCCTCCTCCTCCTCATTCTGTGTTAAATTCCCTGACACCATTCAATTTAAATTACTACTATTCTTAACTTACAGCGTCCCGGTCGGCTTTTACATGCTGAATAAAAGCTAACTGCTGCTTTTTTTTTCTTTTTTCTTTTTCTTTTTTAACATTTCTTTCTTACTTTCTTTCTCACTTTCTACTGTTTATTACACGTGAATATATTTTCCCCAGATTGCGTTCTTTGTACACATTTGAAATTTTTCTGTTTTTAATAAAAGTTTCGCTGCCAACTGATGATGATTGTCATAACAATTGAAATATTTTGGTAGACCTTTTCAATATGTGTCTTTGAGTTTATATTTTTGCAAGTTGTTGATTTGCTTATCCTTTATTCCATTTTAATTTGACATTTTGTCTGAAACATTGTTTCTTTTATTCCTCATATATATATATATATATATATATATATATATGAAGCAATCCAACAAAAGATATAAGCGTCAACTAATATCTTATAATTAGTGAAACATCCGGATAAAAAAAACTGAAGCTCAATATACTGGATAGAGCATTATGGACTGTATGGATTCAACAAAAGTATGTTTTTGGATTGATATGTTTGATGTTATGTATTTTTATATATTTGAGTATATAATTTTATATATTTTCAAAGCGTAATTTTATTGCCTGTAGTAGTATAACTGCGGTAATGGTCCTCTGAAGAGAAGAATTATCTTTGAAAACTCATGAGCTAAGGACTTAAGGATGCTTTGCATGAACTTTGAATTCTAATAAAATTTGATTGACACCTTATTTTATTACTTCATTTTATATTATAATATATATATATATATATATATATATATATATGTGTGTGTGTGTGTGTGTGTATATATAAATATACTTTTTTATTATGTCAGATTTTCGTTCTTTGTCATCGTTAGCAATTAATCCGTTACATTACTATTTAATTCGGACTCCTTGAACCATTTTTATTCTTAAGTATCTTGATTTAATTTCTTTCAAATAACAATTTTTTCGGATCAGAAATTTGTTAACATATGAAGAGATTTTGTATATGCTTACGGCTTGATTAAAACACACATTTTTAGACATAGTTTTTATTTCATCGAACCGGTTTTACCTTTGTGTATTTTCTCATTGGAGATCTTCCGTTTGGTAGTAGATTATTAACATCTTTTACGTCATTAATAAAACACAAACCTTCAATCATACATTCATTATCAGTATGATACCATTTTATTGCAAAAACCAGAAACCAATGAACAATTGGCTATTTAGAATGAGATGTTTACATTGTAAGATAGAACACCTGTGAGAATCAGAATTTTTTTTTCTTTATGTATTACACATCTGATAATGTATTTGATAATGTATTTGATT
Organism: Sepiola atlantica; assembly: GCA_963556195.1. NCBI lineage: Eukaryota > Metazoa > Mollusca > Cephalopoda > Sepiida > Sepiolidae > Sepiola > Sepiola atlantica. The sequence continues at coordinate 159,950,076 of OY744523.1, forward strand.
AGTTTTTTAAAGAGACTTACACATTTTGCGAAGTTGATTTTATGTTTATACACATATATATATATATATATATATATATATATATATATATATATATATATATATATTGATAAGAGACAACACATGTCTGGATATTCTTTTGGTAAATTCTTTTCAATAGTCTTTATCCGGATCTACGTTTCGGAGGAGAATTAGCTGCTGAATTTGCCATAGTTTGGATTTTTCTCCCAAGTACTTTCAGACCCATCCGGGTCGATCCACTAAAGGATATCTAGACATGAGGTGTAACTTATATTTAACAATACTTGCCTGCAAGAGAAGATGCTGCCTAGATTTGCATACACACACATATACATATATATATATATATATATATATATATATATATATATATATAATACTAAGTTATTAATATATATTTATAAAAATTAAAGTACACAGAGAATCCCGCGTTTCATCCCCGGGGGAATCGTCAGCTTAAAATGCATGGTGTTAGTTTTGCCGGGTGTGTTATATACACGGCTAGCTATTTGGCGAATCAGATTCTTTGTTGTTATCTAAGCCAATCGTTGGGCTTCTCACGAACAAAGATCCGGTTTGGTTTTACTTCCTATTTTCTTGTTCTATTGTTCTGTTTTCTAAAGAGTGGCCCATATTCTGTTTCTTTGTTGTGTCAATATGATGGGTAGGCTTTTTTTAACACGTGGTTATATATATATATGTATATATATACATTAACATGCAATTGAGTTCTCAAAATCGGTTGTGTATACACAGATTATTTTATATACATACACAAATCTAATATACTTGTACATATAAGTTTAGAACTATACACAAATACACCAAACGGGTTGAGTAGTTCACCTGTCTTAGGCAAAATGTCTGAATCTACTACAAGATGTAAGTCTATCGATTTGTCTTGAATCGTTTATTCTCTAAAAAAGTTGCAGAAATATTATTCTTCTCACGGCATTTGTTCATGTGTTTGTAATAGAAATTAACAAATGTCAGCTTATCAACAAAACACAACACGTCTACATTGATGCTGTGCATGAACTTTCTTTTCATCACAAAACGTATGGTACGGGTTTCTTCTCTTATTTAAATACAAACTATTCTACAAGGCCATGGTAAATTGTGCATATGAAAGTTACACAGAATATAGAACCGGTAAGCTAGTTTTAAATACAAGCGAACATTTCATGTTTGCAGTAATACCAATTTAACCTACGTGTGGTTAACGTTATATGATCACTTGTGAATGACTTGCTATTATAAGTTGGGAGAGAAAACACATACCAGATTCGATACCTGTTAAACTGTATTAGTGGAAATAACCAAAATTGATCCGACCTGGTGTGAATTGGGCATAGGCGAACCATATTCAGCAACAGTATGTATACATTGGGCAATACTTACTAATATAATCAACTTTTTCAGTCGTACACGTAAATAAGAACCATCACAATGCTACTGTAAGGTCACACTTGGGAAGCCGTAAAAAAAGAAAATTATCATGTTATTTTCTTCCGTTGATGTTTCGTTCCCTCTGTTTGTTTGTCCGAATAGTAACAAACATAATGTCCAAGGTAACAGGGGTAAGATGGACGAGAAGTTGCGGGGCGGCGAATACTGGAAAAGGACATAGTAAATACAATATTCTCATAGCCTTAATGGTGTGATTTGCATCACTGTACAAGATAATAAATTCTCAATTTAACTTAAATCACACCTCCCCAAATATGTCATTATACATATCTGACAAGCACTGGAATATTTGTATCAAAATGAATAAAAATTATAATACACCCAATTTTTATGAATAAGTTGTATAATGCAAATGCCTTAAATGTATTAATAATAGAGATTACGTATCTGTCTGTCTGAAGACGAAACTATTTTATCAGTTTTGCTCGCTCTCTTTTTATATCTATTTATCAGCGTGTATATATACCTATTCCAACACTTTTGCAAACATAACGCGTCTTTCAAATTTCCATAATTAATTAGTTTTAAAGCTTCTAATAAATTAATATTCGAAAATATACAATCATGATTGTTTTTTCAGATTTCCAGATGTATTTAAAATATTTTCTTAGATAATAATAATCTTAATACTAATTTTTAATAGAATTAATTAAAGACATTGTTTTTTATCTATATAATTGAGTTACGTATTTAAATTAGATTGTAATTAGATATGATGGAGAAGCCGGCCTCAACTCCAACATTTGGTTTCCCGCCTTCTGATTATTAGGTATAACGTTCTATTTCAAACGCACAGAAAGTTCTATTTCAAGAAAGAGAGAGAGAGAGAGAGAGCTAAAAGAGATATATATATATAGAGAGAGAAACAGAGATAGAGAAAGATAAAAGAGAGAGATGGACACAAGACAGGGACACTTTATTTGATTACTAACATGTGAAATAACACAATCTCTGATATTTATCGTACGAGCCGCTGAAAAATGATATATTTACTTTGTTTTTTGTTTAATTAAAACGTTTCAGGATTGTTTTTTAATCTTATTAGTAATTGTGTTTTAAAGCAAAAACTTTGTGAATAAAATTGTTTAATTAAAAAAATGATAGATATAAAAATTACAATTTTTTTGTAAAAAAACAAACATATTTTACTGAGCGATTAAATAAGTTAATTTAGAATCGTGTTCAGTGTATTTTATATTTTGAATGTAGATTTTATTTAAGGTATACATTTTTCTTCGATTTGAAAGACTTCCAATATCATTATCGTTTTTACGACCTTAAGTGAGTTTATTAATGGTTGTCTTACATTTATGCCGTAAATGGTAAATTTTATTTTAAAACTATATTTTCATTATTCCGTGTTTTATTTATTAAAATAAATGATGGGGTGAGTTTCTTTTTTATTTTGTAAAAAAAACAAAAAAATACACAATACATTTTACTGAGCAATTAAATAAAACATCTATCAAAAATATACGACCGGAGGGAGCATATGTTTACTTGTATGAATAATATATGTTTGTTATATAGAACTATTGCCTATATTCCTTATGCTTCATTGATTGTTTCGGTAATATATGTTTCTGTCATTATTAAACGATATGTACTCTAGTTACTACATATTCATTCGATGTATTAACACCATTAACATGGATTCTTAAAAATTCCTCTTTACATCTGTGCATTTAGTGCTACACAACTTCCATTAAATCTAAGTGTAACAGACACACAGTTTAGCATTGCGTGAACGTATATACAATAATACAAAAATCGGCTACAGCTTTCTTGGCCCTTTTCATAACTAAAAATAGATTGCACATTACATTTACGAGAATTCATGTTTTATCAAAGCAATATTAGACGGTAATAGTGACAACATTTATATTGTTTAAATACTTACATTAATTAATGTATAAACATATATATATATATATTCATACATATATATATATATAATATTGATACACGCATATATTTTTACACAAACACACAAATACACACACATATATATATATATATATATATATATATAACAATATACTCTAAATTTCCACCATAAAAATACAGATAGATATGTATATACATATATATTCACATATATATTCACACACACACACACACACACACACACACACACACACACACACATATATATATATATATATATATCTATATATATATATATATATATAAAATATTTTTGAAAATCAACAATCGTGCCCTATTATTATAAATGAAAAATTCATTTATTTAAATTTTTTATCGCGAATTCTCGTTGTAAAATACAACCTTGTCAAGCGAGACTGTCCTATATTTTTTTCTCCCTTTTCTTCCTCCTAATTTTAATGGTGGTATTAATCCCCAGGGGTCGAAAATACGTCAAGTTCTTTAAGACGTTAGAAGTTTAGATGTTAACTTCCTTACATATATATATATACATATATATATATATATATATATATAGATATATATATATATATATATATATATATTACACTTAATAGCGCTTATTTCAAGTTCTTTCTATTTGCAACAATGTACAAGTTCGTAAGAAATGTATTATATGTATATATATATACATATATACATATACATAAGTATATATATATATACATATACCTATATATATATACATATACATATATATATATACATATATATATACATATACATATATACATATATATATACATATATATATATATATATACATATTACATATACATATTTATATTTATATGTATATATATATACATATATATACATAGTACATACACATACATATATATAGGTACATATTACTGTGTATATATATCGCTCTATATCTCTCTCCTTCTCTCTCTCTCACACTCTCTCTCTCTCTCTCTCTATATATATATATATATATATATATTTTTTTTTTTTGATTTTATTCCATTAGTTGCGACAAAACAGGTTTTGTTTCATTGGTGCGAATAGCTACCAACTCATCAAGCCGGCGAAAGGAATTCAAATGGCATAAAATTTTAAGTTCACTTTAACGGGAGATTGAAAATTGAAAATACATTGGAGGGGGAGGGGGATAGAGTTGGGGCTTTGTCTATAATGGCGACATGGGACATGAGAGGGGAGGGGGGAGGACCCCAACAAGTCGTGTTTCAAATTATTACGTGGGAGGTTTTGCACGTGTCAGTGCTATGACGATCTCAATCTCGGCCGGGGTGGGAGGAGGGAGATGGGGCGACGGCCAGAGTGAGTTAGATTTAAAATGAGAATAAAATTATGATTACAACCGTCAATCTTATTTTATTTTAATTCTAATAAGTAATTATCATGTGGATAAGAATGTTTGATAATTTTAATTTAGGGTATTAATTGCTACTTTTGCATTTTATTTATTTTATTTTAATGTTTTGTTTATTATTTGTAGTGAATTTTGTTGTGATTATATTTTTTTAAATTGTGATTATATTATACCGAGATCAATACTAGTGGAATCATTTTATAAGAGAAGTTTTCTGGTGTTACCAGTCTTATCATTAACAAAACCGATTATGACAATGGTAACGCCTGCCAATCATACCTACGGTAGTCGCAGTGATAACAGCTTTATGTAAAAGCCTTAATAAAAATAAAAATAAAGATAAAAATAAAAATAAAGATAAATATAAATATAAATAAAATTAGAATTAAAATAGAAATAGAAATAACAAGTTTGTAAGAATATTAAAGATAATAACAATAATAATAATAATAATAATAATAGTATTAAAAATAATAATAATAATAATAATAATAATACTAATAATAATAATAGTAATACTGATAAATATCACCAGCATTACCATCTTGCTACTTGTGAAGTCATTGGGCGAAATAAGTCGACAAGTGATGGTAGGCTTTTTTGATTCCACCACCAATGACAAGGACTAAGTACCAGTTAATAATTAAGTGTTCAAGGTAGTGATCGAGGGGTTAAGTAACTGAGATTAGTCTAAGTGATATCAGTGTTGATAGCTGTCACAGTTATGGGTTTATGTTAGAATTGGTAGTATGGCTGAGAGGTTATTGAGGCTGTGCATTATAGGTAGTACGTAGAGATTTGATATTATTGGTAGTTTAGAGGGGTGGTTATATATTTATAGATTCATCATGACTTGTTGGGGTGGGATTGGGTTGTACATTTGGGTGGGTGGGTAGGGGGTTATAGTGTGTTTTGGGGTAGTGTATAGTGGGGGTTTAATGTTATCATTCATTTTTGTAAAAAAACAAAAACAAAAAACTGTTAATTTTATGTTGAAGTTAAGTAGGGTTGGTGTGGGGTTAAGGTGGGGTATGTGGGTTGCTAAGGAGGTAGAGTCTACTATGTTTACAGTTGATAGATGTCTCTTGTTTTCTATTTAAGAGTTTGTTTTTGTCCTTAAAGCGGATAATTTCCAGTTTTTCATTTAAGCATAATCTACATGGAGAGTTTATTGATTTGCAGGTACTGGATTTTTTCAAGATTTTCCACTTTATTATGGGAGTTTCTTTTTTGGTTTTTATTTTGTGGTAGTGTAGTGAAAGTCCGGTTTGCCCAGGATGGTCTGGGTTGTTGAAGGAGAGTTTATGGTTGTAGAATCTTTCCTTGAAGTTGTTGCCTGCCAGACCAATATAATAGTTAGTCTGGGATGGGTTTTCAGTTGAGGAGATAGATGCCTCATAGACCACTTGGGTTGATATCCCTATCCCCCTCCCCCTCCAATGTATTTTCAATTTTCAATCTCCCGTTAAAGTGAACTTAAAATTTTATGCCATTTGAATTCCTTTCGCCGGCTTGATGAGTTGGTAGCTATTCGCACCAATGAAACAAAACCTGTTTTGTCGCAACTAATGGAATAAAATCAAAAAAATATATATTTTGCTCTGAATTTTCATTAAGCACTCTCATAAACCCGGTTTCAACTTCCTTCGGATTCATACCCCCTGGATATTTGTAACAAGTTAATTATATATATATATATATATATATATATATATATATATATATATATATATATATATATATATATGTATATATGCTTTACATATCTACATATGAGGAAAAATCACCAGGATAAACAGCTTGTCTTTTTCAATTGCTTGATTTTGTTTTGAAATTTTAGAACTATAATGTTTAATCTATGTGCAAATATTGTACCGGAATGTTTTATCTTAATATAAATTTATATTGAAATAAGCGACTTAACTCATGCCCGACTTCTAATGGATGCAATACCATATTGCCGAGATTTTGTGATAAAAATCAACATAAACGAATGAAATTGTCTTTTGCTGTAAAATCATCATTCCCTCCAGTTTTTATTTCCTATTTTTAGTTCACGCATGTTCTCTCCAGTGGCAATGTCGGAATCGATTACTGTCAACGTGTTGCGAGAAATAGACTTTGGAATGATCGAGAAAAAGAGTTATTCGCGTGATATCAGGGGGAATTCTCCGGTGAGCACTAAGCGAGAATTGGGTCGACCGATTAACGTTATGAGAGTGTAGGATTCCAGTGACATCTAAATATTTCAAAGATGGTTATTTGTAAACAATTTAGTTAGCAGGGTGACAGTACAATGCGCACATCTATCCCTTTTAGTATAAAGTATTTATTTCAAGAAACGGGTGGGCAGTACTAAGCTCCGCCTATATAATGAAAAAATAGAAACTACCTTTTTTAAAATACACTATTTGTTCTCAGAAAAAATAAGCAGGGTTAAAGTACTAAGCGCCCATATATAAGCTCTTTATATGTACCAGTGAGATTTGATTGTTGCTCTTTCTCTAGATCGTTGAGGAAATGTGTGATAACCTGGAGAAAAGTGTTAATGATTATACTATACAAATGTTTTATAAACATTGGGTCTACAACGGTGTCGCAGACGCAGATACACTATAGTAACTGCCATTTACTAACCAGAATTCATCATGAGTGTCATAGCTTCTGTGCACTACAAGAAGAGCATTTCCGAAATCCGTGGATTAGATCCATTTTCCACAATTAACGATAATCAGCGTTTTAGTGAATATATATGCTTTTTAAAGCCAAAAGTTTACTATATTGAACTACAGACATTACAGTATTTCATGGTAAACATATATTCTGTTCGTAGGAATTTTGTTTCCAAAATCCCAAGAAACAGGTATGTGTTTCCACGTCTTCCGGATTTACATCCTGATTTATAAATTGATACACCCTGTCTCTGGAGACCATGGTGACGCGCTCAGATTCGTTTCCATTATTCCATCATTCCTCCTGGGGGTTAACTTTTCTCTCCTAGCTATATTTGAAAAATGTTTCTTGGAGCTGAGAAAAAACCTACTAAACACAGGATGGACAGACTCCAAAGTTTATTATGTAGAATTAAAATCGCAAATTCTTGAGATCTTTTTTATAGAGATGTTCGACTTGTATCTAGCTGTGGGGCGCTATTCTTGATCAAGTTTCCCGTAAATATCTTGACTTGCGTGATTCTGTGATCTCTCTCACTCTCTCCTTCTGTCTCTCTCTCTCTCTCTCTCTCTCTCTATATATATATATATATATATATATATATATATATATATATATGAACATATTCTGTCCGCCTTTCCGATGCCTATTTTTATGTAATTTAATCTCATGTAGATTTCCCTAAATAGTCCTATCTATATTTTAATTTCAAGAGGTCTCAACGGAAGCAGAACACCCACCCTTATTTTCTAGATCTGATTTTAATGACTCATAGCATAGTTATCGATTATTTAACATCATATAAAACGTGAGAGTTGATCAACATCTGCTTCCTTCATGACTCATTATTCTCCGTTCGTTACTAGTCCCGAAGACTTTGCTGCAAAAATAAAGAATGGAAACAAGAAAGGATTTTAATAGTTTACACTTTATTGTAGTAGAATGTCCACCCTCTTTTAAAAACGATCCACTTAACATACACAGACAATTCCCAGCCCCCACTGGAAAGGAGAAAAAAGGAGGTACGCCCGTTTACTTTAAACTTCAATCCCCCCCTCTTGTTGCATTACTCGATTCCCTCTCAATCAGTGATGTATTTGTCATCAATTCACATATCTCAAAATACTTACAATAAAAGATGTATATTTTCTATGTTCGCCTTAACCTTGAAATTATCAAAACAATCACAGTCGCATTGCAAAGTCGACGTCTGCCCACACCATTTACCTACATCTCTTTAACATTTAGGTTATACCACTTATTTACTATCCTGCTTGTTTATCAGCTCGAGGAAATCTCATTTCACTAAGGTAAACACCTTCTATACAGTTAAATGACACAACGCACGTGTGAAAATATAGCTTCTTAGATTAACTTATGTTATGATTTTATTCTTCTGATTAGCCGTAATTTATAATTAACTGAACTATTCGCTCGCCTATCTCTAATTTTTCTATTTATTTCTCTCGCTCTATCTGACTCTAGGTGCATTAAAACCCTCTCTGATATTTATTTATATATTTGTAAACATAAAAAAGAGTTACCTTCTGTTTTCAGCGTAGCCATCTAATCTTCGTCCGTCTATCGGTACACATCATTTTGTGACCATCTGATATGCGATTAACTCCATATAACCCTAATAATTAAGTTTCATAAAATGTATATTCACACTGTTCTTCCTCTCGCAATATTATAATATTCATATTGTAATATAATTGAAGAATTAGATGGTTAACACTATCAATGGTTAAAGCGGTCCCTGAGAACCTATAAACGCTCACTGAGTTTATATTATCTCCTAGTTTGATAAGTAAAGTTTTACAAATATAATAAAAAAAGGTGTTGAAATATCGTTCATCAAAGATTTTCTAATTTCTTGTTTAGAAGCTTAACACTTTTCGAGTTTCATAACGTCAGTCATGTAACATTTATTTTCTAACACGGTTTACTATATTGGTGCCTTTACAAATCGTCTTAGTGTCGCGCCTGTCTAACTTACTAAGCGTGCCCATGTCTTATTGTAATGAACTCCTGCGTAGTAATATCTATTACAAATAGGGATTCAGTACTTATCTGGCTGAAGCCGTCACAATTTATTCTATTAATTACACTATTGTCCTATCTTTTAATGCTCTATTCAATTTACTATACTATTTAAGATTAAGGTACTATCTGTTAATGCTCAATTCAGTGTCACACAACTATTCATCAAGATAATCTATCCTTCTCTGGGTAAACCGTACGCCATAGCATTATCACTATAAGCTGTTTATTAGCAAACTCAACACTTACATTATATATATACAAGAAACTATATGTAGCCGGACGTAATATATTATTGCTAGTATTACTATTACATAAACTTAAATTCTAATATGTTAAGAACAATTGGATATTCATGACTTCTGTTATACACGGCCTGAGAAAACATAAACACACTTCTTTTGATTTGAGAATGAAGTTTGCTTTGTTTTATTCCTTAGATGAATCATAAATGCGACATGGCTGTATTTAAGATTGACAAAGCCCATATAACATTTGATCGAAACGTTGAGCTTTTTAGGTCTTCCGCTAATTCCATTTTAATTTCATACCGTCGGATTATTTTATCTATTCATCTATATATATATATATATATATATATATATACGTGTGTGTGTATTTGACCAGTTAGATCACTGATTGAGTTCGGGTTTAGTTGTGTGACTCAGGACGAAGTGAGTTTGCAAAGCCAGTTGAATATTAAAAATAAAACATAATAATAGAATTTAAAAGTAGTCCCTTAACGCTCGCGGTCAAGCACACATTCTCTCCCTCTCGCTCTATTTTTCTCTTTCTTTCTACAGAAAATAATATTATTCCTTTCGGGTGATATTCTCTTTCATCTATAATGGACTCTTTTTATTGTATCATTTTAAAATACCTTCGAGTATAAATTAACAGAGAGGGAGTAGTAGATCGACACTGATAGATATCGTATAAATATAGCAGCAGAGGGTACAACGTCATTACGTGAGAGTAAGTGAGAGTGATAAATAGAACCCTGTTAAAAATGCGTCACTTTGTAAGTTAATTGCAAATTACTAATAGATCAACGTAAAATGTGTTCCTTTCAAATAAAGATTACTTTTAAAAGTAATAAATATTTTAGAAGATTTTTTGTGATTTACTCAGATTAAGTTAAATATTAGATTAACTAATTGCCACTTGAGCTACGCCTTGTAAACTATAGCTTAGTAATCTTATAAATTGGCAAATGATATATCTACACTTGCTTTCAAAATCATATTACTGTTAAGTAATGTATAACATAGAAATCTATACGTGGAAGCTATACGTGAATAGTTACGTATGGCAGAAAATAAACGTCCATGTTCTGCATCTACCCCGACGATCATAATGATACTATACCGTTGTTGACATTAAGGGTAGAGTCATAGAAAATACATTTGGATATGAATTCGTGGTGTCTAGAGAAAGAGATCCGTGAATGCGTCAAATTTTCCCTCTATATTTCTCTTATTTTCTGTAATGTCTACAAATGAGAGCAATATGTGTTCAATTAATCTAACCATTATAGCGCTTTAACTTTGTTTAAGGAAGAGTTGATTTACCGTATTTACATAAACAAACTACAGGAGTTCGTAATATGAACCCATATTCTTGCTAGTTATTCTTACAGCTAACTTTTAAAATAAACGGATTCCGGCAAGAAAATAACGCAGCAGAATAGTTAAGCTTAAGAAATATATACATACGGCTTGGGATTAAATAAGAGAAAAATAAAGTAAACTATAGGAAAATCATCGTGATAACATGCGACTGTTTAACGTGAAGAGCCATATAACTGTTGATATCTGAAGAGTAAATCAAATAAAGTGTTCATGACGTTATATGAGTTGAGATAAAGAAGAATAAATGAAAAAGACAGGGATAGAAAAATATGACATCGGAAGTCAGAGGGAGAAAGTGACAGAATGAGTTACAATACAATAAATAAATAAATAAATCAATAGAATGACAACAGTTTTAATTCAAGACAATTCCTGGAAGCTGTGAAGAAAGAGAAAGAGACGGGGAGCTAGGGAGAGTGTGTGGAGAAAAAGAGAACTAACATCGACAGAGTTAGAGTAACAGAATATAAATATACAGAGGAGTAAGTTTAGTGAAATACGGAATCATTATTTGAAATCAAACTTTCAACGCCGGCGAGCGTTTTGTGGGCGCGGGCAACAACTTTTCGATGTCGTTGCAAATTGGTAGCCGACCTTTGATCCGCAAGGTCACTACGATTGCGTGTTACATACAGCGTTTACTATTCGGAAAAGGTCATTCACCTAAGTAGTGAGCAGTCCAAACATCTTTTAACTAAAAATGTCGAGTCGAAATGGTTATAGTCTTAATTACATAATTATAGTAGAAATACATTTAGAAAGTAAACTCCAGTACTAAGGAACTCATTTAATGCCGAAACGAATAAGTTATTATAAATGAATCATTTTATGTGATACAATTAAATACAAATTGATAGTTTACTTATAGCTGAACGACTAGTGCTCGATCATATCTGAGCGTGGAAATGAGCAAACTGATTTGATTCTCATCGACGGTAGATAGTCGATTAACCAGGAAAGCGAGAATAAATAAATGGAAGACGAAAGAGATAAAAAGTAATATATATATATATATATAAATATAAAATTTATATATATACATATTTATATATAATATAGTTATCATATATATAAATTCCCGAAACAGTTTTTCATGGTAAACAACTGATGATCCCTTAAAATAGTGTTAGAAACTAACTAATATAATAACTGTAAAAAATGAATTGACTTACATTAGTGATTTTCCACTGGAAAACTTGGGACTATAAGTTTTTTTTAAAAAGTTAAAAATTTTTTTTTTTTTATAGTTTTAATGGTTGAGAAACTTCCGAGACTATATATATATATATATATATATATATATATATATATATATATATATATATATATATATATATATATATGTTTGCTCACATTTCCTTGACAGATTTAACATTTTGTTTTCATTTATCATGACGGCTAGCAATTTACAATTTTAAAAAGACGCTTATGTTTAAGTTGTAAATTACTAGCTGTTATACTAATAACACTTAACAGTTAATAGATATTTGTAAATAAACTAATACTAACAGTGTCTGAAGATGATTTCGAGAATCAAATCGAAAGAATCGCGAAAAAGGAAATGAAATGGAACAAGAACCCTACGGAAATTTCATACAATAATTTGACCGAAACACTAAATGGACCATTCGGAAAATTGAAATAAAAAGCGTTATCAAACAAAAACACTCCGTGATATATATATATATATATATATATATATATATATATATATATATATATATAGAGAGAGAGAGAGAGAGAGAGAGAGAGAGAGAGAGAGAGAGACAGAGACAGAGACAGAGAGAGAGAGAGAGAGAGAGAGAGAAGGAGAGACAGAGAGAGAGAGAGAGAAGGAGAGACAGAGAGAGAGAGAAGGAGAGACAGAGAGAGAGACAGAGAGAGAGACAGAGTTGCTGTGTGTGTGTCTCTTGTGTCAAACTCTCTTCCATATATGTTCACGCGAATTATATTATTTTTCACAATTTATTATGTTGTCAACAGCAGAACACTGGTTTATGACTCGTGTCAATTAAAATTATGAGTAAAATCCTAAATATTGCACTACCGAATATAATACTTCAGAGCCGGTACATTTCCAATATTGAAAAGTATTGACTATCTAAAATAAACGTTTCCTTATGTGGATCGAATATTAAATAGTTTAAACTAGAACAAAAAAGATAAAAACTGTTAATTGTCATTAAATAACGTACCAGCAATGTCTGAAAAGTAACGGGACTCATTTTATAAACATTTTATTTAAAATCTAAACAACAAATTACACGTGTTCTCTCTAAAAGAAACTTCGATCCTTTGCTATTTGTCTCCGTCTAATTTCTGTGCTTTGTTAGAAGAAGTATTGCGAGCTGATTCCCATCAGTTCCATCGTAGCAGCCTTTTTGTTGGCATCCATTTCTTCTAAACGGTTTTCCTTAAGGATTCCTGTCTGTTTGGCGGAAATTAAATATTAGAGCAATATCGAGTGAACAGCGTTGAAATATCAGTATTACAATGTACAGAAACCGCCGCAGGTTCATTGACTTGTGACAGGATAATTGTCGTGGTAAATCCGTTACAATTTATCTTTTCACAATGTTAAACCTTATTTAAGCACAAAGCAAGAACTGATAACAAGAACTCTGATAGACTTTTTTATTTACCTCCCCAGGAAGTTAGGCACAAGGCCAGTCTTATCTTACTCCCACAAGGTAATATGTGACCCAAGGTCGGGTCGGAAAGTGTGACTTGAAAAGCCAGCGCCCGAGAAGGTGAGCACTCTGGCAATTAAAAATTGGCTAGGCAGCCCTGTCGGCATTCCCAGGTTGGGGCGCCTCAGTCAGTAAACAATAAACTTATTCCTCCCGAAAGAGGGGAGGCAAAGCCTGGGAGGATGGACGTCCTTAGACTGCACAGGACAGTACCTCAGACCGGCGGAATCAAGGCCCGAAGGCCAGGACTATACCGGTCTACAGAGTGAGCATTCCTCGGAACAAATACTACACTCTGATCTTAGCCAAAAGGCCAAGAGGATATTGTGTTGAAGTTAATTCAACTCTGATTGACTTGACTTTGACTTTTGTATTGATTTCATCAGTTTCGGTAAATATTTAGATACTTTTCGGGTTTTCTCTGGCGTTTGTATTTCTGATCGTCTTCATAATTCAGTATCATATCCGAAGTTTTATTCAATTTGAAGACGCTCAACCTGCGTGCGGTGCGCCTTTTTGGTCACCATCCAGCAATCGTTGCACTATTTTTGCGCAGGTTCCAGCATAACCAAGTATTCTATGTTAACCGTTAAAATATTGTTCGAATAGTCAAGCACCGCCCGCTTTATCTGCAAGATGTTTACCTCAACCCGGCTGGTTAACGACATCTCACCCCTGGAGTCATCGTCCATCTTTGTAACCTCATTTATATTCAAAAAGGTGTGTATAATATATTGCTTTCACAAGTCACACAAAAATTAGCAGAAATTGTGACGAATGATACAGCTGTTCAAGTAATTATGAATTCTACTGATTGAAAGTCAACACCTTGCCCAGTTATTACCAATACAGTCTATTTTTAAGATACGTCCAATCAATGTGCGTGATAATCGATCAAAATGCTTACAGACGTTATTTAGAGAAAGTAATACTCAAACACAAAGTAATGCACAGCCTACTATACACCGTATTTAGTCTTCTAAGTTTTAAGAGCATGACGCCATCTTGCTTAGACTGGGTTCCATGAGATAGTATGTATATGTGTCTCCCACTCACTGCGCGAAACCGACAGTTTCTATAATAGTCAACTAATTAATTCAAATATCTACCTCACACACCCGCACACACACATGTATATATATATATATATATATATATATATATATATATATATATATAGCGTACATGTATTGTATTAGTTTCTGTAAATGTAAATCCGTAGAAATTCAAGTGTTTATAAAAGGTGCTCAATACCAAGTAGAGCTGTTTATAAGTATACATTTTTATTTATACGAACATTATTGGTTACATATGTGCATACATGTTTCGGTTGCACTTTTCCAAGAAAGTCAACCTCATCAGACCAAGAATCTTTCAGGAATGGATGGATTTGAAGAATTTTCTATCCTAAATAACTCTTTTTGGGGATCTAGCATCTTCTATTTCTTATTAATTAGTATCGGATTACCTATTTCACTAGTTGACATTTTTTGCCAGTGTTGTCCCCTCCCTTTTTTTATTACTCTTTATGGCGTCTTCATTGCCTTTTCTTGTCCTCATTTTATTGCTCTCGCTTGCCAGCTTAACAGACTTACTCAAGTATAAATATCTTATCTATATATCAAGAATCACACATATATCAACAAACCCAAACACATCTAAATAAACAAACCGATAAATAAACGGACATTGATATACATACACATCTAAACATGAACACAGATCCACTATCAATCAAGCATATATTCAGAATACATACGTGCTTATAAATATATTCCAGATGTATATTCAATAAAAAATAAAGAAATAAGAATATTCTAGATATATATTCAATACATACATCCATACGTCTATACAGACTCAACATATACAGCTATATGCACCTATACACGTATATCTATACACACACACACACATATATATATATACATATACATACAGATACATGTATACACACGCACACACATGTACATGCACATACATACAATCACACACATACACATACACATAAATTTAATTTAAAAAAAAAAAATTATTTTTTAATTTTTAATTTTTAATTTTTAATTTTTAATTTTTATTTGTTATTATTTTTTTACCTTATTTATTTATTTTTTTATTTTTTTATTTTTTACCTTTTTATTGCTGTGTTTATCAATTTTGGTTTTGTTTATTTCTTGTTCTTTGATAACTCCGGTGATGTCTTTATAATACAATCTTGAATATCCAACAACTGCATCATATAATAATGTTCTCAGCGCACACACACAGTAATCGCATGAGTAGGTATGTGTGTGTGTGTATGCATACATGTGTGTATGTGTACATGTGTATATGTAATTTGAACTGAAATAGATTGAAGCAAAAATGAATGGTTTTGATCGCTAAAATATGGATGTTTGCATACATTTTAATCTATTTTGATTGCATGCATGTCGGTATTTGTGTGCACATACGCATATGTGTATACGTGATCTGTGTGCGTATATATAATAGCAGTATACTTGTATCTGCAATGGTATATACATTTGAAATCGTATGGTTTAGGTATGTATGGATATATATTGGTGAGCATAAGTATGTGTATATGTGTGCATACGTGAGTATGTATAATTGGACTGAAATATATAGGTATGCATGGGTAAAGGTATTTCGACTGATATTCTATATTGTGGCAAAGGGTATATTTTCATGTCATTTTATTTTTACTTTTATTTTTATTTCGATTTTGATATTCATTTCTTGTGTACGTATACGTTGATAAATGCACATATTTATGTGCACAGGTGTACTTTATATTTGTGTATGTATCTGTGTGTATATACATATATATACACACATATATATATATATATATATGTGTGTGTGTGTGGGTATGTATATATGCATGTATGTGCACTTGTGCGTGTGTATGTTTATGTAAGTACACGTGGTGTGTGTGTGGTATGTATATCTGACTATGAATACACATGTATACATTTGTCGGTATATTTGCATAGTCTTGTTCTTTTATGTACATTCTAGTTATGTGCCTCTATATATTAATTTGTGTGTACTTTGCATTAGTATAGATGTACATGTATGGATTTGTATTCGTATATATGTATTGGTGTAGAACTGTCGGCGCCTGTATATATGTGTGTGTATGCGTGTGTACGTATGTATGTGTATATGTGTATGTGTGTTTGTGTATGTATATATATGTATATACACGTGTATGTGTTCATATTGGTATATATATATATGTCAGCGTGTGTGTATGTATATATGTGCATATGTGTACGTATTTTTAGGAACTATTTTTAGGAACTATTTATACTAAAAGTGTATGGGTGTGTGTATGCGTGTATATCTATGTTGCGAATATGCTGATGTACGGTTTGTGTATGTGTATATATATATATATATATATATATATCTGTATATATCTATGTATATATGTATGTATGTGTATGTGTGTGTCTGTATGCATGTGCATGTATATGTGTGTGCGTGTGTATACATGTATCTGTATGTATATGTATATATATATATATGTGTGTGTGTGTGTGTATAGATATACGTGTATAGGTGCATATAGCTGTATATGTTAAGTCTGTATAGACGTATGGATGTATGTATTGAATATATATCTAGAATATTCTTATTTCTTTATTTTTTATTGAATATACATCTAGAATATATTAATAAGCACGTATGTATTCTGAATATATGCTTGATTGATAGTTGATCTGTGTAGGTGTCCATGTTTAGATGTGTATGTATATCAATGTCCGTTTATGTATCGGTTTGTTTATTTATATGTGTTTATGTGTTATTCTTGATATATAGATAAGATATTTATACTTGAGTGAGTATGTTAAGCTGGCAAGCGAGAGCAATAAAATAAGGACAAGAAAAGGCAATGAAGACGCCATAAAGAGTAATAAAAAAGGGAGGGGACAACCACTGGCAAAACAGGTCAACTAGTGAAATAGGTAATCCGAACTAATTCATAAGAAATAGAAGATGCTAGATCCCCAAAAAGAGTTATTTAGGATGGAAAATTCTTCAAATCCATCCATTCCTGAAAGATGGTTGGTCTGATGAGGTTGACTTTCTTGGAAAAGTGCAACCGAAACATGTATGCACATATGTAACCAATAATGTTTGTATGAATAACAAATTTATACTTATATATATATATATATATATATATATATATATATATATATGTATACTACAAAAATACCCGTCCCTGACAAATATTTAACTGTTTCATGCTACTAAACCTTATGTCTTGAATCCTTATTCTAATTTTGCTTAAAATCAATTACACGATTTTGATTCTAGAAAATATCTTGAATTTAAAGGTTAGGTTTAATGAGTCTTAATAAGAAATTGAGATTAAGGGTATCTGATTTAATTGGTGGCTCATGAATGTGGATTAATTTTAATGCAAATCTGAAATAATTTTATTTTTTTAAATTGAGGTCGCGTCTGTATTATCCACTCATTAAATCTCTTAAAGTACTCTAAACAAACTGACATTTATGGAAAATTTATTAATTTTTTTAATGTATTATTATTATTGAAATATCAAACAAATCGTTTTTCTGATTTCTGTAAAATTAGGCTAATGTGATCTTGCTGCATTAACTCTGAAGAAACTCACGTTTAAATTAGTAGATTTGCTAGTATTTCCACGATAGCGGCATATAGCGACATATTACCACACTATTTTATTTACGCCAAAAACTTCATCATGTCATTATCTTTAAGAAATTAAATAAAATCATTGTCATCGCCTATTAACAATAATTTATATCAATCTGTCCCCGACGTGTAATTACCTTAACAAAATATTGCGAATATAACGCACCCTTATGCCTTGCAGTTGTGTAAAAACTGATAATACTTTTATTTACAATGTTGCTTATAATATATATTCTAAAATTCATAAGTATCTGTTCTTTTGTATAACCAAACACACACACACAACTACACACACACGATTATATATATATATATATATATATATATATACATATATGAATAATATTTTTAAATTGAGCGCATTGCCTTACATGACATATGTTAAAGAGTTTTTGAAATATTTCTTTAAATATTTAGACCCATTTTTATAATATAAAGGTATACTCAAAAAAGAATAAAAAGGAAATACCAGTAGAGTGCTCGATTAAATTAAATTAACAGCGTAATATTTTTATTTTAAAATACAGATTTTAATCAGACATGGACCAGTGGTTTCTAACAAGAAACGGGTTTAATTCCCGATTCCGTCTTCTTCAGCATAGTCTGAAATAGTAAATGATGGAATTTCTTCACAAAACACTTTTAACCATTATGAAACGCTATGTACACAGAATTTGAAAATGGAGGGCCGGCGAGACGCTTAGATCAAAAAAGGCCGTTAAGTAAGAGATTCTATATTTAGAAGTGAAGAACGAGAAGGAAGGAAGAAAGAAAGAAAGAAAGAAAAGAGAGAAAGAAAGAAAGAAAGGAATGGAACAATAAAATAAAATAAAATAAAATTTATAATAATAAAAAATTAAGAGTTAATACAATATTATATTATTTTTATATGTAGAAAATAATTAAAGTACGCAACTCTAATTAATTAAATAATCTAAAAAGGGGAGGTAACTATTTATTATTATATAAAATATATATATGTATATATAAATTTCCGTACTTTGGTAGAAATCAATGATGATAGCTGAGTCACAGTTTAGTTCCAATGTCCTGAAATCATTTGTCTTGCGAGTTGGTAGGCTCCATACACATATGAGCTTTCTGGGGTCAATTGGCCATTTGATGAAAGGTTATGGATTGCAAGAACTTGTTGAACTTGTGCATGCTTAAAACACAGTCAAGCACATGCTAAGTGGCAAAGACATTGTAAGAGCCATTCGTACTCACTTCTTAGTTGATGCTGCTCTGAATGCTATTTTGTTAGCGAAAGCCTATGATTTGCCAGTTTCACATGTCACTGAGGATGATCAACCAAACACTAATGCAGAAGAGTCATTTTCTTCAAAATCCAGAGCTCACGGAAGCTCAGGGGCTATTGAAAGATTTCCTTGATGGGACTGACTCTGTGAATAATGTTCTGTCATCAGAGTCTATGACCAGGATTTCCCAGATAATCAATCATGTTAAGGATGTGCGATTGTTGACCAGCGAACAGCAAAAATGTGGATTAGCTACCTTGATGTGGTGAATATCCTGCAATTATTTATCAAGACAGAGCACACCAAGTACTAGAAATTGCACCTTGACGCTGCAATGATAATGCTGCTAATATTCGCTGCAGCAGGACACATTCTATATGCAAGGTCGGCCTACTTGTACTTGCAGAAAATGGGGGGGGGGGCTACAAAAAAGCAATCCTGAAGTGTACCAGAAATTTTCTGAAGAATGCTATGTGATAAGACAGAGTGATAGTTACTGGACTGGCTTTTCGACGGATCAGGTTTATGAGCAGATGCTAATGAGAAGCATGCACATATCTGGAGGTCTTACTCATTGCAGACGAATGGACGAAATTCAACGATTGGTTTGGACGCTACCACTGCGAGCGTGCGCTGAAATCAAGTTTACAATGAAATAACTAGCAGCCATTCGATATGACACTACTGACCAGCACCAGAAGTCTACTTCAGCAAGAAAAGAGTAAGCTGTGATTCATGGAAGCTATTTGCGTTTCCTCAGACATATGACCCTGTACGACGGAAGATCCGTCCATTCACAAAATTTTAAGTAGAGTAACTCGAGACAAAAAGGTGAATGGGGACAGAGCAAATTCCATAAGAGAGGCAATCATAGATTCAATGGTTGGAGAGAATGTCACACCGTACACTTTCAAAATAAAGGATCAAGCAATTACACTTGGGTCAAAAGTTTCGCTCAGCAAAGATGAAGCAGTTAAAACTGATCTACAACTCCTATTCCAGATACTGTGTGTGCTATTTACCAATGAACTCTCAACTCAGAAGCAGCAAGACCATTTCCAGTATAAGCTTTGTGGTTACCCATCTGCACTTTTTGATTATTTCGGACTACCGCGAGAGGCAAAAAAACGACTTTGGCAGATGCAATATGGGAACTGACATCCCTTGTATAATCATGCCAAGAGTCTGCAGATCCACAGTATCGCTTGGATGGTGGAGCACTACGTCAACGCCTCCCATGGCAAAAAGTCACCCATTTGATGAGATCTGTGCCCAATACCGTATATATTTCACAACTAGATATGGAAAAGCATGCATTGTTTTTGATGGGTATGAAAGTGTTCCATCCATTAAAGACGCGAGTCACAGACGTCGAGCAGGGGTCTCTGCTGGTGTTAATGTGTAACTGACCCCTTTAATGGTTTTCAAATTAAAAAGGACGTGTTTATAGCTAATCAACAAAACAAACAATTTTTCATCAACTTACTGGTAAAGAGTTTGGAGGAAGAAGGTTGTAAAGTATTTTATGTATCTGGAGACGCTGACGTAGTGATTGTGAAGACTGCTCTAGAACTGGCAGAGACGGGAGAAACCATTTTAATAGCAAATGACACTGACCTATTGGTCCTTCTTGTAATCATGCCAATAAGGATGATGGTTAGAACATCTTCTTCACGCCATAACCAAGGGATAGTGCAAAAAGTGTTAAAGTCTGGAATATCAAACTGATAGGAAAATCTTTGGGAGATGCAGTCTGTTCCAACATTCTTTTCATCCATGCACTACTGGTTTGTGATTCTACATCCAGTGTTTATGGGATTGGGAAGGCAGTATCTCTTCGATAGAAACTTCCTCAAACTGGCAGAAGTGTTTGGCTAGGATAGCAGTGCCGAAGAGGTTATTGAAGCTGGCGAGAAGGCTTTAGTGTGCCTGTAAAATGGTAATGATAAAAAAAGCTCAAAGTATATTGACCAAATCATTGCTAACAAGAGCAGCTACGAAATTCCATAGCATTCGAGTTTACTTCCAAATTCAGCAATGGAAATGTAGAAACCAGCTAAAACCTGACGGGTGAGGATATAAACTTTCAGATGATGAATTACACCTAATAAATACTGACTTGCCAGCTGGTCCTGTAAATTTGTTGGCTATTATTAGGTGTAACTGTACTTCAGGGTGTACTACAGCAAGATTCAGTTGCAGGAAACATGGCTTTGACTCTTTAAACGTGTGTGTTAATTGCAAAGTCTCTACTGCAGCAACTCACCACAGCCAGATGTTGATGATGATTAAGTTACCTTTGACAAGTTCTTGACGAGAAATGTTCTTTAGTCTGTTCATGAACTTGTTCTGGAGTGGTTATGAAAGAGCCTTGCCCCAGCATTTGACTAACTGATCATTCCTTTATTTTAAACTGTACTTATTTGGTACCTATATTTTATGAAATAAGAATTAATGTGAGAATTGTTGCCTTGAAAAAGGCTACTTAGTCTTTTTTGTACTTTTTATATTAATATTTGTATAAGAAATGAAAAATCGGGAATACAATGCAGGGGCTAGTCATTTTCTGGTGTTAGTTTATTATTAAGCATATAGCTACAATTTAAAACACCATGAAAATGTAAAGCTGGCTTGGGGTAGGGCCCTATGTGGGTTTTCATGCAAACAATATTTTTTTATTTCTAATTTAATAAAGTTTTTTGTCAGGAAAAACATACTATTTTTTTTCAGTAATTGTCAGGAATAATGGGCATACTTGTCAAAAAATGTCAGGAATTTTATGTCTTGAAATTTGAATATTATTAAGTTGGATTTTAAATATGGCGCCCGCTGACCCCTTTCCGCAAGGCTAATTTTGGTAATTTTTTATTTGTCTGAAAGAGAGGGGATTCATGCCCAATATCTAAGTTAAAAACTTTTGTTAGCAATTTGTTTGAGGTTCAGCCACATTTTGACTGGACATATGGGCGACAGTCAACTTTATTTATGGATCAACAATTGTTCGCTAATGATACTTTTTAATTCAATTCAATAAATTTCATAACAAATAAAACGAACATTATTTATTTGCGCAGACCTCGAGCCGGAGTCAATAGTAGATCCTGAGGGCAATGATAACAGACACTGAGGAGATTGCAAGCCAAAAACGTCGTCTTTTAAATAGCATATCCCTTAGTGTTTACACTATAAGAGGATCTGGTCGTTTAACTCTTTTCAGATGCTGGATATCACGTTTAGATATTGAGCTAAAGCCTGTAAAACAATACTCTAACAGTGGGCCTACGAGGGACACATACATTAGGAGATATATTTCAGGAGTGATTTTTCAGAATGGAGCGTCGAATAAGAAATAGGGTGCCTCTTTTGTTTGTGTACAACCTAAAATACAATGTGTAGATGGCTTGCAGGACAAGTCGACCAGAAAATCAGCATCTATTGTCTCGTTAACCTATTTGAACAGAGCTGTGTCGCACCGAATATAAGAGCAGCATTTATCGATATTGAGGTATAACTGGTGTACTGTATCATACTAAATCTATCTTAGCGCTATACAAACACTGATTAAGCTACTTATATGATGCGTTACTTAAAGATGTGCAACAATAACTACTCCACTTGTTATGAGTAGGTGACGATAGTGTACCCAATTTGGTCAGTTGCCATGTCTGTCAATTAATGCGATAAGGTATTGTAATGCATTATCTTTCCTTTTGATATATCTGTTAAAACAGATCTCATCTTTTTCTTCATATTTAATTAGCGCATGGTTAATTAAAAGATAACGGAATCTTTCTGACATATGATATAACCTTGAAGCTTGTCATCCGATTAATCCGATGTAACGCATTATTATATTGGCGATTTCTTTTTACATAGGGGAAGGGGAGACTTTTATTCAGGCCTGAAACTGAAAACGTCCTTCATAGTAAAACTCTTTATTCAATTATTTACGAGACGCAAACGCATTTAATTGAAGAAAGCGAGAAAATAAAAGTAACAGTTATCTTTCGGTGAATGTGCTTGGTCAGAAATGTTAAAGACTTTCATTCGCTTATCTTAATGCTTTATTGTGCCAGTGAGGCTTGCCTGAGCCACGAACCATAAAAAGAAACTGAACGCGATGGCATATATCGTTTATTGTCATTAGCCTGGGAATCTGAAACGTCTAGGTCGGAAAAGCTCTGGCGTGTTGTAAAAAAATCTTTATTATCACATGCCAGAAGGTGGAAAAAACAACCAAACAATAATCGAAACAAATAAGATTCGATTTATTTATGCATTTTGCTATGATACTTTAGATATCTCTTATTTAAAACTTATTTAAACACCCTATGAATGGGCAAATGTGTTTTAACTGTAGAATTCAGCTTCCCACATTACGCGATGTAAAGAACGTCTAATATTTCAATAAATATCATTCAATAAATGTATAATATTGAAATATAAATAAACACACTCACGCATACACATACCCACACCCATATACTGTAAACAGCTGATGATCCCGTTTTAATATTTCACGCTCTAGATAAAGTCCCCCGTCTTTGTTTCACTGTTAGATACTTAAACCTTTTTTTATGAATTTTACAACGGTGATCGGCTTATGCGAATGCTAAGTCTGCGATATCTTGGATTTACTTAGTTTCTCTGGGAATTTAAACTGCATTTTCTTTCTTTGTTTAAATGACTCAAAGCTTCTTTAGACTATATATATATATATATATATATATATATATATATATATATATTGTCTAAAGAAGCTTTAGACTATATATATATATATATAAAGTGGTGTACTAAAAGCGAACTTTTAGGAAAAGTGAAACCTATTGTGAAGAGTATATAGCTCAATATCCAGGATAGAGCAGGTAGAATGAAGAAGAATGGAAAGGAATTAGAGAAGCAAAAGTCAAATCATAATTCAATTGAATTGCTCAGAGCAAGGTATATTCCGCAAAAAAGGCAATTTATTCAAGTTAAATTTTCCTTAAGCCAGGCTTTTCAAAGATCAACATCTTATCATCAGAGGAAGTCGCTGGGATAGATAAGTTTGCAAAGGCCAATATTTAAAATTTGAAAAAATAAAATAAAAGTTGTAGGGGGAAGAAACACAGGGCAAAATTCTGCCCGAATGCAAGCAAATGTCCGATTGCTAAAAAGTCCGGTGTCGAAAAGTCCAGCGGAGGGAATGAGATGTAGATAGGTAGGTCGTTAAAAGGCCTGAAAGGTTGTGAGAGAGGAATCAAAGTTAAATTCCAAGAAGCCACAACTTCAGGTGCGGCGAAATTAGAAAATCCAAAGGGTAAAATGTCCAATAAGTGCATCCCCCTACAACTTTTATTTTATTTTTTCAAATTTTAAATATTGGCCTTTGCAAACTTATCTATCCCAGCGACTTCCTCTGATGATAAGATTTTGATCTTTGAAAAGCCTGTCTTAAGGAAAATTTAACTTGAATAAATTGCCTTTTTTGCGGAATATACCTTGCTCTGAGCAATTCAATTGAATTATGATTTGACTTTTGCTTCTCTAATTCCTTTCCATTCTTCTTCATATATATATATATATATATATATATATATATATATATATATATATATATATATATATATATATATGGGAAATAAAATTTGTAAGACATCCCCAGTATGAAATTTTAAGAAAATGTCATGCCAATACATCGAAATATTGGGTTGAAATGATTGATTGATGAGAAAAAGATGTAGCCGTGGCTGCTGAGGGCAAGGTCCGGACGGAGAGATGTCAGTGGCAGAGAGTGAAATGAACGTGGATGGCTGTGAGTGAAAAGGGGGAGGGTGGGGTGTTAGTGAATTTGTCTTAGGGAGGGGGTGCTGAGGTTTTTGTCGTGGTGAGGTGTAGCATGGATTTAATGGGCTGGGGAAAGAGAAGAGAAGGGCAAACTCTGAGTCTTTGGTGTGTAGGTAGTATCATAGTTTTAGAAAAAAGATTTAAAGAAATGATGATAATTTGAAAGTAGGCAGGGTGGGTGGGTAAGAATGTGAAAGAAGTAGTCGAAAGGGTGAGATCGGTGAGGAGGGAGAGGGGAGATTTTCTTATGGTAAGGTGTGAAATTTTTGGAGGGTAGGAGTATTAACCAGCTGGCTGGAAGGAATGTGTGAATATACGTGAGGTACCCCGCCTAATTTCAAATTATCTTCATTTCTATATTTTTTAAATTTTGATATTAGCAAAATATTAAAAAATATAGAAAAATATAAAAACTAATTCTTATGTTCAAATATTTTTTTTATTATTTTTATCTTACATGAGTTTCTGTGTAAATTTATGATTCCTGCGAGTGTTAGTGAATTTGTCTTAGGGTGGGAGAGAGGGGAGGGGGTGCTGAGGTGTTTGTCGTGGTGAGGTGTAGCATGGATTTTGAGTAACTATATACTTTATTTTGATTGTAACTTGTAAATTAAGCATTGTTTTCCATTTAAAAGCGGGTCACGTATAGTTTGATAGAATCGTTAAACTTAAGTAACATATCTGAGTTGTCATTGCTCACGTGTCGTTGTAGCTGTGCGTAAGAGTATGCAATTCAGTCTCTAATACAAGCAGAATGTACGGAGAGCACATTAAGCTTCAAGAAATATTTAAATAAACATCATTATTTATGTTGCAGAATCTTAAGTATACTCTTTGTTAGTTTTAATCTTGTAGTTGAACAGTCCTTCCATTTAACATTCATTGTTTTAACATAATATTATATAGACACATATGACAGACACGATATATATGATGATCAAATACACGATATATCATAAAATCAAATTTCATTGGAGAGAATGTCTGAATTAGAGAATGGAAAACAAGTAAACACAGGAATAACTATGGTCTTCAGAAAAAGATGTTCGTTGATCCGAACGAAACAGGTCAAATCTCTTGTTTGAGTTTTGTACCTGTTAGAAATCTCTTTCAATTATGTCTGTAATACACAATATATATATATATATATATATATATATATATATTTATATATATATACATATATATATATAATGCTATTTACTCACTTTCATTAATACGATTGGGAAAAGTATGTATTAAGATATCCTCCACCTGGCTTATGGATTGGAAAGTGTAGAAAATATTCTCAGAAACAACTCGTCTAAAAACAAAGACATGTCCTGACTGTTTATCCCGGCATTGTTTCCAGATGTATGAGACACCGCTTCAAACTGATTCTGAAAAACTGCGAAATCATTGTTTAACTATAAGCCCCTCATGGCACGGGTTTTTTTTCAGAGCATATCCATTTTACTTATTGAATACGACGGCCATACATAAGTCATGTCGAGTCTCACTCTCATAAATACCGATGTGCAAATGTATAGAAATATACTATCCAACCAGTAATTGATTAAATAGTAAGCTAGGATACATTCTAGAAAGTAACAACCTAAAAATACAACTCTCAAATAACATCAATTCTGTTTTAGATTTCTCGTTTACATTGATCCGTTGTAATTGCTGCTTAGGATTGCGCAACCGTTGTTTTTCTATAAGCTTCTCACAGCGCAGGGAGGACCCATTTTTTTGTATAATCAATATAACATTCTGCTTTTGTTTGTTTAAAGAGGAAATCTTTGATAATATCACGATACGGATTTTATTATCTGAAATAGCACCCAATATATCTTTGTGTATTGATGATTTTACTATTAATTCTTTGAGAACAATTTTGTATCTCACGTAGAAATATATAATATATACTGATTAAAGTTGTTAAAATCCTGATGCTTACGGTGATAGATATGGCCATTTTGTTGTATGCCGTCTTTTATATAAACATTGCAACGCCTTCTGTTCGCGTGATCAAAACGGAAAGAACATGGATTCGAACAAGAACTTAAAAAAAAAAACTCATGTAGGATTCGTTAATTTACCTGATACCGATTAAAAAGTTGGGTTTACATCTCATGAATATTGATATAAAAGTAAGCCGATTAAGAACTAATACATTAAGAACGTTGCGACTGAATTAAATGATATTCAAGTTTAAATAGGATCGATACTGTTGCTATGCTCGCATGGAAAACACACGCCATGACAGTTTGCGAAAAATCACTGCTGTTGGATTGACACATTCTCAGCAGGAGAAAAATATTGAACTCAATGCGATGATACACTTCATTATGTTCACTTGCAATCGATATTGACTCAAAACGAAACACAAATACACATCATTGCATACTAAGATGCCTTAAGTGTTATCCAACTCAATAGATAATTTGAATACACTATGACAAATGACCATGTATTTACTATGGATCAAATCGTTATTCGTTAGGGCATGTTTTCTTTTCAAAATACTAGTAATCTGCTTCAGCAGATAAGCCTACTGGAAGTAGTGGTTTTATCATCGATAAGCAATATGTACGACTCCGCTACACACTGTGAAAGGCATTTCATAAGTAACACTTATTGGCTAGGAACAAAGATATTATCTATTATGGTACTAAATTTGATCTTTTCTGTACTCGATCAATGAAAGATAAATCCTTTTAAGCTGAGAGACTTTTCGGTTAATTAGTATTGAAGCACAAAGGATATTGTACACGATTCATTAAAAACACGCTGCTTTTATACCCAAAGCTGAGATAAGTTATTCATAATACCCCACGGTTGCTCAACGCGTCAACTGAAATCAACCAGTCGTATTTTCGTTTATGGAAGTCACCCAGAGAAAGCATGCACTCACTTGATATAAGGAGTTAAAAATAACGAAAGATGTTTAAGTGAGATGATGACAAAAAAAGAGAATAAAGTAGAATCACTTGAAAACATTGCAGCTTCGGTGATCAGGCGACCCTTCCTTTTTAAAATAGGTTGAAAGGTGATAACGTACGTAACAATATAAACTTACCATAGCGTATTGTTATATTGATATTTAAATCCGAACTCAGCTAAAAGTATTCTATCAATTTATGCAGAGTTATTTATCGTGCGACGTAAAGGAGAAATCCTTCTAGACTAAGGGAACTTTTCTGTTGCATCCCGATATCCCCTTTTAAGGGAGCTGCATTTTCTGTACATTAAATGCTAATCTGGGGTGTAATTCTACTTTCGTAGGAAGGAAAGTAAAATGGTGATATATATGCATTAATTTTACAAATGAGATAGGGAGAGAAATTATGATAATAGAATACAATAGATACATGAGAAAGTTTTGTTTGTTTGTTTGTTCGTTTGTTTTTTCGGATTTTACGGCATATCAACATTTTTGGTCATTCAGTTTTAAAGCACAAAATATATTGTAAACTATTTACGAAACACACGATGCTTTTTTTACCTAAAGTGGGGATAAGTTGTTCATAATTTCACACGAATGGTCAACGCGTCAATAGCAATCTACCAGTCGCATTTTCGTTAAGGAAAAAGACATATAGCTACTTGATGTATAATAGTGTCCTTAATGCCAACAGCCATTGTAGCCATGACAATGCAACCGGTAAGTAATCGCGTGATCAACCGCTTCTTAGATGGAAACTCACTTGCTTCAAGCTAATCAATGTCTTAGAGATCGTTTCTTTTTACCATCGCTTTGTGCTAAACAAGTCGGGATGTAGATCATATTTATTTTCGGTCTGACACGAAGCAACGGAAGATGTAAATATTTTAATTGATTTCATAGGTGCGGACGTATCTGGCAATAGCATTAGTTTTTATCAGCCTTTATTAACGAAGCTAGAACTGGAATTATTAGACGATAATGTATAAGTGAATTGTACATTGTAGAATCATGTGCCTAACGTTCTCCCACTATTAAGCGGTGATTGTTTAAGAGAACGCTCTGTGTCACGTGACATCTATGTGAATTACGGATGTTATATTGAGTTACCCTTCTGTTGAACAATGTTCGATAATAGAGTCTGCCTTGTTTATAGTAGTAGTAGTAGTAGTAGTAGTAGTAATAGTAGTATCAATATCAGTTATAATTTTAGTCATGTAGATGTCCAAGTGATTCGGAAAGCCTCGTTCTAGCAGTTATCATGTATTCCGTGTCTCACATACTGGACTTTCTTTTACTAATGATTCAATTGATTTAGTCGAAACAAATGAGTTTTTGTATGAATGACAGCTAAACAATACAGTCAGTCTCGAGAGAGAAAAAGAAATATCTACTGCAAGAATACATGTGCGAGTAATTTATATTAAAGCATGGTTTTCGTAATTCGAAATAACACTTCAATTTTACCGGGACTGCTTGAGTTCAGTTGCAAGAAGAAATCAAGGACAACTAAGACTTGCGACTATAGTCTAATATCCTATTTAATTCATAGATGATATATGGATTATACATACCAAAACAGTAGTGTTGAAAGAGTTTCAAGTGTCTCGATAGAGATCAAATCTCGCGCGCTGAGTCCGTTAAAACAAGCTGCTTCTTAGAATTATATACACCGCTCGCTTTGCAGGCTAGCGCCTGAACAATTCAAAGAGCGCTGACTATTTTTTGTCTTTCTTAAAGCGGAGGGCCGCAAACAATTATAGAATCTCTCTCGTTTGTAATATCTGTTTTTGGAGGGGGCATCTAATACCAAATCATATCGTACACGATTCGGTTCATACTATGAATCGCTGGTTCATAGTTTTCCCATAGAAAAGCACGAAAGTACGAAAATTAACACTCTAAATCTAAAAGAGGATTATATAGTATATTCTATTGTCTTCTAAGGTATCTATCACGCGAATCAGAAATCCCATCTGGTTTCGTAAATAGACGAAGGTTGGGATACAAGACTTGTGTTATCTCGTTCAAACTGTCTATGCATTTGTTGTTATAAATAAAATGGATAGAATACATGTCCCAAAACGGCTCGAATGAATTCCCCCAAAAGACCTGTTTTCCTCACACTTATTCCCCACATACGATAATAGAAATCAAGAAATATTGCTACTAAACCCACTGTCTAGAATCGTTATTCAAAGTTTGATACGGATTAGATTGCTTTAATTCCAAAACATCTCTAACATTTCAGGGTTAAACTGTAGGAGGCTTAAGAATAAATAGATATAACGTTTACTTTATGTCTAGTGATTATAGAGCAATTTTAATGCAGATGTGTTAATTATCAAAAGAGAATTTGTGCCCATATTATGGCCCGTAAAACCCCTTAAAATGCTTTAAATAAACTGGAATTACGGGAACATCTATTATTTCACAATGATCGAGCTATATGAATTGTTATACAGAGCTTAAATCCTGGCTTTTCATCCTCTGCATAAAACTGACGTAACACTACATATAGCTTATACGCCTAGCGGCTGTGTTCAAAAATCATAATGATCAGTCACTTAGTTTAGGAGGGAATCTTAAACATAAAAATATATAAACATATACACATACCTCACATTATATACATAGAAATATGGCTTTGAATATCATTGATAAATATATCTAGACTAGTGAAGAAAGTTGCTATACTCCATTCGCTAGATTAACAGCAAACATATACACTTTCTTTGGATAAATTGGCAGATAGCATTCTTGCCTGCATAAATGTATGTGCATATTGTATAACTACCAGGAAAGTTGTCCTCATCAGCAATCGTTAAGACAGCCTTCTATGGAAAAGAAACAACTTGGAGCGACTATTGTTACCGATCATGTTTATTTGCTCTTCTTTGTGGATCATAGTGGCTTTCCTTTGGAGTGTAGGATTGGTTCTCTACAAAGCCTTTATCCTAAGGCCTAAACATTGTTTAAGCAATAGCAATGCACGAACACAAGTTTGAAATATATATATATTATTTATTATTACAAAAGGATATATAATGGGTACTACTCCAGAGAATGCGTCTAATTTCCGTGACTGCTCGGCCACAGCGATCGGGCAGATCGCGGAAGCGTCCGAGAGCTGCCGAGTCAAAAACGAGGCTGCCGAGTCGAAAACGAGGCTGTAAACAAAACTGATCCGAGGATATGGCAACAGGGAAGAACCTACGAAAAGAATGCGGCGTACTGTCTCCAACCACACAAGTGGACTGGAAGAATTACCTGCGGGAGGTCTGCATGGAACATCTGTCGCGCAACCCTCGGCGACTCGGAGGCCCAGGGCATACGGTGGAAATAGACGAGTCTCTATTTAACCACCGTAAAAAACAATGTTAGACGTGATCTCCAGCCGCTTGTCTGGGTCTTCGGGGAGTAGGACCCCGCAGAGAAGGGTTAGGGTTTCCTTGTGGCAGTGCCTAACAGGAATGCCGAACCCCTAACCCTTACAATATATATAGTATAATTTTTTATATACACAAACATTATTAGTTACATACGTGCATACATGTTTCGACTTCACAGAGAGTCAATCTCTTCAGACCAAAGAAGACAGAGAAGTTTGAAGAGGTTTACTCTTTGTGAAGAGTACAACCGACACATGTAGGCACATATGTAACGAATAATGTTTGTATAAATAAAAATGTATTCTTAAGAACAGCTCTACTTTTTATTGAACACTTTTTATAAACACTGGATTGTCAATGGAGTTACATCTATAGAAACTAATACAATACATGTACTCTCTCTCTCTCTTTCAAAATACATGGATAAAGGTAAAATCAACATTAGTCTATAAGATACCCAGAAATACTGCAGGTATTAATTGGGCTCTATGGTTTTGCGTTTAGGTTAAACAAACAAAATGATAACATGATCATGGTAAAGTATATCAGTTCTACAAATTTTACATACACATAAGATTATGTGTACGATCGTTTCTGAGATTACGATTTATTGATTCGTACACCACATGATCAGCAAAAATACTAAGACCAGTACAGTTATAAGCCAAACAAAAATCAATATATCATCTCAGAAACGATCGTACACTAAGACATTTGTTGATGTTAGATTTACGGAACTTATATTCCTAATAATTAATATGTCAGAGCAGTGGTTACATGGCGGCACACTAATGAGCTATTTAAATTTTCGCAGCACACCTATCACACAAACTGAATATTTTCTATTTAGTAAGCCTTTTTTTCAATATTATTTTAAAAAAACATCGACAATCATAGGAGGAAACTTTTAATTCATAAAAGTAACACATATCAGAAGAAGAAGAATTGTGAATGTCAGTTGGACAGTTGGACCTGGTGCATCAATACTGTTGCGAATATGAGACACACATACTCGTGGTTTTCATTTTAATGTTGTTTAAGTATAAAAAACCCTAGTTCATATAGGTCTGATTTTGAGAATTGCAGTGAAACTTTGATGTTTTTCTTTGATACTCTTTCATAACATAAATCAAGACGGCGTCTAATGGCAGTTGTGCGTAATTTAGTTAAAGTCCACGGTCAGGGAAAAGACTTGCTAAGTATTTCGCTTCACATAATTGAACATTGGAAAGATTTATAATCGATACATCTAGCGAATCTAATCAAATTATTCGATCCTGATTAAAGGAAAAAATGTTCTTCAATTTTATTGTCTAAATATGCCAAATGCTACCTAGTTATACAGCTTTTGCGAACTGCTGGAAACATTTAAATGGTATACCTTAATTCTATTGTTCTTTTCTTAAAAGTAACAAATTTATATGTCCCTGTAAGACTATTATCATTTTTACCTTACATATTGCTGTTCAGACTAATAAAATCTTCAAATATGTCAATAAAGTACTTTATTTAAGACCCACACAACTTATTTTTAAGGTATTTACAAATCTATTAAGTTTTAAGTTTTCAAAGAGAATATACATCTCTTGGCGAAGCTCATTTATGCGAGATAGCAGGTTTCCCTTCGACAACAATCTTACTTTTATGTAAGGGATCTGTTCGGGATCTATACACTTTCACAGTATTTATTCATAAACACAACTCATGTTACCAGACACGGACCCAAAACATCTTCGCCTTCGCCCTTGAGGCGATTCACAAATATCCGGGGGCTTAGAACCAACATCAACGACCTAAAAAACTTTCTCCTAGTAAACTCACTAAATATCTTAGTGAAACAAACCTAAAATCCCAATATTATTACACCATTTTGACATGACTGATTCCATTCCACCTTACAAACACATGCATGGACAGGAGTTTACGTTCGGAACATCCTCCCGTTTGCTAAAGAACATCTGTTATAATGAGATAACTAAGCCTACATGTGCTTTAGATTAACCTCACCACACGGAGTTTGCTATTTATATTTCTTATATCGTACTCGTTCGACCCATGACTAAACCCCGCTAAATCATGTCTCTAAAAGAATGGATGCAGTACTCTCACTTGATGCGAGTGCCAAAATACATTTGGATATTTTAACGCACATTATCGTTACTCAAGCTATACAGTCGCTGCTTGTTACTTCACGTGTAGTTTCTAAATAGCACACTCCGTCTCACAGACTCTCACTTTCCTGACTAGTATCTTCGATCGTGTGAGTCAGCAAACTTCACTTCTGGACTCGTTCCTGACCTCACTGCAAGAGGCTTATGTGACGAATTCCTATAGCCGCTCGGAAACGCAAATCACTTTGTGGTAATGATTGATATCACTCTAAAATCTCTTCTAAAAACTGACAAGAAACTTCAAGTAGACTGAATGGGATTCTATCAGAGAACACATCACGTATATCCCATTGAGTGAAACGTTTTCTTTCCCCGCTGATCAGTGTGAAAATGAGGTAACCGAATGCTTCAAAGAATGCATAGAAGCATATGTCCCCATGCGTAAATTCTACAGCAATCCCAACTATCTACAATGGTTCCAATCGGATTGTGTCGCTTCTAGTGCTCAGATTCAGCACGCAGTCCGTGAATTCGGCCGCCATAAGTCAACTACGAATAGACAGAAATGAATAGATTCAAGAAAAAATTGCAAGGCTGTGAGAGGCGAAGCAAATAGAAGGTATAAAGAGATTACAAGAAATGCATTCAGTTGCAGAAACTAGGTACTCGGGATGTCTAGAGAATCTACAATAGTGTGGTGAGGAATGGACAATCAATGATTCCCTGCTGTCAAACTACAATGATGTCGTTTGCACGGAAACTGATGACGCTGAACTACTTGGCCAGCACCTCGCCTTAAACTCCACTTCGAACTCCGCAAACCATTCGTCTCCGAAATTCCCATTGCGGACTAAAGCAATACTTCATGACCTTGTGTCATCATAAAAACTTTGACACGTCTAAAGCATGTGGACCAGTTATATTAATAAGGAAAGGCTCTGCTTAACTGGCTCCTGTACTCCCAAATTCTACAACAAATGCTTTGCCGAATATTGCTTCCCTGAAAGCTGGAAAATTGCCTCTGGGGTACAGTATTCAATAATTCTGGAGATATAATTGACCTTCAGAAGTATCAGCCCATCAGTCTAATTCCGCTTTTCGCTAATATATTTGAATCCTAAATCAATCTAACGAGAGTCCGTCGCCTCGTTAATGCTAAACCTCTTTCTAACGATCAGGGACCGATTATTTACTTGTTGGCTTGGTGGAAGAAATAATGCACGAGCTACTTTTCTAAGACTTTTTCTAGGACTTTCTTTTATTTATCGTTGTTCTTCCTTGTTTTTTAATTTTAACTTTTATTTTTATTTTTTTTTCCTCTTCTCTTCTTAAGTGACCTCAACTATTGCAACGCCACATTGTGTATTGTCGGCAGTTGAACCCCGCATTCCAGACATTTAATTTCCCTGATGATGTGCCAAGCAAGTACCTGCTTGGTAGTGAAACACGTGTAGGAAAAAACACTTAATTTGAATAAATAATATTTGTAAGAAAAAATATCTTTAATGGTGATCATTGGTGTCCTGAAAGGAATGCTTTGGTAAGCCTTCATAAAATCACATATAAATGCTCTGTACTCGGTAATCGAGTATAATCGAGCTTGTTTTTATTGGAACAACCCCGGTCTTCACTAAATGATCTATTTTATTAGTGAAGAATCTAAATATATATATATATATATATATATATATATATATATATGAGGAATTACTAATAACCGTAACGCTAAATGGAATCATTCAATCCTACATTTTGTTTTATTTATAGTCATTTGTCTCATTTAATAGATACTTGTTTTAAAAAAATATGTAAGTCGCTCCAGACAAGACATGAAGCTACTTGATGTAAGGAGCTAAAAATAATACTTAAAGGTAAAAAAACTAGCAAACGATAAGTGTTAGAAGATAGCTTCCGACCCACAAAACAGCAATTCTTCCCGCTTTGTCAGAAACATCGATCATTGAATGTGAGGACGAAAAGGCAAAATAAGGGAAGCGAAAGTTACAAGACTGCTGAAAGCAAACCGAATAGCTAGTTCCTACTCCTATACTTTTATAAATAGAATAATGTAAATAAATCAATGAAGTTATTTTATGTGTCCATAAAAACGGGACGGAAATGATGAATGAACCGACCGACTGTTGGACGGACTTACGCAGCCTCTCACAGAAATGCGTAAACACATGAATAAACACTCACTTATTTTCAATGTCTTCTCACTGGCTTGATCGTTTAACGCTAAGGATTCTATTTCAAACAAGACCCTTCAGACTAACGTCTTCAAATAATAGGAGACAGTCTTTTACCAATATGCGATCACGAATCTAATATTCAATTGTGTCAAAAATTCCAAATGGCGAAGTTATTCTTTAAACACTTTTAAAACTGTGCTATATTTTTTACAAACTTTAACTTTAATCCTAAACTCCTTTTTTTATCTCCTTCCGTATCTTCAAAAGTAATATATATATATATATATATATATATATAGAACTCAATTGAGCACGCTACTCGCACATATCTTCTTTCTCGTCATTTGTTTTGTTGCTATGCTTTTTATCTGCCATCTACAATCTTTAGAGCATCTGTAGAAATCAGCTTTTACAATCTTGAGTTAATTTCCTCCAAGATTCAATCTAACGTCATTATTGATCTTGCAGCATTCGATACAAATTCTCTCATCTTTTATTTTAAAATTCGCTGCAGTTGACGCCATCTTTAACATGTTGGAGTAAACGCTCTTTTCTTTTACCTTCTTCATTCTCCAGGATCTTCAACGCAAACCTCCACTTGCTTTCCGAAATGTATACATATATTTTGGTGTAAGAAAACTAAAGATTTAATGGATATACAGAAAAAAGATGTGCGTATATATTCATATGTTATTAAGTCATATAATGGAAAGAGCATTTTATTCAGACATATTTTGTTACATAACACTAAAAATAAACTAATGATATATAACTAAAATACTATTGTGTCGATGGTTTTACTTAGCGATTGAATGAAGTACACTTCTAATCGATAATTAATGTTCGCAATATGTTCTAACGGATTTTATTAACCACCCTTAAATAATTATATGTGAATAATAAGCACCAATAATCATACAAATATACACTGCAATAATAATAATTGTTGGATTATTAGCAACAGTAAAAACAAACTTGTAAAAAAAGGATGATTTTAAATCAGACGGTGAGTGACACAATATAATGCAATTCAAGACTGATGAAACATTAAGAAAAGTTCTCGACAGCAGAAGCCAATTGACATAGTCAGGTGATACCGAAAAACCACAGCAAAGTTGAAATATAATAACATTGAGTAAACAAATCTAGCAATATAGAATGAGAATTCATGTGTCTAATGAAACAAAAATGACCAAGAGAGATCTGTGAGAAACATAATATAATTTGACATCTGTGTTCGAATGCTGGTGCCACAGGACATGGTCGTGAAAGACCTCGGCGTATTGAAAGACAAAGAACGGAGATATCTATATATCCCTGTCTGTAACAATATGTGTATGTACTGTGTAAAGGTAAGGTGAGAATCGGACATTTCTACGTAAGTTTAGAATAAAACAGAGAATGGAAAATTGCATTGTACATTAAAAGTTAAAGCTAAAGCCACGTTTACAGGAATTACTTTCACGTTCGACGAAGTGTATAAGTGGATACTTCAATGCTGATGTATATCATTAGAAAAGTGAATATCTCCGCATACTAAACGCGCAAATCGCTAGGCAACCCAAAAAACGGAAATTATCCCATCTTCGTTAGAAACATCGCCCATGAAACGTTCGTACTAAAAGAAAAATTAGAGGAGTGAGAGTTACGAAGTTACGAGGGTGCCAAAACAAAACACAGGGTCGACATTCTATTCCTTTTCGGTGTGGATGTCCGTTGACTGCTATGGAGATCGTTCGCCGTCTGACACCTATTGTTTTTAGTATTGCTAAACTTTATAAGAAAGGCTTAATCGGAGAAGACAACGCCTGTTTGATTGGGTTTCCATTGTAGTGCCTGACAAGCCGATCTTCGGACAGATAGTACTTGTTTATATGTTTATAATAGCTTGTAAGAAAACAGCCCTGGCCTGTTGACCGAATATGGAAACGAGCCCGTCGCTCCACAAATGAAGACGTTTCAAAACCGAGAAATTTTAACGTGTCAGTTCTATTTTCACACAGTTTTCTCCATCGCAGCATGCGTTCGATAGTTGTAAAGTATTCTGTTGTCTAATGCAAGGTTATTGCATAATTATGAATAGACAGCTACTCATACGCCTGAGAAATATAGGTGTTCTTGAGGCTTAAGATACATGTTCTCACGGATATACTTAACATACGTACATTATTCATCACTTTCAGTTGTGTTTGTTAATCTTATATATTCCAAATAGAAAAATACCTCATTTCAGACGAATTTCCCAATACTTTACACACGCTAGTTACACCATTCGTATTTATTGCCTTGAATAGGTATGATAGCAAAACAGCCAATACGACTACGGGATAATGAAACCGATTGTATTATTTTTGTTTCTGTCTGCAAACTTCTAATATATCATATGCACTTTTTGCAGAATAAACTCCGAAGCATGCCAGATAGAATCGTGAGAAAAAGATCACGGCCAAGTGTTGACGTTACTATCACTGAGAAATCTTGACCTCTAACCCATAACACGCATAAAACAACAAGGTTAAAGTATAAGCGTCTTTGTAGTAAAAGAAGCGGCAAACATTTACGAATAAAGGCTTTATTTTGCTAGTTTAACAGCAGCTAAAATTAGAATTCACTGATAAATATACTATAAAAGATAACACATTTTTCCCAGTGCGACATCAAAGATAATATTTAGCCTAAGGTTCTTCTGACATTGTATGATTACCGTTTATGTGTTTGATAGTTTATATGCTGAGCTGTATAACATATAACAGCACAATACAACAAGTATAAAGAAAGCAGTGAGTAAATAACTCCAAAACAGTAGATGCATTATAATATATTTCTTTTGAAATAGCTCTTCCTTATTATATATCTTTTCTCTGTGCCGACAGGAGTTTTACCCAAGAATGTAAATGTTTAAGTCTGAAATATAAAAGCTAAACTTGAAATGAAGAAAATACCAAATACAAAGATAGATAGCTAATCTTCAATTTTAAAATACTAAATTCACATATGGTCTTTCAGTTTCTATCACGCTTACGAGAATAAGAGCAACACACTTACGTAATGCTTTACCATCTGCACAGCTCACATTTATATATGGGTAGTGCACTCGATTTGCGCAACATTATATGAAATGTATATATATATATATATATATATATATATATATATATGTATCTCTCTCTCTTTCTCTCTCTCTCTCTCTCTCTCTCTCTATCTATATATATATATATATATATATAAAAATATATATATATACATTTATATATGGGTAGTGCAATCGAAAAAAGATTCGATCCGACACTCGATTTGCGCAACATTATATGAAATGTATATATATATATATATATATATATATATATATATATATATATATATATATGTATCTCTCTCTCTTTCTCTCTCTCTCTCTCTCTTTATCTATATATATATATATATATGTATGTATCTCTCTCTCTTTCTCTCTCTCTTTATCTATATATATATATATATATATATATATATATATATATATATATATATATATATATATATATATATAGATAGCTCATAAATACGTGTTTCAAAACGAGTAAAATTTATTCCATCAACAGAACAGTTTTGTACCACTTTAATGCCCAGTTTACGAACATTAAAATCAGGATATAATGATAATAAACCTTACGTCTAGAATCCGGATTCTGACTTTTATCAAAATAAATTACATGATTTTAATTCTAGAAAATATCTTAAAATGTTAACTTAAGCTTAATGGGGCTTCAGGAAAATGTTTACATTTCATGAAATGTTGCTTCATTGGGGTTATTGCTACGGATTAACTTAAATACAAATCTGATGCATTTCAATTTTCAAATTGGAGGTTGTGCCTGTATTATACCCTCTAAAATCTTCGCAAATTACTTACAAAAGACTGAAAATTGGGGAACATTTATTAATTGATGTATAATACTTATTGTTAAAATTTCACAAAAAATAATGGTATCTAAATTTTTACGTGCGCCACTATTTTCTAATTATGTTCACACATTATTCATAACCGGAATTAATCCGAGTCTGTGAGAGAAAGGATCCGTTTCTGTTTTTAATAAAGTGAAGGAAATTGGGTATATGACATATATTTTACTTGGAAATATTTCACTAACAATATATCTCTGTCATTCTGTGTAAAATAAATTGTCAGTAGAAATAAAAATGTATGTAAGTAGATCACTGTTTTCATAGTTTGTACGAACACAGCCTAATAATAACCAATCTACAAGTAAAAAAAATAAGTTTACACAAATTATGTCATCGGATAATAAAACAGAAACACAAATTTTATTTTATTTTCACACGTTAACACTCAACAAGAATTCAAAATTCTGACATTTAAGATCAGATAGACGGTGGAAGCTGAAGTAGATCTGAGTTGGGCTTGTCCATAGAAAGCAGTTTAACCTCGATCTATGATCTACAATTGGACGAGGAAAACCGTAAACACTTGGAAACACGCTTAAGTGGCATATTTGTAATACTAACTTTGCAGTTAATCTTTAAACATATTTGTTGTGGGTGAACCTACCTACCCTTTAATAATAACTAAATGGTAGCAAACCGCTACCATAAATGCCGGCTTTTGCCTGGAGAACATTGGGAGGAATATTTAGGCACTAGCACTGCCAACACTGACTTGTGTACAATTTTTCTGTTCAATACAATTCATGATTGTTATCTCTAAACCTGTTGTTCTTTTATTTCAGGTTTGGTACCCCTAAACTGGTCCACAACAACTGGCGGCGAGTGATTCGTAAAGGACTTCGGTGGAAAGACCTTGGACCTTGCAACCTGTGAGTTATAAACCAGTGTCTACAACAAGGTCAACCTTCGAAAAAAAATTCTACCCGTTTGAAAACAAACATTAAACACCTTGTGCTTTACAATTTTCGGGAAGATATTTGAAACATCGAATACATTCAATTTTGGGACGAGTCTGCCTTACAAAAAATAACCAGTTTAAACAATTGCTGGAAGAAAAAAAAGTAAGACAGATTTTACTATTTGTGTTCTTCGTATTTCAATACGGGATTTTACCACGTGCAAAAAATGAAATTGGAATACCATGTGCTTATAAAACTGAAAGGTTTGAAAAAAAACAAAAAAACTCCATACTACAAAAACCTTTTTTCGTGTGTGATATAGTCAAACGTATTTTGCGAACAGACTTGTCACTGTAAAATCGTATAATCGGAAAAAAATCTGACAGGTAAAATCATGTTACTTTCTTGAATAACTAGTCAATTTTTATATAGCCATTACTTGCTATTTTGCCTTTTCAGACTACACTGAAAGGCAAACGGACTTATTGGAAAAAAGTTCCAGATGCGA
This sequence comes from Sepiola atlantica, assembly GCA_963556195.1. NCBI lineage: Eukaryota > Metazoa > Mollusca > Cephalopoda > Sepiida > Sepiolidae > Sepiola > Sepiola atlantica. Next base: position 159,991,637 of record OY744523.1, read on the forward strand.
ACAAAAATACAAATAATTTGTTAAATTAATTACTGTTGTGGGGTAAAAATCACCCCTATTGAAAAACTAATTGAAGCAACCATCTATAATAAATACCATGGTTGCAAAGACTCAAACAGAGGACATTCCTATTCATGTTTTACCGCATAGTAGGAATCCGGTCACATCCTACCACATTTAGTGGCGTTACTGTATTGCTATGAATAAATACATTGTATAGTTTACCCTGTCACACTTTGTGGTTGTTATCTTTGTGACCCCTAGCACGGGTCTACAACAATTACCCAATGAGCCTGATTAATAAAATCGTTTTTTTTTCTCAAAGAACTTTGAATGAAAAAAAAAAAGATTAGCAAGTGCCGGTCGAATTCGAGACCCGAATGACGCAGTGATGAGAAGGGGTTGAGTTTGTTATTAAACAGTAAGCATTTGAAAAGAAAAAATAGTGAAGGACTATTTGTGACTAATTCTTTTTCAAGAAAGTATTTCTTTAATCATGGAAGATTTCTCGAAACAGATATTGGAGATGATTAAATTTCAATAAGAACAACAGAAGGCAAACGATGAAAAACATCTTGCTCAACAGAAGGCAAACGATGAAAAACTTCAGTCTCTACAGAAGGAATTTATGTCGAAGCAAATAAGTTTGTTGAAGTATTTTGAGGAAAAGAATTTAGCACAAAAGCGAGAAGATAGAAAATCTTTAGACGAACAATTGATTGGAATAAAAAAATTACAATTAGAGCAACAGACTCAATCAGAGAGAAAATTTGAACAGCTTGCACAAGCAATAATAAATACGACGAATGACGACAGCGACACGTTCAACCAGAATGCAATATGGTCAGCTATAGAAACCTTCAACTATGTGCCTAAAGAAGACCTAAACTTCGAATCATGGTACCGTCGATATCAACATTTTTTTTACATTGATTGTAGCACATGGTCGGAAAAGAAAAAAGTTAGGTTAGTTCTTCATAGACTAGGTACGGCAGAGCATACACAATGTGTCGATTATATTCTGCCGAGGAAAACGGGCGAACTATCTTTCAATGAAACCATTAAAATGTTAATGGAACTATATTGCCCCAAAACAAGTTTATTCCACAAAAGGTAGAAAATGTATGAACCTAACGCGAAAAGAAAACAAAGATTACTCAACGTTTGCTTCGATAGTCAATAAACATTGTGACGACTTTAAGTTATCATCCTTGACAGCGGACAATTTCAAAGTATTAATATTTGTTCAAGGGCTCGTCTCGCAAAACGATGCAGAGTTAAGAAGACGTGCAATAAGTAAACTTGAAACCGAGCCAAATTTAACATTGCAACAACTGGCCGAAAGCTGTCAACGACATATTTCCGAGAAAAAAGGAAGCTAAAGAAATAGAGGAAGCAGCAAATTCTAATATTAAAAATGTTCGTCGTTTTTCAAAAAAATCATACTCTTCGAAGGAAAAATCTAGGAATCATTTGCCTCATAGGTCGGATGAAAAATGGCCAAACCCCCCTTGTTGGGGTTACGGGGACCTACATTGGTACCAGAAGTGTCCTTTTAAACGAAAAAAATTTGACAAATGCCATAAAATGAAACAGAAAGCCTCACATTGCAGAAGTAACACTATAAAAAAGTTACATAAAAACAACCAGAATTAATGGTGGCAACCGAAAGATACGAAAGTATGTTACAGTAAATATGAACAATCAAGATGTGAAACTACAGCTTGATTCAGGGTTTGACCTATCAATTATTAATATTAATATCTGGAAAAAGATCGGCAGACCGACTATGCTACGCACAAATGAAGTGGCTCGATCGGTAACCGGAGAGAAAATAAACTTTGAAGGGGAAGTCATTTCAAAAGTGACACTAAAAAATAAGACATTAAAATTACGCATGTTCGTAATGAAAGATACAGGAAATTTGTTCGGTTCAGATTGGCGGCCCCATCCGTCTACGTGAAGAAAAAATATGGAGAGATCAGGGTGTCTGCCGATTTCTCAATCGGTTTGAACGATGCGCTGAAAGATTATCACTATCCTCTGCCGACTCTAGAAGAGGTTTTCACAAAATTAAACAGTGGAAAACAGTTCTCAAAAATTGACTTGAGTGAAGCCTTTCTGCAAATACCTGTAGAGGAAGATAGCTCAAAGCTTCTCTGTATTTCGACATACAGGGGACTACTAAAGTTCAATCGTCTCCCTTTTGGAATTAAAGTGGCCCCGTCGATTGTCAGCAGGTAATCAACACAGTGTTGAGCGGGCTCGATTTTTCGATCGGCTACCTTGTCGATATCTAAATGAAAAGTACGAACGTCGGGAAGCACCGTGAGCACGTAAACAAAGTATTCGAAAGGATAAGCGATTTTTGGTTTACACTCAAGGAGTCAAAGTGTGAATTCTTTCTAGAAGAGATCAAATACTTGTGACATGTCATTGATAAAAATGGAAGACGTCCTGACCCAGAAAGATCTATAGCCATCAAGAATAGGCCCGAACTAAACAATGTTACCCAACTACAAAGCTTCCTGCGTCTCGCAAACTATTACGAAAAATTCATTTCTAGTATGCACAATCTACGAGCCCCCTTAAATGAGTTACTTAAGAAAGATAATAAATGGGAATGGTCCGCCGACTGTCAATCTGCATTCGACAACCTAAAAACGAAGTTAACTTCAGAATTATTTCTTACTCATTTTAATCCAGAGCTAAAAACGATTGCTGAAAGTGACGCCAGCTCCTACGGCATTGGGGCGTGCATTTTGCATAAAATGCCGGATAGCTCGATGAAACCCATCGCAAACGCTTCAAGAACTTTACTTCCTGCAGAGAAAAATTACTCTCAGATTGAAAAAGAAGCGTTTGGTATTGTGTTCGCAATGACCAAATTTCACAGGTATCTACACGGCCGTCATTTTATCTTACAAACAGACCATAAGCCACTTATCACAATCTTTGGATCAAAAAAGGCTTGCCAACCTACACAGCAAACCGCCTACAGAGATGGGGTATAATTCTGTTAAATTATGACTTTGAGATGGAATTTTTACCGTCAAAAAGACTAGGACACGCAGATGGTTTATCGCGGCTAATCCCAAAGTACACGGAACCGCTCGAGGATACAGTTATAGCATCCCTTCGGTCTGAATATGACTATAGTAAAGTACTGTGTAACACAATAAAAAGAGCTGCCAGTCACACTTGGCGATATACAAAAAGAGGCAAGAGAAGATAATTTTATTATCGAAATTAAAAATAAATTACAAACAGACGATGAGCAAGCTTTTTCAGTCTGTTGCGACAAAATATACCGGGAGCGAGTAGTAATCCCAGCTACGCTAAAAAAAAATCCTGAAGGAGTTCCATGAGGGGCATCCCGGAGCGACACGCATGAAGAGCCTAATGAGATCTTATGTGTATAGAAAAACATTGACAAGGACATAGAGACGAAGGTGAAGGCCTATTCAGTACTGTCCATGGCCAAAGGCAGAGCAACCATGGTCCCGGATTCACATAGATTTCGTGGGGCCATTGGAAGGCTTCTACTATTTAATTATAGTCGACAGTTACTCAAAAGTGCCAGAAGTTGTTAGATGTAAAAACCCAACAACGGGTGTCACGATATGCGCGTTGCATGAACTGTTTGCCCGATTCGGAGTGGTGGACATTGTTGTATCGGACAACGGTACACAATTTACTTCACAAGAGTTCAAAGAATTTTGTGAAGACTTTCAAATTAAACATATCACCACTCCGACTTACCATCCGAGGTTAAACGGACAGGCAGAAAAATGTGTTGATACCTTGAAGAGAGCGTTGAAAAAATTGACGGGCACGCCGAGAGAAAAGGCACTCCAGCAGTTCCTTCAAGTGTATAGAATTACACCCAACGAGAACACACCAGCCCAGGTGCCACCGGCGGAAGTAATGTTTGGAATAAAAATAAAGTCGGTATTCGACAAACTTTTACCAAAACAGGTGAAACCGACCAACATAACGGCACCAAAGAAGAGTTACGTGGATGGAGAGAAGGTGTTCTTCCAGGAACACCATGGAAACAAAACCGTGTGGGAAGTGGGAAAGGTACAAAAAAGATTTGGACGGATGGTGTACATTGTAGAGGGTCTTAGAGGCACCTGTAAAAAACACATTAACCAAATGCGTCGTCGCGTGTCGGACGACCCAGGGGAAGGCCCATCGGATCAGAGTTAGACCATCATGGAAGATCTATCCGACGCATTTGAGCTTCCAACACCAAAAACGCCTCCGGAACAGAGACGTTCATCAAGAAAACGTAATTTAACCGGGAGTTTCGAGGTGAATCCTAGGAAAAAGATATACCTTGAGATTCCGGGGGAATGAGTTTCGGAAGGGGGGGGGGGGGTTGTGGGTGAACCTGTTTACCCTTTAGTAATAACTAAATGGTAGCAACCGGCTACCATAAATACCGGCTTTTGCCGGGATAACATTGGGAGGCACATTTAGGCACTAGCACTGCCAACACTGACTTGTGTATAATTTCTCTGTTCAATACAATTCATGATTATTATCTCAAAACCTGTTGTTCTTTTATTTCATTGTTGGTACCCCTAAACGGGTCCACAACAATATTAAAAGCATATGTTTAATAATATTTGTAAAAGGAAATTCTAGAAGTGTACAGAAAAAGCGGTACACCACAAAGAAGAGGGCGTCATAATGGATGTTCATGGACTTCCAAATCAAAGACTCAGCAAGACAACAGCAGTGAAAGGCAGTGGGTGTTTTGTAGACAGTAGATAAATGATACACCACATTTTGCAATATGCGTATAACATATGAGGAATTCATTATAAACGCTCTATAACAATTATTTCACCAGATAATATCCCCATGATCATTCCATCCGTAATTACTCGCTACAACGGGAGGGTGTATTTTCTCTAAGATGTAAGTGACAATAAGATCCTTGAAATTCCAATAGTTTGCATACACTTCAAGTCCAAGTGATAGATTATCTCTGCTCGTTCTTTCAATAAGCGGATATTAATTTATTTATTAATTATCTTAAAGAGTAAAACTGTTATCCTACTTTTTCTTATATGTTCTACGTATATAATCCCGGTTTATTCAAGTTCATCATCATATGCTTCATTTATATTCTGATTGTTTTGAGCAACTGTTCAAATTAGTACTATTCACCTTTCTTGTTTAGTATCCGCACTTTAGTATTTTTTTAAATATATCGACTGTTTCCATAAGTACCCTGGTTCGACTAGTGTTAAACATTCCTAGGAATTCAATTTCTTTCAATTCTGAACTGATCTGAAATTTATTGTTAATTATAAGCTTTTACATATTTACATTGTTTTTTTTCCTTTTTCAGCTTCATTCCTTGATCAGCTGTGAGACTATAATCTGCAATTTTCGATTTTTTTTTAATTCTTGTTTACTATTTTAATATTCTTGGTAATTATTATTATTATTATTATTATTTACTCACTAGGAGTTATCACACTGGTCATCGTCAGTGATCGCCCACTGCCGACAACCTGTGGTATTCCCTGGAGTCTGAGTGACAACAAGTCTCCCCAGACTTCCAGTATGCTCCACCTCTTTTCGTTCATCACCGCTGACGACCTTGGTGTAATCGCAACAGCCACCTACCAACGATTTCCCGCTGATAAGGGCCATTGGTCACCTCTGGGGCCCGAGTGGCAACAAGCCTCCCCAAGGTATTATTATTATTATTATTATTATTATTATTATTATTATTATTATTATTATTATTATTATTATTATTATTATTATTATTATTATTTACTCACTAGGAGTTCTCACACAGGTCATCAGTGATTGCTCATCGACAACCGGTGGTTTTCCCTGGAATCTGAGTGACAACAAGTCTCCCCAGATTTCCAGTGTTCTCCACCTCTTTTCGATAGCCACCGCAAATAAATTTGCAGTATCACAACAGCCGTTTACCATTGATTTCTCGCCGGTAAAGACCATTGGTGTTTTCTGGGTTTTGGGCGGCAGTAAGCCTCCCCGAGGTCCCAGCAGTTTCTGCACTTCCAGTGGAGGTCTGGTTTGTGCTGTCCCTCCTCGGTCTTCTCATCCTCCTTGACCCTATGCAGATATTTTGTGTGGTGTCAGCCTAGACTGGTACCATTAAAAAAAAAAAATTATTATATATATATATATATATATATATATATATATATTTTTTTTAATTTTATTTTTTTATTTTTTATTATTATTATTTTTTATTTTTTACTTTATTTTTCATTTTTCTAATTTTATTTATTTATTTATTTTTCTTTTTTAAATATTTTTTATTCATTTTTTTGGCGGGGGGGCTGATTATTTTTTATTTATTTATTTTTTGAGGGGGAGCTGATTATTTTTTATTTATTTTGTGAGGTGGGGTGGTGAGCTTATGGTGCTATTTCTGTTAATTGGTCCATTTTTGTGATGTGTCAGTTGAGGCCGCTGTAATTTATTGGGGGGGGGGGGAGGGGGGCTTATTAAGTGATGTTTCTTGCATTTTCTGTTTCTTTGTTTGTGGTGTGTTCTTTCATTAGTTTTGTTTTATTCCTGTGTTAGATTCCGTATGATCCTTCGTAGCTTATGCGGGTTAGTTTCCGCATTCAATAATTTTTCTTAAGATTGTAGCTGTTTTGATCATTGCTGTCCTTTGTATAGTTCCAATGATTCCGTTGATCTCAATTTCTCCCAGTCGTTTTTCCAGGTTTTTGGGGATTGTTCTCAGTGCTCCTACGATTATTGGTATTATACTGACTTTCTTCATGCTCCATATTCCTTTCAGTTCTCTGGCAAGTTCTGTGTATTTGCTTCGTTTTTCTGTTTCTTTGCTTTTCACTCGGTGGTCTGCTGGAACGGCGAAGTCTAAGATTTTGCAATATTTTTCCTTCTTGTTGATTATTATAACATCCGGTCTTCTTGCTTGTATGAGTTTGTCTGTTAGTATATCCATATCCCAGATGAGTTTGTGTTTTTCGTTTTCCAGTACTGTTTCTGGCTTATGTGTGTACCATTTGTCTGAGTATTCAATCGTTTGCACAGTTCCCGATGTACTGCTTTCCCCCACACAGTCATATCGATTTTTATACTCGTTCTGGGCTAGTTTGCTACATTCAATTATTATATGATTTATAGTTTCGTCTTTTTGTCCACAGAGTCTGCATTTACTGTTTTCCTGAGTTTTATCTATTTTAGCTTTAATGTAGTTTGTCCTAATTGCATTGTTCTGTGCAGCCATCAGTAGAGATTCCGTTTCTCTGTTCAAGTGTCCTTTCCTTAGCTATGTCCAGCTGTTTTCGTTGGTTTCTTCTCTTGTCAGTCTTCTGAAGTGTCCATGTAGTATTTTTTCCCCCACTTTTCTTTTCTTGCCGTTTTGTTTCTGGTTTCGGTGCCTCCCAAGTTGTTCGTTGGATTGGTGTCTCTTGCTGCGTTGATAAGGATTTCCCTGTGTTGAGTTATGTATTTTTCCAGCTCTTTTTTTGAGTTTTTCACACAATCTTCTATATTTACCAGTCATCTTCCCCCTTTGTTTCTTTTCATGTAGAGTCTGTCCGTATCGTCTTTTGGGTGTAGTGCATTGTGCATGGTCATTAATTTTCTGGTCCTCTGGTCCAGGTGCCTGAGTTCCTCTATGGTCCAGCCTATGAATGGTCCAGAGTATCTTATTAGTGCTACTGCCCAGGTGTTTATTCCTTTTACTAGATTCCTGCTATCTAATTTCGTTTCTAGGAGTTTTCTTGTTCTTCGTAAATATTCTTTTCCAATCTTCTCTTTCATTTCCGTAGATTTGATGGCGTCTGCCTCCAGAACTCCAAGATATTTGTAACTATCCTGTTCGTCTAGCGCCCTCATTTCCTCTTGGGTGGGGAGTTCTATTTTCTCTGTTATCTCCAGTTTTCCTTTTTTTATTTCTAGTAGTGCACACTTTTCCATTCCGAATTCCATTTGGATGTCCTGGCTGAAGATTCTGGTCATATTTATCAGTTTTTCCAGTTCCTTTTTGCTTTTTGCAAATAATTTTAGGTCATCCTTGTACATCAGGTGGCTTACTCTTATTTCTGTGTCTGTAAACTTGTATCCGGCATCACATTTTCTGAGTATGTAGTTAAGTGGCATCATAGCTATTATGAACAGTAGTGGTGATGGGGAGTCTCCTTGAAAGATGCCTCTCTGTATCTTTATCTCAGTCAGCTGTTGTCCTCCGGCTGTCAGTTCCAGTCTCCATGTTTCCATTCCTTTCTTAATAAGATAAGATATTATTATAAGATATTATTATTATTATTATTATTATTATTATTATTATTATGATCATTGTGATAATGTAATTGTTTTTACAATGCATAATTTCTACAATATAATTTAAGTATTTTAAATACTCTGCTAAAAGTATTTACCACACCGGTGAATTCCGCTCTAAGTTCGGCTTTCAAGTTTCTAACATTAAATATAAATATCCGTTTTAGTAAAGCTCGATCAAATATAAAAGAAAACATATTTTCTCGATAATTTGTCAGCCAGTTTAGACAGGTGCTGAGGCTAATGAACATCTCGCCTGTGTTTACAAAACTTGCAGTCTTTTTTCATCCAGTTTTCTAATCAAGCTGATTAACATCTTTACATTTTTTCATACTGATCGTTCGCTTCGTTAATTGGATAACAACCTACAATATATTTACTTCCTTCTGTACATGTATGCTGTTCTTACTGAAAAAGAAATAAAATAATAAGTCAATAAAAAGAAAAAAGAGATTTTATTTACACAATTTTACTTGATTGTTTAGTTGTGATTATATATTAATATTCACATCTTAAACATATTCACTGCCAATAATTTTCGTGTTTACTAATTTTTGGGCCAAAATTAAAATTAAATCTATAGATATGTATATGTCAATGTCTGTGTGTGTGTTCCCTATTGAAATAATGTCTAAGGAGTATTTATTTACTCCTCTCCAGAAGTTAGACACAAGGCCAGTTTATCTTACTCCCACAAGTAAGATGTAACCCAAGGTTTGGTCGAGAAAGTGGGGTTTGAAAAGCCAGCGCCCGAGAACTTAGCACTCTGGTCATTAAAAATTTCCTCGAGAGCCCCGTCGGCATACCCTGGTAGGGGCGCCCCAGGTAGTAAGCAATAAACTTACTCCTCCACAAAGAGGGGAGACGAGGGTGGACTTTCTAGAACTGCACAGGACAGATACATAGACAGGCGTAAATCAAGCCCCGAAGGCCAAGACAATACCAGTCTATGGGGTGCAGATCCATCGGAACAAATACTACACTTTGATCTTAGCCAACAGGCCAAGAATTAAGGAGTATCCAGAAAATATATGAGCATAAAATCTAAAAGTGTATTATAGTCAAATTCTCCGGGAAAGCCAATGGATGTGGTCCCGAATCTATGTGTAACCCCTAAAAACTTTAAATATATTATACGTATGCAATTTTCTGGGGAAGCCAATTGAAGTGCGCTGAATTTTGTAAACTTAAAATGTATGCTATTTTGATGAGATTTATATCATATATATGCTATTCCACGAAAATGGTCTCGAATGTTCTAATCTACCTGTAGAATCTGCCCCCACGTGAGAAATGTGGACAATCGTCTAAACACTTTAAATAAGTAGATGTGATTTTAATAAAATCCGAACCACATGAAAAACACACTAATTAAGAGAATTTTCGAAAAAATTAGTTAGTTCCGACTATATTACGAAGCTAAACGGAGAAGGTTAAGTAAAATCAGAAAGTACTATTGTCTTATGAATGTTGTTTAACATTTTTAAAAGGATGCTAAAATGTTGTTTGCTACGATAACCAAATAAAAGTATAGCACCTGAAAAGTGAATGAGGTGTTTTGCATGCTGTGCTCGCCAATCAACAAGGAACCGTTATGGATTTGTATAGTTGGGACACGCATGCATGCGTAAGTAAACTAGTTTGTGTATCTGGTGCCAATTGATATGAATTAATTCAATATGTAGCAACGTTAGGTATACCTGGTAGTTATATATAAACTGCTTCATACTGAGAGTCGGTAAACTGTTTCGAACATTCCAGGCATTTAGGGGAAACTGAAATACCACACTATAACGCCTTTATTGTCCCCCATTGTCAATCCAGAAAAGACTCGAAGAATCATGCGCATACTATTCTTAAATGTGGAACCATTTGTCAGTGGGTTAGTGCAACTTTGACTGAGGCGATAGTAACAACGGAATTTATTGTTCTAGGCTGCGATGATAACATGCGTTTAAATCGGTTGCGTTTGCAATCCGTGTGAATCAACGTTTGTGTTGTAAAGATAAATGTGGGTGTGACGCTATCCGTCGAGGACTTAAATAATTCGCCGATCGGCAACTTCTGACTTATTCCGAGACGGTGTTGTCTTGATCTATGGATAAGCTGTTTTGTAGTGTCTGACTTGATTTGTTAGCAAGCAAGAAAAATAAGCGTTGGAAACAATATAAATAAATAAATAAATAAATAAAAGCATGCCTGTCTTCAAATATGTTGTATCATAACTTAAATAATACATAGTTCAAATCCTTAACTAATACATACGGTATTTTAATAATTTCAAGTTTTGTATCGTTCAATTCGAGTCAGCTACACTTACTACTTCAGAAATATCTTTCAACAAAAATTATATTTTTTACATCAGATGTTTCATCCAGCCCAAATTCTATATCCCCAGAACCAGAGGCGAAAAAAGGAGAACGGACAGACCTTCAATCCAATTTGTTCAAACTCATTACCCAATCAACACTAATCTGTCACATATTCTAGCTGATACATCTTGGTCGCGCGGAAAGTGTATGCAACTAACACTCAACATGAATCCACATGAATCGCCTTTAAAAGTTCATTAATTAAAACGACTTTTAAATATACTTTTGCTTTTTCAAATGACAAAGTGAGAACAATACTTTTTTATATTTCCAGTTGCAAGGATTTTCACCCTATTTATTTTAATGTATTACTTCCAAAGTTACATATAATGGTGGAACAAATTAAATAGTTTCACCCTTAATACAATGTATAAATACACACACACACACACACATTTTTTTTTCACAAATACACACGCTTAAACTTGAGTTGAGCATGGTTCTGAAGAAGTGAATAGTTCCCGAAATATTAAAAAAATATTATATCATACGGAGTTTCGACCAGACCATCTTGATACAGATATTACATAACATTGTAACATTGTGTAGATAGACAGATATATGTGTATTTGTGAAAATATATATACATATATATATATATATATATGTGTGTGTGTGTGTGTGTGTGTGTGTGTATGTATACATTGTATTAAGGGTGAAACTATTTAATTTGTTCCACCATTATATGTCTTATTTGCTCAAACTTGTGTCTATCCGTCACACCTCTGCATTGTATTGCCTTCTAAGTATCACATTTCTCTCTCTCTCTCTCTCTCTCTCTCTCTATATATATATATATATATATATATATATATATATATATTTGTTCTTGTTGTTGATCACTCTTCGCCGCTTGCTGTGAATACCCGCCGACTTGGTATTTACAAAGTTCAATTCTTCCTAAATGTCAAGCTAATTTCTGGTAGCCAAATGGTAAGTCTCTTTACTGCGAATCAGTGATTATTTGTGATCGGAGTTCGCGCCCGCTGACCGTCAGGAATTAGCTTCCTGCACTAAAGATTGCGTAAGCATGACACATGTCTGTAAGTTATAAATAAATAATATTTATTTATAAATATTATTATATAGCCTCCTCTACTAAGGCTGGAAACTCTGAGTGAATTTAATAACAAGCAATATTACTCAGTTCATTGCGAGATCCTACACGATTTGTTGTCGATCACTCTACGCCGCTTGTTGTGAATACTCGCCGACTTGGTATTTACAAAGTTAAATTCCTCCTAAATTACAAGCTACTGCTAAGTCTCTTGACTGGTAATCAGTGACGATTTGTGATCGGAGTTCGCGCCCGCCGACCGTCGGGAAGTAGCTTCCTGCACTGAAGATTGCGTACACATGAAACATCGATGCCTGTAGGTAATAAATAATTAATATTTATTTATAAATATTATATATATATTGCGGAGTCACATGATATACGATATTGCATGACAAACTAAATTCGCGAATATCAAATAAGACTAGTACATAGTGATACAGAATCAGACGTAAGTGGGATTGTATGTTATCAATGCGGCAAGACTTGGGAAAGTCAATCAGAGCTCATGAGCCATGTGTGTATTCACAACCGACAATTGAAATCTTCAAATCTCTTTCCTACTAGCAGTTTTGGATGTATGCAAACAGCCAATAGTCAATTGGTATCAGGTCTAAAGAATACGGTGGGAGCGGAAGCAAGTTGAAGTGTAATCGATTTAGCGCCTTAATATGTTCGTATAATGAACCGGAAGTGTGTGTTTATTTGTAGTTCCACATTCTCAAAGTTCGACAACATTCAACTAAAACGGTCCGATGTGTACAGTAATTGAAAACATTTAAAAACGCAAATAAGGAAAAGAGTTGCTAACATATAAAGAACGATAACTCATCTAAGAAATTTCAAAAACAGACACGTTATTAAATTGTATTTAGAGCTCGTAAAATTGTGTGTTTAGATAACAGCTTTTATGGGTAACACAGATTAGAATCGATTATAGGTTGTTTTTAAGATCTATGTTTTCTTATAATGCAATAGGGAACTGGAAAAGTTGGTCTAGTTGGTTTTATTGTTTTATTGAAAGAACGAAAAATCAATTACTATTCATCGCATTATTTTATAAGCCAATATGTTTAAACGTCTTTACATAAAAAGTAAGTTTAAAACGTAATACCACTTTGCGACATATGCAATCAAATCTTTCAATACTAAAGGCTTTCTACTCGAATAACTTTGGAAATCATATTTTGTGGTAGATATCAGACACAATTTAGGACCGTAGTGTTCAATAAAAAAAAATACATGCGCAAAATTCAGATACGTTACGTAGAACGCTTTACTGAGTTATTTCTTATTTATGGTTTCATTAGGATTAATGCGCAGAGATGTTAACAATCAAATAATATATAAATAAAGTAATAATCTATGTAAATCTATGAAAATAAGATATGTTATAATTTCTCGCTCTCGTCACTAATTTACACACACACACACACACACATATATATATATATATATATATATATATATATATATATATATATATATATATACAAGATAAACATATATTTCATATATATATATACATATAAGATAAACATATTTTATTATATATATTGTTGTGGACCTGGGTAAGGCCGAATTAATGACACTAGAACACATGGTTTAAATGAACAAAGGTATATATTATATAATAGAAAGAAAGAGATGTGCTCTCAACCGCCATTGCCGGTTTGCCTGGGAAGAAGAGAACAAGTGTCACATGCTTCCCGTATTTATAAGGTGGACGAGTCCATTAGTTCTCCGTAGGTAGGTACAGCACCATAACATATATATATATAAGTTAAACAAATATTTTAGAATTATATACATGTTGATGTACATTGTGATTCATACGGCACTTAGCTATTTAAAATGATTACCATATGAAGCACAAACATACTATGAACTTTTGATCATGTTTATCTTACTCTCTAATTACTGCTATTTGTTATTCTAAATTTGTTCGTTTATATATTTGTTTCTATATATATTTATTTTTATTTATTTAAATTTGTTTAAATCATCATATGTGCTTTTTTTTCAGGCGGTATGTCATTTACAATTGAAGAGCGAATTTTTATTGTTATTCATACTATCTTCTTATAGTAATGCATATTTTTTATAATAGTCTCATTTATAAATGTTTTATTTTAATAAAATATTGTAATAAAACTTTTAACTTTTATCTACAATTAATAGTTATAATTCATAATTCAGGAACCCCTTTGCATGTTCTCTTTACTCTTTTATTTACTTGTTTTTTGTAGACTTAATTAATTTATTTCTTTTCTTTCAAATTATTAGAAAGTTACTACATTTTCTTTTATTTCTTTACGATATAGTATATGTTTTTTAGTAGTGTATATATATATATATATATATATATATATATATATATATATATATATATATATATATATATTCCAAAGAATTTAATAAATGTTTTTAATCCTCAAAACGATTACATGATAAACAAATGAGAATCCCTTTTTTCTATTTGACGATATAGTGTTGGTTCTCTTCAGGACTGATATAGTTTATTCCGTCTTTTGTTTTCTATAAATTTCCCAGCGGCAAACGTCAGCTCATGCAAGTCCTAGGTAAGCAATATTTAGGTTAAGTTTGTATCCCTAGGAGTGAAATCGTTTGTAAACCGTATTTTCATGTTAGGGTAGTATCGCTGTCACGAGGAACATGAGAAAAGGAATGCTTCTGTATTGTTAAGTGTGGTTTGTTTCTGTATATAGCGTTTCTCTTGCAGGGTCTATATAAATTGTTTTTGTAAGCTTGCATTCTATTATTAGGGCAGTTAACTAATATATTTTTACCATTAATCCCAAGTTCGACTGGCAAGGTTGTAAAACCACACGCAATCGCCCCAAAACAGTAACGTACATAATTCATCTCCAATTGTAAAAAATTGCTAACTGAATAATAATAGAATGGCTCGAAAATGGAGGATCATTTTACGTTAAATTTATTGGCGAAACTAATCCCCCGGGCTAAATTCTAAAATATTTTTGGTTGTTTCTTTTCCGACAGTTTTGTAGGATAATCACACGTAATCGCCTAAAAAATTAGAATCTAATTTTATCGGGAGATGGGTGTTCATCTACAACATTATCCAAACTTTTAATATGTTTATTTATACCATAAAAATAAGGTATTTAATTATATATATATATATATATGAAGAATTCGTATGCAAAACGATAAACGCCTTTTGAAAACGCGATGAACGGCATTACAAGAAGTGTGGCATTTCAACCCGCAAACACTTTCCAAAATCATGTTTTGCATAATCTGATACAGGAATAATTCTTTATTTGCCTTCAGGTAACATAATTTTTTAGTCGAAGGCAGGATTAAATAGATTCATAGTTGAATGCCTCCACTTTGACCAATTGGATTTATCGCGTTTTGCATTCGATCTATAAATATATATATATATATATATATATATATATATATATATATATATATATATATATATATATATATATATGTATGTATTTATATTTTCCCCACTATTCACTTAAAAGTAATCCTTTGGAGATTTTCTTTTTATTTAATGTTTAATTTTATTTTTTAAATATACTTTTTGTCGATTGAGTCTACAAAGGACTGCATAGTAAGAACTATAGTGCAACTATACGTGTCTTATATCTACAGTGTGAACACGCATATAAGGCCGGCAACACACGTGGTCTGCGAGTTGTGGGAGAACGTGTAGATGAAAATGGCAGCAAATCGTTTCTATTTTATGTCCTTAGGATCTCTTGAATCAGATTATAGGATTTACTCAGGTATATGTATATATGGATTTCAATATATCAAAGAATCCCAATCAGAGTGTCGGCGCTTCGAGTTACTACATCAAAGGAGGTATTTCTAAGCTCGCTGAAATATGCGGAAATCGGTTTTGCTTGCATGTGACAGAGATTATATTAAGTGACCCCTCTGAATGATGCTCTCCGGGGTTTCAGGGCGGCTAAACACATGAGGAAAAGACACAACTATAAAAAGTTAGTGTGTATCTTTGATGCTGTTATGGTAATCACTGTTTTCTACTAAAAAACGAAGGACTTTCACCCTCATGTAATAGATTAATCAATTCGCATCGCATCAAATCTCATTCATCTTGTAATGTATTTATTTTGTTATTTTTCCTCGTCGTTTTTGTGGTTTGATTTGTTTTCTTTTTTTGTTGTCTTTAATGCTTTCACTCTCATACACGTTTTAATTTCCTCTTTTCTCTATTTAAAATTTATTTTTCATTATATCTATTTATTTTTTCACACGTCTTTCTTTCTTTTTTCTGTCATTTCTTTTCTCTTTTTGCCTCCTTGTTTTCGTCATTTTCTTTCTCTTAGTTGTTCGACTCTCTTTTACTTATATTTAATTTTACATATCCCTTCTTTACATGTGTTTTATACACCGCCATTTGATTTCTCTCTCTGTCTCTCTCACCCCTCCGGCTCTTTATTCCTTTTCGTTCCCCTTTAAACTTCAATCGTGGATCCTTTATGCAGCTTTCCGTCTTCTTCCTCTGTTTCTCATTTTCATGAAGCAATTAATCAAATTCTGTTTTTCATCTACGATTATCTTTACCACATCTATTTTCACCTTTTACTCATTCTTCTTTATTAATTTACTTATATATTAACGTGATTATTTTCTAATGTTCTGTACTCAACCCTTTCATAAAGTTCATGCCTTTCTCTCCTCTTGAGAATTCCACTGTTTCTTTTTTCCACTTACTTTTATTCATTATTTGTATCTTTCTTTCTTTCCTATAATTGTTCTCGATCATACTTTAACGATTCCCCTCTCTTTTTTCGATCGTTCTGTCTTCCTCTCTGCTTTCGCTTTAATGTTATTTTTGGAAAGGTAATTTGGTTACATTCACACACATCGCACAAACACACACGCACATATATATATACATATATATGTATATATATATATATATATATATATATATATATATATATATGTGAAATGAAAAAGAAAAACACCAAAAAGGATGTTTTTTTATATATTCATCATCGTTTCGTCTTTATTTGTAAGACTTCCTCAGGATGATAATTTTAAGAAAAATGTCATGCAATTACGTGAGAATATGTGGTTGACATGATGGGTTGTTGAGAAAAAGTAGTAGCCATGTCAATCCAATATTTTTACGTACTTGCATAACATTTTTCTTAAAATTATCATCCTCAGGAAGTTTTACAAATAAAGACGAAACGTTGTTGAATATATAAATAAACATCCTTTTTGGTTTTTCCTATTTCATTTCCCATTACGTCGGATTACCTTCATCGTGCTTTTCTCATATATATATATATATATATATATATATATATATGTATATATATATATATATATGTATATATATATATGTATATATATATATATATATATATATATATATATATATATATATATATATATATATATATATATATATATATATATATATGTGTGTGTGTGTGTGTGTGATAATATATAAAAACAATGTCATTTTATATAATTCAGATTGATTACGATGGTAATCAAATTCCAGGTCAAGATGAAGCTCAATATTCAACCATGTAAAGTAGTTTCAAAATTCGTAAGCTATGAATAAAAAAAGACGACATATCAAATGTTATGTCATACAATGCTCTGACGACGGGAGTTTCGTTATTTACAGCATCAATCTGTTCAATTATGTATTGGTTCCATTCTGGAAATAGTTCACAGAATGTCATAACCTATATATATTTTGCTGATAGCTGAAGAGTTGCCTATGGTATACCAGTTTTCAAGAACTTAGGTGAAAGAACTGATCCACAGATTTATAGGCTTATAAGCTTCCCTTGTACTTACCTAGATAATTCAAAACATTATTCACTCTAGCGATATTTCCCATCTCGAAAATGCTAAACTGCTTCTAAACCCACAGTATGGATTTAGGCAACACCGTTCTACTGCTGATATCCTAACGGTCATCTCTGAACGCATATACGATACATCGGATGAGTTAAGTGAAGCTTGCGCGACAACGCTTTAACAAGGTCTGGCATGAATGTCTTCTAAAAAAAATAATTCGAACGGTATTACTGGACTAATAGTTAATATTATGATATTCACTTTAGTTAAAAGAATAATCCAGCTCCTTTCCTTTCGAATTATAAGAAAGCTTACCAACCAGCGATTGTGATTGCTGATAGCACCCTTGCCGAGAGTCCAACATATAACCTTAACAGCCTTCAATTCACGGGTATAATGAATTGGAAAAATATATATAAAAGATACTGTCAAGTCTGCTGCAAAGGAAGGTCTCTCCCTTTACCGGGCTAGAAAAATGCGTACACTTGCCAGAACCCTATAGCTCTACAAAGCAAGCCGTCGCTCATGCTTGGAGTATCCTTGCTACATCTGGGCTGGTGTACAAACTATTCTGGGACATGGTTTCTAAAAAGAGTATCTTACTAACGTTCCACACTATTTACTAAGCTCCAGCCCCTGTCTCATCACCGCAATGTTGAATCAAAGTTTGTTTTTCAAGTAACTCAACGGAATGTGCTCCGACGAATTTGCTCCACTTGTGTCCCCTCAAATTAAATAACTCTGACTAGCAGCAAAATTACACCCCTTCACTGTAGAGGTCTTCAGATATCCGAAGGCTTTCACCTCTAATTGCTTTCTCTCTTAAATGTATTGAATAAAAAATCCCCTCCCCGCTTTCTATTTACACAACTGTAAAAAAATGCAGACATTTAAATGTAAAATCAAGCATTTTGCTGCATAACCTCCTACTTAGAAAGCTTCTATTAATCTATAAATACTATGAGAATTAATTCCGAAAAGAAAAGGTCGTTGCACCACTTTTACGCCCCCTTTGCGAAGACTAAAACAAAACTAAACCTTATGTCTCTTATCCTCATTTGAATGATGATCAAAATCATATAATTGATTTTGATTCTAGAAAATGTCTAAAAATTAACCCATAAGCTGATTTTGTTTTAAAAAGAAATTTAAATTCAGGAATCCTGTCTTAATTACTGTTTAATTAATACGGATCAGATCATTTAAAATATTTTAATTTTTAAATGGGGTTTTGCACCCGTTAAATGCCACAAAGTAGCTGAAATTTAGGGGGATATTTGTTAATTGTTGGCTAATAATTCATTCTCAAATCCCACAAAAATAAACGGTCTATGAATATTCACGAAATGCTTCCACCAACTTAAATATAGTAAATTATTTCAAACATTTGCAGAACTGCACGACAACTAAGAACATTATTTCGTCTCACAATCTGATACAATCAGTTACTTAATCCCTCCGCTATTCTACTCTGATTGATGTTTGAGACATGAATCACCGGCGCATTTGACATACTAGTTAGAGTCATCTTCCTTTAGGAGGAGAGACAGGGGTGAACTCCTCGGTTGAGTGATGCCAGACCGTTTGTAAAAACTTTTTTTTACCCCAAACAAAGTATATTGCAACTGATATGTTAGGGATCATATTTATAAGCGGTAACGGGGGTGAGCAGTTTGAAAGCAAGATATTTGTTCACATTATATTTACATTTCTACATGTTGCCACGACCGGGGAAACAGGTAGCAGAAAGAGACTTCCAAAAGAAAACAATCTAAAGAAAGAACGTATTAGAGTAGGAAATCATCTTTAATCAAGAGAGCAGTAGGTGGAAAGGTTGACATTTTCTCTCGCGCGCCTAAGTCCTGTGTCTTTTAATTGAATGAGTACAAGTGCAGTTAGTTTATCGGAGAACATTCCGTGGAAGTACTTGTAGAAGAAGACCTAGGATGTACACTGTGCGGTGATTCGACAGCGGTTGGGATTTGACAGACAGCGCGAGACCAAATCTGCCAGAAATTAATTTTTGCCCATTGTCGAAGAGGGAATGGCGAATGGTTGGTGAACCCGCACAGATGTGGCAACAGTAGTCCATTTACCGGCGAATGGTAGTGTATGACACTAACATATCTGAGAGGTTTTCTCGCAACATAGAGGTCCCTACTTTGTTTCAACAGACCTTGAAATATCTATGTATTTATTTCTAGTCGTGTTGCGTTAGAATATCAGACCGAGGAGTTTGCATATCCGACTCTCGGGAAGGGTTCTATCCACCATGACAATCGGTGATTGGAAAATTTTCTGATAGCTTTTACATTTGACGATCAATTTTTATTCTATTCTACTAAAACTTGGTGTAATATTCTTAAGATTAAGTCACTGTCTTGCATATGTGAGCATTGTATTGAATGTCGTGTCGGTAATTAAGCATGGTATTTTCAGCAAATATAACCATCTCCGACATGATTGCATCGAGGGCATCAGTTCTGAAAATCAAGAATTATCTAGGTCCAAGTATCGATCCCTAGAATACACCAGCGTTGATGTGATAGTTTTTAAAAATTAGACAATCGAGACAATCCTGGATATTGTTTTTAGCTAAGTATATCGAATTATATTAAATATTCGCGCAGAAGACGGCATTCATTAGAATGTATGCCGCCTTGTAAAACACGGAAAGGTATAGAGCGAGGATAAGGCTAGGTAATGTAATCAATGGAAAGAAGTGGTACCTCCCCCCTACATCTCGGTGATGTCCAATGAAAATGAATCCGTCGTCTCGCATTTTTTACACTCGGTCTATATATTTGATCATATAACAATTGTTAGGTTAACGGTTTGTTTATAAAACATCTACGGCGAAAAACTACTACTGGTATATATATATATATATATATATATATATATATATATATATATATATATATATATATATATATATATATATATATATATACACAGAGAGAGAGAGAGAGAGAGTGGAGAGAAGGAGAAAGAGAGAGATAACGATAGAGAGAAAGGGAAGGAGATCAGAAGAGGGAAAATAAATAGATAGATAGATTGATAGATAGATAGATAGATAGAGACAGAGAGAGAGAGAGAGAGAGAGAGAGAGAGAGAGTGAGAAACAGAGAGACAAACAAGTTTTGAGTGAAATGGTGCGAATCTGTTCCCCCCTTCATGTAATATGCTTTAAATAACATTAAAATATTCTCTACCATAGCTCTAGCATAACACTATTGAGCTATTATAATATGTTATAAAATATATATTTGAAATATAAAAAAATATTAAATATAATATATATATATATATATATATATATATATATATATATATATATACTGAAGTTTTTTTTAAGGCATCTTTTATTCCTATATAATTCTATATGCTAACTACCATATCGCAAGATGCTTCTTAAGTTTAATGTTTTAATAGTATTATTTTTATTATCATTGTTAAACTTATTATTATTATTTGATATGGAAATTAACATATCAAAGTGTAGTCTTAAGGGAAATGTTTTATTAATATTATTGTTATTATTATTTATTTAGTTGTATATATATATATATATATTAAACAATATATATATATATATATATATATTAACGGAGAAAATACGTCCTATGAAGTTAAGGTCGACTAATAATGTAATTTTCTGCATCTTAATCACTTAGGAAAGTGAGACAATCGAAATAATAGTAAGCAAAATAACAACGAACGCTACAATCACCAATAAAAATAATTACATAAAAATACATTATATATATATATATATATATATATAGTGAAATAACTATTTCTACATTTGTTTTTTTGGCGAAGTGGTAATTTTGTTTGTACCACTGAATGGCCATGAATGACATGTCTAGAACAGCTGCTGATTATCGTTTCTTTATTTCAAAATGTATGTTAAGGTCCATTGTGTAAGTTACACTTTTATATACTTAAATACCCTTTTGTATTTGTAAATTTCGCAGCGGTAAGCCAGCTTATGCGAGTGCTAAGTCTGCGATACGTTAAAGTTAGTTTGTTTTCCTTGGAATTTAAACTGCATTTTTGCTCTCTCTCTCTTTCTCTCTCTCTCTCTCTCTCTCTCTCTCTCTCTCTCTATATATATATATATATATATATATATATATATATATATATATATAGTAAGCAATGAAAATATATATGCCAATCCAGCTACACAGAGGCTCCCGCGTTTCATCCCCGGGGGGAATCTTCAGGCTAAATATATATATATATGTATATGTGTGTATATCGTCCGCAGCAAAACCTGGCATTACACAAGAATGGCCACCATAAGAACATACTACGTTTTGAAATATTATCATTAAATATTTTTTTATATGGGACGTTACGAAGAGCATGGCAGTGTTTTGCTATGAGGGAGTGTGAATACAATTACGTAAATGAAAATACATTTGTATTGATATATAGGTTTTACGGTGATGAGGCACACTCTTCGTTACTAGGAATCAATGATGACGTCATGCGCATCTCTGCTCATGCTTTAAACCATTTTTTAACATTTCTATTCTTATCTTTTTAATTTCTATAATTTTCCTTGTAAAATAATTTTTTTTAATAATCACTCCCGATCACACATTATACAATTTGTTCATAGCAAAGCGATAATTAAACGTTCGTGTGTTTTTTGACAGTATTAAATCCGACAGAGCCGATTCCATCGTCTGTGAGGCTATCTGTTTGTCTAATCTGTTTTTAGTTAGTTATGAAATTATCTATTTTTATATACTTTTTTCATCTCACAGTCGTTATATTTGGGTTTTGTTTTAACGCCCAAGTTGTCCATAAAAGGGACACACCCATAAAATAAGTTTACGAAACGAACGGCATCTAATAATTACTTAGAGTTCGTTAATTTACAGGGATTTATTACTGACAGGGTTGCGCGAGAGATTACGGCCAACTTAAGTGAAAGCCTATTTAAACACGTCTCTAATAGACAACGTTACTTGAGCAACACATCTGAAGACGATAAAATATGTCAGATACAACTCTATATAAGGACTATTTAAGGTTTTTTGTCAAATGTCAATGGGGAACATTGTATATAGAGCAACGGATTTTTAACAGTACTTTTAAAGAACGATATAACATTTTTCTTCAGTCATCCAACCTATAACGTTTTAACGTGACTATTTACATATTATGTAAAAGAAAACAAGCTAATTTATTTAATCTCAAGTGTTATATTTAATATCATAAGCCAACGGGATTTTACAATTTGTCTGAGCCGGCTATTGAAAGTCAGAAAAGTCCAAGACAAGTCGGATATTTGTATTGAATTTAAAGCTGATCGCCTATATGTACGCATCCTTAGTTTAGCTAAATATCAGCGGGATCATATGTGTCACATGTTAATAAAAACATTGACTGTTATATCTACGGAATGCCCAAATAAGTAATATTTATTATGTACATCTACTGAATTATACATTTGAATACGTGTTTCTAAAACAAGTAGCTGTAAATACGTTATTAGAAGCATAGAATAAAATAAATGTCGAAAAGTAACTAAAGTAGAAAAATGAAGGAGGATAAAAACAGTGTCGAAATATACAACTGGCAAAGACTAGAATAAGACATTGAGAACCTACGTTTATGCCATATCAATGATGATTTTATAGTATTAGGCAGGCCCAGCATTCAGTGTGAATAGTTTTATGACAATTGGAAGCTGACATTTTCCGTGACTCCTTAACAGTTTTAGGATAACACAAAAACAAAAGAGAAGTATGTAGTCTATAAGCTGACTTCACTTGTAATAAGGTAGATGTAAATGACGGATGAACAATTATAGTTATCTATGCATTAGATATTTCTTAGCACTCAGATGTAATTTATGGCATTGCTTATTGCCGTTATCTACTATGCTAAATATCTACCGGCTCTTGATAACGATATTTGGAGAGGAATTATGTAACACGAGATTGTGTCTAACGAAAATTGGGAATCAGTATAATTTTCCATCGTCATGAAAATAAAAATGGTAAAACCTAAAATCTTACAGTGTCTTCAATTATAACAAGATGCTCTAGCCTCGTGTGCAGTCAAAGTCACCTTGTCCCGTCATTTTCACATGAAGATTACTAATAGAGAACTCAGCAGTTTTGCAAGTCAAAAAGATTGCTAATAGAGAACTCAGCATTTTGCAAGTCAAATTCTTATACGACAACAGTATTCTCAGAATGCTGCAATGAAAGCGTTTAATGCCAGGATCTTAACTGGCGTGAAGCCTAATCGATCAAAGAATAGGATAAAGACATTACGAAACTTCAACACATTTAATATTTCTATAACGTACGGATATTTTCATACTGTTCCCTCGTAATGTTTTCCTCGAGGTAAATATGAAGAACTACTGTTCTTCATATTTACCAAAATTAAAAAAAAAAACACAACGACAGAAGGATATTGTAACTAGCATGCATTGGTTGACATGGATGCCTTTAAATCGAAACTCTGTACATTTAAAAACGTAACACAGATACTTATCTTTATAAAAATATGAACAAAAATAAGAGTTTTATTTACCAAATATTTTATTTTTCATATTTTAAATTTGAGAACGTACTTAATGGTTACATTCAATAGTGAACAATAATCGAAGTAATATAATTAACTTAAACAAAAATACACCGATTATTCTTCGGTGTCTGAAATCTTTAAATTTTAATTATAAGTCATTTAGCAATCATTATTATTTTTACTAGCTATACAATTTTTAGTAGTATATATGACAAAGGAACATACATATATACATATATATATATATATATATATATATATATATATATTCAAATATAAATATTTGTTATTGTTTATTTATCTATGGACGTGCACGTTTCGTCTCTTTTCGATCAGCTTAGAAGTATGACTATTCACTACCGGTCACACGATTCGAAACACTGGATTACAAGTATTTTCCACCCAAATCCAACGTCGTTAACCGATCGGCCAATTCTGAATAGCTTATAAACAATGATAATTTTAACACATTTAAAGCGGCGAGACATACAGGCATTTAACTTCTATAAGGGAAGGAATGATGCATATTAAGCAAGTGATGTCACACTGTGTTAGTACTACCATTTACAGTGCTCTACTTTTTTACGAGGAGCTTCAAATATAAATATTTGTTATTGTTTATTTATCTATAGACGTATAGGTCTCGTCTCTTTTCAATCGAGACTCATCAGCATAGAAGTATGACTATTCACTACCGGTCACACGATTCGAAACCCTGGATTACAAGTATTTTATATATATATATGTATGTATGTATGTATATATATATATATATATATATATATATATATATATATATGTACGTATATATATATATATGTATGTGTAAAGATAGATAGACAAAGAGTGATAAACAAGCACGAATGTCCAAATTTATTTCAAAATTTGATTGTTCAATGCAAGTTATATTCTGTAATAAAATTATGTTTATTATTCTTTCCTTAAGCCAAGGCTTTTCAAAGATCAATATCTCATCATCAGAGGAATTATACAGATAGATAAGTTGGCATAGAAAAGCCAAAATTCAACATTTGAAAAAAAGTTGACTTTTAGTTTCATATTCATTCTATGTATATATATATATATATATATATATGTATATATATATATATATATAGTGTGTAGATTTAATTTTGTGTAGAGAATTTGAATAACAGAGCTCAATGTAATTTAAACAGAGCAAAACAGAATTATAAAAAGAAAAACTATACACACATTAAGGTTGTACACATAATAACTTATTTCGACCCCTTTAATTAGGTCTCCTCAGATGTATAGACAAAAAAGGCATAAAAAACTAAATAAGGCTTTTAAATATTTAGGTTTGAGGATTGAAGTGACCCCCAATTGCAACGAGGTAAATTTTCTAGACATTACGCTTAACTTAAACGAGGGAACTTTTCAACCTTTCCATAAAGATAATCATACCCCATTATACATTAACACTAAATCCAATCACCCCAAATGTATTATAAAACAAATTCCTACAACTATTAACACCAGAATTAACAAACTTTCATCAAATAAAAATATCTTTGAGACTAGCAAACACATATACGATAACGCATTAAGTAATAGTGGGTACAACGAAAAACTAATATATACGGAAAATATAAAGAAAAATAAACCCAAAAACAGGGGACGCAAAATTATTTGGTTCAACCCACCATATTGCCAACTTTCTAGTCTTAATATCGGGAGAATATTTTTAAACCTAATAGATAAACATTTTAAAACGACTAATCCTTTAAGCAAAATTTTCAATAGGAAAACGGTGAAAATTAGTTATTCTTGCATTAAAAATATCGAGAACATTATTAATACACATAACAAAAAAATATTGAGCACACCGAGTAAGAAAACTAAAAAGGGAGAAAAAAATGTAATTGTCAAATTAAAAATAACTGCCCCCTTAAAGGTAACTGTAACGTCGAAAGCGTTGTATATAAGGCTACGATTTATCCTAAAGAAAATACTAACAATAAGAAAGTATACATAGGAATATCCGCCGGGAGTTGGAAACAACGATTCTACGTACACAAACACTCATTTTTAAACCCGAACGTCACTAATAAGACGGAATTAGCAAACCACTGGTGGTTTTTAAAAAATAACAACTTATCACCAACTATTTCGTGGTCCATACTATGTCATTCGAACACTCCTAAAGGATTTAGACATAGATGCAATTTGTGCCTGGAGGAAAAAATTAGAATACTTAAATATGAAGACAATAACATTTTAAATAGACGAGACGAACTGATGACTAAATGTAGATACAGGCACAGGTTTAAAATCAACAGCACGTTTTAAAGTTCTTTGAAAATAACAATTCTTTTAAAGTATAGTTACAATAAGAGTTATAACTGTAAAGGTAAATGTTAACAAATTAGTAATTTTTTTAATTTTTTATTTTTTTTTTAAATTTAGTAAAACTCTAGTTTGTAAATTAATCGTGCTTAAATGTCGCCAAACTTTAATTCCGTATTGACGTTATAACCAATTAAGTTTTCTTATAATTTCCTATATAAATCGAAATCTTCGTCCTGAATTTTCGTCTTTTTATTTCTAATCATAAATAATTAATCGTGAACGCCCGAATCTTTACCAATTTTGTAAATAAACCGTTTTTAAATTGTCGCTAAACTTTAATTCCATAGTGTAAATCATCTCGAATCTTGACGCTATACAACTTAAATTTTTAATATGTTCTAATCTAAACCGAAATCTTCGTCCTACATTTTCGTCTTCTAATTTTTAATCGTAAATAATTAAACGTAGTTTTTAATCGTGAACGCTCGAATATTTCATCATATATTTTTACCCATAAAGCTCACATTCGAAATTTTAAATGAGATGATTTATTTGTTTAAATAGCAAAAAAGAATTCTTTTATATATATTTTTATATTTTTTTATATTTCTGCATATATTAAAAAATTAATCTTACTTCTGTCACCCTCTCCTCGATTATTTTAACATTTACCTCCTTTTTACATAGACCAATCACAAAAGTGAATTTATCTTTTTAAGACGATCAATTTCTCTCATTATTCGTTTTTTTTGACGTGGTTGTCTATACATCTGAGGAGACCTAATTAAAGGGGTCGAAATAAGTAATTATGTGTACAACCTTAATGTGTGTATAGTTTTTCTTTTTATAATTCTATATATATATATATATATATACATATATATATACACATATATATATATACATACATACATATATACATATATATATATATATATACATATATATATATATATATATATATATATATATATATATACTATACTATCTCCCGATACTAGTATACCTCACTCAAAAATAAAGGAGATAATGCCTGAGATGATTGTATCAGAACGACAGAACATACATAACACTACAAACCCAGAAAGAAGATTGTCATGCCGGGAAGTAGGTATGATGAAGAATCAACCTATACAACACTACACAGCAAAAAGGAGATAATGCTTAGGAGGATTGCCTTTGTCCGCTTGTTCGGAGTTTCGAGAGGTGGAAGCTACATGAATACATGGTGTAATGTAAATTCATACAATATATTTAACGTCTTGATCAAAAAAATGATGTGTTACACGTGATGAATTATTCATAAGTTTGACGTACTGCGTGGAACGATTATTTATAAAAGCAATATATTTAACTTTTACTTAATTTAATATAACACAGCGTTGAAGTTAGATGCATATAAACTTTATCTTAGAATATGATTAGTGTTTATGCTTGACAACGTCTGACAATGTCACGTGATAGACGCGAAGTTGATATAATTGCTTTGTTTAAGCAGGTAACATAAAATGTGCTTACAATGTCGTCTTAGTCTTCGTAAGAGATCATATGATGAAAGGTCCCGCTGAGATGCCGCGTGTATAATCCACTGAAACCCACATTTTAGCAAAGAAAAGATGGATATCCATACAGACAAAATATGAAATGTGGTTTCCCTTTCATTCGTGACTGTTTCAAGTTTGCAGTGATCAAACAAATTCAAGAAGAGGGTTTCATCAGCTGGGGTCACAGGGTTCAAATACATCACACAGAGTTCTCCAAAACTAATGTAGTTCTATCGAGAAAAAAACTGGAATTAAACATGACGTCATGTGCGAACCGGAAATGTGATAATGGCAATAAGTACATGTTTTATGCGTCTATGCACGGTATGTTTGCACATTGCATAACGTTAGAATCATTCTACAGAGAAATCAAGTTAGTACTTTAATAGACAACACGGACACGTACATATATATATATATATATATATATATATATATATATATATATATATATAGAAAAGAGGGTAGTGCAGTATTAGTGCAGTTCCAACGAGAGAAAAGTATATATGTAAAGGAGTAAGGCTACAGACATTTGTAGAATGTTTTTTTCAACATTTATTTATTATTTTGTTGTTTTTTTCAACATTTATTCATTATTTTGTTGTTTTACCATTTTATAATTTTATATAACGCGTTTCAAGCGGTGGTCCACTTTCATCAGATATGAAAATCCATTTGAAGAAATGTCTTTCGATTTGAGCAAATGTTGTTTCATTTGAGGAATTTGTTATTGTTTTTGCGCATGCGTGGGTTTGCGGGTGTGTGGGTATCTTTTATTTTTTATTTTTTATTTTTTATTTGCCATTTTTCCTGCTTCTCTTGGTCAAGTCTTCAAGTATTTATCTTCAAGTATTTATTGATGGTGTTTGGTTTGGTTGTCTTGTTTTACGGCATATCAACCCTTTTCGGGTTATTAAATGCCGAATGCAGTCATTTTGGTGAAAGTTTTTATGCTTCAAGTTGTTTATATCTTCAAATATTTACTCATGGTGTTTAGTTTGGTTGTCTTGTTTTACGGCATATCAACCCTATTCAGGTTATTTAATGCCGAATGCAGTCATTTTGGTGAAAGTTTTTATGCTTCAAGTTCTTTATATGTTCAAATATTTATTGATGGTGTTTGGTTTGGTTGTTAAATCTGTTTCTATTTAACCCATAGTTGGGACCCTAACAGGTACTACCATTCCGGGTCAGGGTGGACCTGGGAGCAATGGTAATTAAGAGGAGGCTCCACATTCCCCAAAGTCCGTAAGCCGGATCTCACCATCGGATGTAGTTTAAGGTCATATCCAGGACCGGGAGTAGGGTAGGAAAAATAAAATAAAAAAGGAGAGGGAGAAAGGGAGAGGGGCTGTTGTTTTTGTTTTTGGTTTTGTAGAACATAATTAAGTTTTACAAACAAAAAAAAACAAAAAACGTCAATGTAGGTGAATTTCGTCTCAGGAAGCCACAGGGCAGCCTGATCTGGTATCACCAGTATATACATATATATATATATATATATATATATATATATATATATATATATATATATATACATGTTTGTATTAAGTGTGTATTATATACAAAATTCAGTGGATAGTGAATTAGAATATATATATATATATATATATATATATATACATATATGTATATATATAAATATATATGCATATAAATACATATAAATATATATATATATACATATATATATATATATATATATATATATATATATATATATATATATATTAGTACTTCATGTATCCACATACAATATTATAAGGAGATATAATTTTTTTTTATGTGTCAGTTTTCAGTATTTACTTCAACAGTGCTCGATACGTAAGTAGAGCTAGGTAGTAAGCAATGAAAATATGTATGTCAATCAAGCTACACAGAGGCTCCCCTGTTTCATCCCCGGTGGGAATCGTCAGGCTAAATGCATTTAGCCTGACGATTCCCCCCGGGGATGAAACACGGGAGCCTCTGTGTAGCTTGATTGACATATATATTTTCATTGCCTAAATGCATTTAGCCTGACGATTCCCCCGGGGATGAAACACGGGAGCCTCTGTGTAGCTTGATTGACATATATATTTTCATTGCTTACTATATATATATATATATATATCGGAAAGTTAATTAGAATGTATATATATATATATATATACAAATATATATATATATATATATATATATATATATATATATATATATATATATATATATATATATATATATATATATACATTCTAATTCACTTTCCGGTGAATTTCATTTCGCAAGAGTTCATTTCCAAACAGAATGCCTTACGCATGTTACACTTTATTGTGTCATTGCCCATGCATTATTTTCGGTTTGTTGAAATCGTTTTTTGGAAATTGTGTTTGCTGATTGTATATAGAGTACAGGCGGCAAAAATGCGGTTATTGATTTCCGTGCAGTGATGTAATTTAAGGTCGACAAAAATGGAATGACGTGAAAATATGTGAGTTGACGAGTGCAGATTCAACGATAATTGTGAAACCGGGATAATATATATAGCTACATACATGTGCCTTAGTGGCGCCGCTTTCCACCCATTAATTTTATAAGTTGAATATATATATATATATATATATATATATATATATATATATATATATATATATATTACCATACAACTGTTAAGTCGGTTAAAATCTCATCAGTAGGGCGAGACATCAGTATTTGGCGTCCGGTGCTTTTCCACAGAAATTCTTGCTTGAACCGGAATAAATTATATCGTCTTAAATGAAAAGATTCATTTGTTTACATTTTCATTAATTTTTCCGATACCGATAATCGAAAATAAGCAATCGCTTTGATTTAAATGTCTTAGTTACTTTTCGATACAAACAATCTGTATATACAAATGATCTTCCTGGTAAAATGTAAGTAGTATTTTTCGCATTCACTTATTTCACCTTATGTATTGTACGGCCCTTGTATTTTGTATATCTGTAGTATACAATGATTGTTCTTTTATCAATATAACTTTTTTTTAATATACTATAGGTTAATATTAATCAATGTAATTGAACAATAAAAATATACATCAATATCTTTGAAAAGCTTGAACTCCGACTCAGTGGCGTAGCTAGACCTTTTGCCGCCCGGGGCGGTAGTAAAATTTGCCGCCCCCCCCGGCATTTGGGTGCCCGGAAAATTCGTCCATGGATAATTCGCCCATGGATAATTCGTCCATGGAAAATTTTTTGCTAGGTAGGAAAACTGGTCCATTATTATTAAGTTAACATTATTCTTAATTTTCATACCTTGCGAAAATTAGTTCTACGGTATCTAATTTTCCTAAATTCAATTAAATTAAAATTAAAATATGAAAACTGATTTTTAATATTTTTTATTCATTTGAGATTTTATCTGTTTTCCTTTTGTTTTAAGTAGATGGTGGGGGTTGCCCGGGGTGATTTTGTCCGATCCCCCAGCTAGCAATTGTAAAGTTTACAAGGAGTTATAAAAAGTATGCTACAAAAACAAACGTTTGGACAGTAATAAAATTAATGAATTCAAACTTTCGCATCTAATGTTATTTCCTCTTTGATGTCGGTGTATATACACCCAAAAATCCAACTTTCTTTTCGCACCTATTCGATAAAAAATTATATGAAAGTTCCCCTTTAAGTATGAAATCTTTCTGAGGTCATTTTGTTTTTTTGGTGCTTGGCCGAATGATGAGATACAGATTGGTGACTGTATTGGCCAGGCATTTGACAATGCCGCTGTTATGGCAGGTCACCGATCGGGTGTGCAGAAACGAATCTCTGAAATCAACCCAAAAGCTCTATTTGTGCCATGCACCAACCATTCACTAAATCTGGCTTGTGTACATGCAGCTTCAGTAGCGGTTCACTCTGTTACATTTTTTGGCACACTGGACCGGTTATTCTCGTTCTTTTCTGCATCTACACATCGCTGGGACATCTTGATTCAGTTGACCGGTCTAAGTATCAAACAGACTGTGGATACTACATGGAATAGTCGAGCAGATGCTGTAGATGTTGTGATAAAAACAATATTGGAAGTCGTCATTGCCCTGGAACAGCTCACAGAAGAAGGAGAAAATGCAACCACAAGATCAGATGCATCTTTAATTCTCAACTCGGTACTATCGTTTCCGTTTCTTTTATTTCTGAACCTTTGGAAAACTATTCTCCCAGAAATCAATGATGCCCAGAAATATCTTCAAAAAAAAGGGCTGGATCTGCAACAAAGTTCTGTCAGGCTGACGGCGTTGAAAGATTTCCTTCTTCAGAATAGAGAAAAGATAGTGGACACTGCAATAGACGAGTCAAAAACA
The DNA here is from genome assembly GCA_963556195.1 of Sepiola atlantica. Classification (NCBI taxonomy): domain Eukaryota; kingdom Metazoa; phylum Mollusca; class Cephalopoda; order Sepiida; family Sepiolidae; genus Sepiola; species Sepiola atlantica. The sequence goes on from OY744523.1 coordinate 160,023,980, forward strand.
CTCTGCTCTGAAATGGGGATAAGCATGGAGCGTCGTATTCGCAAAAAGAAACGAATGGATGGTGAAGGATTGACTGATGCAGCGCTGAGTTTTGATACTGAGTTGAGACGGGAAATGCTGTCTGTCATAGACAGATTGACTGAAGAAATATCTTGCAGATTTCAACAAGTTCACAATCTTGCAAATAAATACGCTTTTCTTATACCGTCAAATCTGCTTGATGATAATTATGATTGTCAGCTTGGTGGATTTGACGAAGATATAGAAAAAGAGAAATTCTTTGCTGAAAAGAAGAGGTTACAGTATGTTGTAAAAGCTTCAGAAAAAGACAAAATCGATGGACCTCTTGAACTTTTGAACTTTATACAAAGATACCAACTTGGGGATTCCGTCCCTAATATTGTGATCTTGCTGAGAATTTTCCTCACCAGAGCTATTAGCGTTGCTAGCTGTGAGCGCTCTTTCTCAAAACTGAAGCTCATAAAAAACTACCTTAGATCAGCAATGAGCCAGACAAGACTTACAGACTTGGCAATCCTCTCAATAGAGAGGGAACTTGTCGAGGAAGTGAATTTTGATAGAGTCATTGATAACTTTGCCGAAAAAAAGGCGCGAAAAATCTGTTTGTAAATTTTCAACCGACTTGATGCCTTGCGACAGTTCTCTCACAAAAAATAAATTTATAGTCTTATTTGCCATTCATAAATACATTTGTTTAAAATATATTAAAACTATTTTTAAAAGAGTTGAAACGTTATTAACAACAACAAATTTCTGAAAACCGAGCGATTACACACACGGATTTAAAAAAGCACCGATACAAGACGTTTTTTCTCTTCGGAGGGCTCGCCCTCTTAATAATAACATTATGAAGACAAAGAAAAGAAAACTACATCGGACTATTCTCTCCTTGATACATCCATGTTATTTGGCGAAAATTCGGACTTTAACAACAACGACAAAAAAGTAAATAAAAATGATTTTATCATTTCATAACATTTTCAGGTTTTCAAATGTTCTCATTTAAATTTATTATTATATAAAATTATAGTATAAAATTTCATATTTTTTGTTAACTTTTGTTTTTGTAAATTTTTTTCTCTACTTTCCATTTTTACCCTCTCAAAATGCCGCCCCCTCAGGTGTGCCGCCCGGGGCGGCCCGCCCCCCTCGCCCCCCCATAGCTACGCCAGTGCTCCGACTTCCTTAAACACTTTAAGCGTACTTTCAATCAGGAATGCTCTCTCTCTCTCTCTCTCTCTCTCTCTCTCTCTAGTAGTGCTAGTATAGTAGTTAATTCCTTTATTCCCCTGTTTCCTTTCAGCGGGTTATATGGTAGTACATTTCCTGTTAGAGCAGCCGTGGTGATTGAACGTGAATAAAACAGAAACAGTAACCATTGCTCTGTTTTTTTCATGTTGTTTTTTTCTCTTTTTGTTTACAAATAAATTAGCTGTGATCACGCGAAACGTTTATCTAGACCATCGCATATTCTGAATCCCTTCCCGACCATCAATTGAAGGATGGGTGGAAGAACGCGAAAAATACGTTTGTGCGATTCGACGTTCAACACCAAAGAGAAAGATTCGACTGGCTTCCTTGGCACATCGATTTCCTGTCATAACAAAACTTCCTGCGCACGTCGGCTTTAATTCCTAACTTTAAACTTTTATTTGAATGTACTTTCTTTACTTAATCAAGGTACAAAATGGAAATCTCCTTTCTGACATCATGCTTACCCTACCAAAGCTATTATTAGACAAAGTTAATAGAAAACACAATCATTAAGAATTTAGGTGGCAAAAGCCAATACTTTTTACAGTTAAAATGATGCAAATAATAAAATGTAATATTATCAGTTAGTTTTATAATAAAAAACATTTGATATACTAAATTTAATTGAAGTTTGACTTTATAAATTGTAAGAAGTTAGTTGTGAACGATGAGTTAAATCGATAATAGAGACACACTGATCAGATAACGATAGAGAGAGAGAGAAAGATAGATAAATACACAGATATATCGATAGATAAGGAGAGAAAGACAGATAGATAGATAAAGAGAGATAGAGAGAGAGAGAGAAAGGAAGATAGATAGAGTGAGAGAAATAAATATAGATAGATAGAGAGAAACAAAGATAGAAAGATATATAGATACATAGCTAGATAGAGAGAGAGAGAGAGAAAGAGAGAGAAATACACATAGATATATAGATATATAAGGAGAGAGAGAAATAAAGAAAGCCAGATAGATAGAGAGAGAGAGAGAAATATAGATTGATAGAGAGAAAGAAAGATAGAGAGAAAGAAAGAAAGAAAAATAGATATATATATATATATATATAGAGAGAGAGAGAGAGAGAGAGAGAGAGAAAGATTGATAGATAGATAGATAGAGAGAGAGAGGACGAAATATAAGTAAATATAGAGAGAAAGAGAGAGAAATCAACAGAGAATGGAAGATAGATAGATAGATAGATAGAGTGAGAGACATAAATATAGAAAAATAGAGAGAAAGAAAGATAGAGAGAAAGATATATAGATAAGTAGATAGGAAGAGAAAGAGAGAGAAATACATATATATATATATATAGATTAGGAGAGAGAGAAAGACAGATAGATAGATAGATAGAGAGACAGAAAGATAGAGAGAAAGAAAGAAAGAAAAATAGATAGATAGATAGAGATAGAGAGAGAGAGAGAATGAGAGAGATAAAGGTTGACAGAGAGAAAGAGATGGAGAGAAAAAGAGGGAGAGTGAGAGAGTGTGTGAGAGAGAAAGGGGTAAAAACATGTTCGGCTTATTCTTTTTAATGCCGAGGCAAATACACATTAAGAACGATTCATTGTATACGAGATGATATCCGATCCATAGTTGACCGGAAATTCAACTTCATATATTTTCTAATCCCGTTAGTTCGTATATGGACACATTCAATCCAAGTGAATTTGTAATTGTCATATTCAATTCTATAGTCTGCAACAGTATCCATTAGATAAATAACAAACCCTTTACATGCGTTCACTGAACGCGCCAAGGATAACAACGGTCGCGATTTTTAATAACCCTAACCTTAACCCTAACCCTTACCCTAACCCTAACCCTTTCAAATGCAACAGGGGAAAGCGGCGTTTTTATTTTGGAGACCCGGTGTGTTTTTTAGATTTCAGTATGAAATTGTGATCGGCAATCTCACCACCGCTGGTGGCGTTTAACTTGTCATCATGCGTAACACATTTACTGCTCAGCCGGTGGTGATGGATTTTATGCTATTTTAATGTCACCACTTACGGACACACTTTAAGACCTGTTCGTCAAACCTACTACGGAACAATTGAATTGCAAGGTCCGCAAGGACCTGTGGCGCAGTGTATATAGTACTAAGTAGGATTCAGTTCTAAGTGAATGTACTCTGAAGGTTGAAGGTTAGATGCGCGATGCGGGCGATACGAGGAATTGCGAATTACTGGAAACTGGTCACAGCATACTACCACCGTGGATTAAATAAAGGGTTCCGTCAAAATTCCGTCCAGATTCTCGCGTTCGACAGACATATTCTCGAGTTAGAAAATATACAACTGAAGAAGGCCGGAGGATACAGCGGCCGAAAGGTTTGAGAAACACATCTAATATGAGAACAGTAGTCCAAGTAATCCAAATTAGCCAAATCAAATACTGCTACCACTACTATTACTAATCGTAATGATAATCATGCTACTTATGTTGCTTAACACCTTCAAAAGTCGCATATCAGAAACGGAAATTGGTACATCAGAAATTGGCGGAGAGTATGGAGGCTGAGAATGGATATAGCAGAGAGTACTACAATGGAGTACTGGGGTACATTAGTAATCAGCTGATATGAGTACACCAAATGGGTTGCAATGGTAATATGGAAACATGGAGAGAACTGTGAACGTGTAGATAATTGCTGTCACTCGTACACTGAGAAAACAACCTGTTTTTTCTCAGCGAGATATCACTTATAAATATTGGTGTGAAAACCCCTAGTAAGTATCTGATAATTCAACACGCACACATTTGCCCTAAATCGTTTTGTACAGCACAATAGTTGCCGTGAGCGACGTGAAGGTGCGAGAAGGGGAACACCACTAATCACAGAACTAGACTAGAATACTGACAATGTATATATATATATATATATATATATATATATATATATATATATATATATATATATATATATATATATATATTGATATATCATGAGCTACTGCTCTGGTACCCCCACGACTTAAATTCTTTAGACCAACCCGACAATCTGCCAAATCCCTATCCATACACTGTGGAGGTCCCCAGATGCCGAAGAGCTTTCTACTCCAAAAGCTTATTCTCTCGTGCTGCTGGACTCTGGAACTCTCTCCCTGCTCCCTGCTTTCCTTTCGTTACTTTTGATTAAAAACTAATGTAAACAGACATCTCTCATGGAACCCCCCCCCCCAAAAAAAACCCTTTACCTTTTTTTCTCAGTAGCCCAATACGTCTACAGTGGCGGCCTGCCTTGTTTGGGTCGAACTATATATATATATATATATATATATATATATATATATATATATATATATATATATATATATATATATATATATATATGAGAAAAGAAAGGATGAGAGTAAGCCGACGTAATGTGAAATGAAAAAGGAAAAACCAAGTAATATTTTTTATATATTCATCAACGTTTCGTCTTTACTATAAGACTACCTCAAGATGATAATTTTAAGAAAAATGTCATGCAAGTACATCAAAATATTGGGTCGACATGTTGGGTTGCTGAGAAAAAAGTAGTAACCGTGGCTACTAAGAGCGCTGGACCAATGTCTGGGCTGAGAGAAGTCAGTCAGTGTCAGAGAGTGAAATGAATGTGGACAACTGTGAGTGAAAAAGGGGAGGGTGGGATTGTTAGAAAATTTGTCTGAAGGTGGGTGAGATGGGAGGGGGTGCTGAGGTTTTTTGTCGTTGTGAGGTGTAGCATTGATTTTTAGGGGCTGGGGAAATAGGAGGGAAGGGGCGGTTCTGTATCTTGTGTATGTAGGTAGTATCATAGTTTTAGAAAAAGATTTGAAGAAATGAAGATGTTTTCAATATATGTGGGTGGGGGTAACAGTGTGAAAGAAGTAGTCGAAAGGGTGAGATGGGTGAGGGGTAAGAAGGGAAATTTTGTTGTGGTTAGGTGTGCAATTTTTGGAGGGTGTTAACCAGCTTGCTATTTCGGGAATGTGTGAATATAAGTCAGTTACCCCGCCTACTTTCAAATTATCTTCATTTCTATATTTTAAAAAGATTTGATATTGGCAAAATATAAAAATATATAAAAAAATATAAAATCGAATTCCAATATTTAAATATTTTTTAATTTTTATTTTTATCTTACATTAGTTTCTGTGTCAATTTATGATTCCTGCGAGATCTTTGTTTTGAAACAATAATGGTTTCGTATCAATCCTTAATTTATATAGTATATTGATGGGGTAATTCTATTTTTTTATTTTTTATTTTACGTATTAACAATTAAGCAATCTGCTTTTTTTCATGTTTTTTTTTATTGTTGTTACTTCAGTTGACTTTGATTGCAAAAGTCGATTAGACATATCGTTTCATGTTTGGCAGATAAGTTCTTTCTTTTAGGGGCGTTTTATTTGTCACCATTTCTGTAGTGAGTTTTTTTCATGTGTATGCTTTTCATCTGTAAGGAGTTTCCGTTGTCTTTGTCGGGTTCTACTTGTGAACTTTTCTATCTTCTTTTCTTATGTATATGATTTGAGGTTCTCCTATCCTATTCTGACTCAATTAGAACTGTTCCCCTGATTAGCTGCATAGCTCAGATAAAAAACTATGTATTTACTCTCGGCTCGGCTGCAAAACGCGCGTCGGATACATAAAATACATGAACTTTAGAAAAATTAAAAATAAAAAATCAAATATATGCATGTTTAAATAATTTTGTTTACCTGTAAAAGAAGGAAAAATATTAGAAAAACAGGAAAAAACCATGGTGGTGGACGTTCGATAAAATATGAAGAATACAAAAATGAAAAGACATATTAAAAATATAAATTGATTGTACCTTTGGTTAATTAAATGCACTTTTAATGTATATATATATATATATATATATATATATATATATATATATATATATATATATATATATATATATCATAATATAAAATGAAGTAATAAAATAAGGTGTCAACCAAATTTTATTAGAATTCAAAGTTCAAGCAAAGTGTCTTAAAGTCCTTAGCTCATGTGTTTTCAAAGATAATTCTTCTCTTCAGAGGACCATTACCGCAGTTATACCACTGCAGGTGATAACATTAAACTTTGAAAATATATAAAAATATATACAAAAATACATAAAAACATATAGCATTAAATATATCAACCCAAAATCATACTTTTTTGTTAAATCTATATAATCCATCCAAGTCATACAATTTGAAAAACATAATCAGGAAAGACATCCAGAGGGTTGACTGAAAATTAATCCAAGTGATGAGTACCAGTCCAAATACGAGAAATTAAAAGAGCTGATTAAGTTATCCAGTCGCGAAATGCGTCAACAATAGAATTATCTTTGAAAACTCTTGAGCTAAGGACTTTAAGATACTTTGCTTGAACATTGAATTCTAATAAAATTTAATTGACACCTTATTTTATAACTTCATTTTATATTATAATATTAATGCTCTATCCAGTATATTGAGCTTCAGTTTTTATCCGGATGTTTCACTAATTATAAGATATTAGTTGACGCTTATATCTTGTGTTGGATTGCTTCATATATATATATATATATATATATATATATATATATATATATATATATATATATATATATATATATATATATATATGTATATGTTTATATATGTAAATGCACACACACACACACACACACACACATATATATATATATATATATATATATGCTTTTAAGCTTGTAATGCAAATTCATTGAGCTTTGTAGAACGCACAAATATATGTATGTATATATATATATATATAATGTATATATGTTTATATATGAGAATATATGTATATATGTATATATATATGTATATATATACGTATATATATATATATATATATATATATATATAGTACATGTATTGTATTAGTTTCTGTAAATGTAAATCCGTAGTAACTCAAGTGTTTATAAAAAGTGCTCAATAACAAGTAGAGCTGTTTATAAGTATAATAATGTTTGTATAAATAAAAATGTATACTTATATATATATATATATATATATATATATATATATATATATATATATATATATATATATGAGAAAGAGAAAAGGAAGAGTGTTAGTAATCCGACGTAATGAGAAATGAAACAGAAAAAAAACAAGAGATTTTTTTTAATATATATTCATCAACGTTTCGTCTTTATTGTAAGACTTCATCAAGATGATAATTTGAAGAATAATGTCATGCAAGTACATTGAACTTGTGGTTGGCATGATGGAGAAAGTAGTAGCCGTGGCTACTGTGAGCGCTAGAGGATAGTCCAGGCTGTGAGAACTACGTGGTGGCGATGAATAAGATGAATATAGTAAACTTTGAGTAAGTACCATTAAGGCAACAGTGAAATCGGGAGGGGTGAGAATATAATTTAACTTGCCTTAGGGTGGGAGAGATGAAAGGGAAGCGCTGAGATTTATGTCGTGGTGAGGTGGGGCATAGATTTGGAGAGGCTGGGATTAGAAGAGGCAAGGAGGAAAATCTGTGTGTTTAGAATGTAGGTGATATCATTGTTTTAGAAAAAGATTTGAAGCAATGAAGATGACTTGAAAATGGGCGAGGGTAAGAGTGTTAAGAAAATAGTAAAATAGGTTTGAGAGGCGTAAGGGGGGAAGTGAGATTTTTGTTGTGGTCAGGTGTGAATTTTTTTGAGGCCGGAGTGAGTGAGGGAGGAGTATTAACCAGGTGGCTATGTCAGGAATGTGTGAGTATAAGTGTGTTTGAAAGAATGTGTAGATGTGTGCTGTGCTGTTTTTTGTGGTTAAATATACTATACATACCTGACGACCGACTATAGCTGCCCGTCTCTTTAACACATATATAGCCTGTGTTTCTCATCTCGTCTGTGGTCATTTATGGAAGCCTCATTGATTGACGCGCTCGAAATGGTTGTTAAATGTGACTCTTGTTTCGAGGTTTGAATTGTGCGACTGGTTTATATAGTCATCTCTACACTAATGATCAACCGTATACGTATTAAGATAATATTAACATATTCTTTTATAAAAGTAAGTATATATATATATATATATATACAGTATATATATATATATAAAGTATACATATATATATATATATATATATAAAGTATACATATATATATATATATATATATATATATATATATACATGTATGCATATAGGGGGAAACGTATCTACTTTATATATTAGAAGATATATATATATATATATATATATATATATATATACAGGGTGGGCAAAAATAAGGGTCCTATTTTTAAAAATTCATAACTTTTTTATTTATTGATTTAAAAAAAATTTTTTTTTAGAATAAGTAAAGGACCCCTTCCGAAGCAAGCATGAGCCGTATTAGCCCTAAGGAACGTACCCTCATTTAGAAAACATTATTTTTGCTTAAAAAACTCAAAACAGTGTAAAAAACAATACTTTAGTTTTTGTAAGTTTTAAGAAGTGTTTTTCGGCTAAAATTTGTTTTGTTTATTTCAAAAAATCTCGGAAGGGTCATTCTACACACACATAAAGTTTGGTGAGTTTAACTTTTATTTTGTGGAAGTTATTCAAATTCAAGTTATTCAAATTTAAAGATAGGACCCTTATTTTGGCCCACCCTGTATATGTATATAAAGTATACATATATAAATATATATATATATAAAAAGTATACATATATATATATATATATATATATATATATATATATATATATAAGAAATATGTCCTATAAGCAATAAATGTATGATTAGTTTTACAATTTCGTAGCTTTACTCTTTCTCTGAAGGATATGGTTTCGGTGACACAACTTTAAATGTCATAGTTCAAGAAAATAATGTGGTTCATTAAAAACCATGTTACCAAGAATACGTATTCCCGAATTAATAATAATAATTTCAATGTTTTAAGAGTTTATTAAGCAGAAACATATTATTGACGCTTATGCGTGCGCCCTCATTCTTTTAACAAAAATATTACTTCATATAATTTGATGTAGAGCATTGTTTTCGCTATTAATATAAGACAAAACCGCAATTCTAGGGAAATATATTTGTGTTGTTCAGGTTTCACAAGCAGGGGTTCTGGCACCTCTTGGGGTGCGAGGCAGCATTCCAGGGTTGTGAAATGATCTTTTAAATTTGTTGTCTTGTATTAAGAATACTATCATTCTCAATTAATTCGTTGTCAATTTTTCAGTGCATTCTGTGCTCGTGCAATGGTCATTTAAATTCTATTGTGTCCCCAATAAACCGTTATTGTATTAATTATTAATAATTAATGGTATTTTACATTCTTATTTTTGTTTTAATTAACTTTCTCTCTATTTTTTCAGATTATGATTTTCAAATTGGTAATTAATCCTTAATAATTCAAAGAAAAGGAAAAAGAATGATAATTATGTGCAGTTGGGTTTTACTTGCGATGAAACAACAGAAGATCTGCAAAAATCCCAATGCATATTTTGTAATGTTGTATTTTCAAAGGCAAATTTGAAGCCATCTAAGTTGCAAGAACACTTCAACAACCGGCATGGTGGAGCAGGTGTTGAAGGTCATGATGTATAATCATTGAAAGCAAAAAGTTTCCACTTTGAATAACGGGGAACCCTTCTTAAATTGGGTTTTACATCCGCTGACAAATCACTGTTAATGGCATCATACCACGAGGCGTATAAAGTACCCAAATTCAAGAAGCCCCATACAATTGCCTTAGAGGTTATAAAGCAATGTTCATTAAAAATTGCCAACAATTTTCTAACCAAAGAAACCTCAAACGAGCTAGAATAAATTCCGTGATTAAATAATGTTATTAAGCGTCGAATTAGTGATTTAAGTTCTGACATTTTGGACCAAGTTATCGCAGATATCAAAGCTAATCCCTTGAAAATAATAGAAGATGTCATATTCAGTGAAGATCTGAAGAGAACCACCAAAGGAAAAGATATCTTTCAATGTGTGAACATTTTTTTTGCGAAACATGAACTGGATAATCAAATAATTGGTTCTGTGTGTACCGACGGTGACCATAGCAATGTTGGTATATAATTCGCGAATTTTTGCTCTGTTAAAACAAGAAATTCCGCAATTGCAAGGTACCCACTGTTTTCTTCATCGAAATGCTTTAGCATCAAAAACATTGCCTCCAAAGTCGAAAAATGTATTTGATATTTCTGTGAAGACCATCAACTGGATAATGGGGTCGTGCTTTGGACAACCACCTTTTTAATTGCTTTGTGAGCATTCAGTTTTGCTTTTACACACGGAAGTCCGCTGGCTACCACGTGGAAGAGCTTTAACGCCCTTTTTTAATTGCGAGAAGTCAAAGCTTTGCTTAAAGAACGTGACTATGATCTTCCCAAAGAAATCGAATCAAAAGAATTCAACCAAATGCAAGCTTATTTGAGTGACATTTTCAGCCGTATGAATGACCTGAGTGTTTCTATAGAAGGGAAAAATATAAACATATTAAAATGTTGTGAAAAATTAAATGCTTTCAAAGAAAAGTTACATCTCTGGTGTCGACGAGTTAAAAGATGTAATCTTTAAAATTTTCCATCACTCGAAGAAGTGACTGATGAAGATGAGTCCCTAACTCCAAGTGTGTGTGAAGAAATTGTGAACTATTTGGAAATACCATCCAATTCATTTGATGGATATTTTGGAGGAGGAGAACTGGAAACTTCTGAAAAATGGATAATAAGTTCATACTCCTTTAATTTGGATGATATGCCGGATGATGAAAAGTTGAAAGACGATCTTATTTAATTGCGCGCAACTCGTGTTCTTCAAATGCCGTTTAAAAGCAAAACTCTGGAACAATATTGGTGCTTGGCAATGGTCATGTTTCCCAGACTTTGTGAAAGAGCACTAAGTATGATCATCCTATTCGCGACGATCTACTTGTGTGAGTTTGGATTTAGTACTCTTTTATTAATCAAGACCAGATCTAGAAATTGCTTGAGTTCCCAGGCAGACGTGAATTGCTCTCAGTAACAAAATGCCACGTTTTGAAAAACTCTTATGCAATAATCAGAAACAAAAGAATCATTACATTTTAAGTGGATTTTAAATTGAATTTTAAAGCTTTTTAAAAAGAATCATGAATAGATGAAAATTTACTTTTTCGTAAAATACAATTGTTTGGGTGCAGTTTGTCACATTTTTCGTTTCCATATATTTAATTTTTGTTTATACAGTACATTATTAAAAATTGATTATACAAATTTTCGTCCGTCTCTTTCAACTTTATTATTAAATAAATCATTTCATGTACTGTAAGGGGTGTAGGAACATATTGAAATATTTTAGGGGTGCGGGACCAAAAAAAAAGGTTGGGAACCAATTGGGTAGTTGCTGTTCCACGGCAATGTACATGAGTGTTCGGTATTTACTGGAACAGCCTCCCTACTAAACTGGTATTTATCCGTGTTATGTTTATATTTTCCAAAACCCAAAGTGGATGACAAACAAGACCGTCCTAAGTGTGCGGTTGAATGACATCCAGAAATATCTTTTAAGCAGTGCAAAAAGCCTGGCAGAAAAGTTTGCAAATGGCATAAAAATAAAGAAAGTGTGCTTTAACGGATACACCTTATACGAAATGAACTCACTTTTTCAGCATTGTTTTGCTACTTTTCAGACGAAGATCACTAACACACACACACACACACATATATATATATATATATATATATATATATATATATATATTAATATATATATACATATCCATGTATGTACGTTTGTGTACATGTGTCTATGTTTAACAGTATCGTGTATAGTTATTATATACGAACAAGCGAATACTTTCGTTCCTAAAAATATATACATATATGCGTTAATTTGATATTGCGCATTTAGAAGATCGTGGTTTCTGACTAAATCATCTCACGAAGTTCATGTCACAAACCTGAAGAAAAAAATATGATAATCAATAGAAAATTACTGAAAATAAAGTCAGATGGAGAAAACATATAAAATGTTACGATGATTATATATATTTTTGTCTTGTGCGATTTTTATAATTTTATAATAGAAAACATAGTTGTGCGCCACAAATGTACCAGAGAACAAATGAAGTGCATTTCAATGAAATTCACATAATTATGTCTACAAGTAAAACATTAATTTCATTGATTATATGATACTAAATTAATAATTGCTTCTCTTTATGTCAACCGATTGATATTTGTATAGTATAGTAATGACGCCGTGAACAATCACACTTCCGGTGTAGTGTAGCGTGGGCGCTCGTGATGAAGCTGCTTGAATACTTATGACTCATCTAACGTTGTAAATGACTTACTTTTTTTTTCAAGATAATGCAAAGAATGACACAGTAAGGACAATTCACAAAAGCTTTATATCTTCTTAATTCGACGAAGCAATACATATTCTTAATAATATAAAGAGAAAGAAGGAGATAATGAGGTTGGCTAACAGAATGACTATATGGTCGTTACCCAGTTAGTGAAACCTGTTCATATCGCGTTTGAGATTTTTAACTTATTCGTACGCAATTACTTGCAAATGGTACCTTCTTAAATTGCTCTATTCCCTGCTCCAAAATCAGCTCATTCAGGATTTTATTGGGTGTTGTAATAAACCGACATTGGCTGTCGTTGTGATACTTATGGTTTGCTTCATATTAAGGTTCGATATTGTACCTCATTTGGCATTTGTGTGTAATTGCTGGATACATGCAAACAATAAAAGCAGGATACTTAAAGTAACGTATTGTGTAGAGTATCACATAACTTATTTTGCCTCAGATGAATAGAATGATTATTTTTCCGATGATTCCCTTTGCTTTGATAACATCATAGCAATGACTTTCACACTATGCCTGAAATAGAACACCTATATCAAATCAGTTACTAAAATCGATGGAAAACTGATGGATCATTCTACAGCTCAAGAAACACCTTACACCTGATGCAACTTCCGTCGTGTATAATAGTAAGAATCCACTAAAGATAAAGTACCTCGGACGTATACGGTAAGGTGCACCCCAAAGCACTCTTTCTTGCATTTACAAAATGCAAAATCGATTTTGTACTCTAGTGGGAGATGATATCTTCTCTTCATTACAGTCATTTTCTCACTAAAGAAACGTTTATAGTCTGTCCCCACTCTAGTCATAGTAGTTTCCCAACTGAGCGGCAAGCTCTGGTCCATCATGTAAAACCTTTTCACAAGAACTCGTCTTGTTACCAACATTGAAAACGAATCTCTTTTCTCCCTGTACCTATAATAAAACATAACTTCTATGAGCAGTTTCATGTCAAGAACTTGCCACACGTAAACCACTTTACCACAGGAATGTTTCCCTAGAGCTTGGTCGTTTGCAAGTCTAATGTTCACAAATATATTTCGAGTTTTCTTGTGAATTAATCGCAATCCTTTTTTTTATTGTTCTATAATCTAACTGAACATCTCGTTAATCTTAATCTTAATCTTAATCTTAATATCCTTAAGTGACTTTTTACCTTGATAAATCGTTATCTATTAGTATAAAGAATATACTTTTCAAGATTCGTAGAAAAACTTTAAAACATTTTATAATCGACAAAACGATCCGTTTTTCAAAGTAGTAGCGGTTGAAGCTTATCACAACAACAGAATACAAATCCTAACGCATTATTAAAGGTAACAGATGCAACAAATAACAGACTCTGTCCACCCCCAAAAACGTGATTATCCAAGTAACGAAATAAATTACTAAGTAAAGGACTAAGAGAAACCGAAAGTACTCCCGATGTAATGTACCCGTTCGTTTTAATAATGAAATCGTCGACTTTCTTTATGACTATTTTACCCATCACAATAAACACCCAACATTTAAAAAAATCATAATGACGTTTTAATTATCTTTTTAACAGTATACACATTTCTACAGATGAAAGTAATTTAACAGAATTAAATTCAGATTTTAGCAGATTAGAATTGACACTTGAAACACAACTTATCTTGTCTAGACAAGCTTAAATGTAGGTATGAGTGTCATCAAAGTAATGTATATGTTCACACTACTCCTCGTTTTCTGCCACTGATTAAGATGAAAATGGCAAAAATGAACCACTACACTACCTCAATGGAGCGGATGAGTATACACATTACACTCATAATAGATGTAACTTGCCGGTCTTTTCTTCTTCTGCTTTTACTTAAAATTGTTATTTTTGTTTCTTATTTTTTGGTGCGAAATGCTGGGAAGTAAATATTGACAATTCAATATTACGTTAGTTTTTAAGATGGTGTTTATATAGAAATAATTCCTACATACTTCAAATATTTTCTGGAAATTACATTTTATTGTAATGAACATGCTGCAATATTTTAGAAAAAGAATTATACAATTAAATACAATGGCCACAAAACAAAAAAATACGTGAAAGACGACACTATTTTAAGTGGAAAATAGAGTCATATATAAGATACTATGAATTATGAGCCCGCAGACACCTTCGAACTGACCGGAGATATGGTTATATGAGAAAGCAACATGTTTAAGACTGTTTTCAGACAAAATATAAAAAAATAGTTGAGTCGGAAATGTAAATACACGCAATGCAACTAACGACAATATCTCAACCTAGAAACAGCGTCAAAAAAGTTCATATGAGATTAGAAAAACAACAATGAGAAAAGATTGAAAGATTTCGAAGAGGAAATAATGGAACACGTCAGAATTGATTGACAAGGAAAACATCGATTCTCAGAGGACGCGGCACGCAAAAGCGCTGAACGAAATGACGTGCGACTGGAGTTGATTCGGCTGGCGATTCAGATTTGCTGTCGCTATTGTCCCTGCGAACATTTATGGCAATGCGATGCAAACTGGCATATGTTTGCTGCAACAGATTCTTGTTCTTTATTTATTTCTCAGGATAAGGTGCCATGCTTCATTTTGTCCTTAAGCAAAATATATGTTTTCATTAAACCATTTGCAGAAGTAAAAGCCGATCATTTAAAATAAATAGTGTTCAAAGCGCTTGTAAGACGTGACGTATTTATTTAGGAAAAAATCATTGAACAGAACATATACATTATTAACGCAGTGTTAAGGCATTAATCAAATTCTGTTAAATAGTTAACCAAGTATCAGGTTGGAATAACGTATGTAATGTCGTATTTTTATACTTCATCATTTTGCAGCCTCTTTAGTTATATACAGTTTTCGATTTTTGGTGAATTGGTGTCTTAATATAGTAATTAGTCTGAAAATATTAAGTTTAACGGTCTCAGCCGTCAGAAAATGGATATTAGTGAGGAGCATCTTAGACGTCGCATGCTCTATGAATTCAAAAAAAGAAAATCAGCTGCAGAAGCTACAAGGAATATCAGAACTGTCTATGGAATAAATGTTCTGAATGAGCGAACATGTCAACGGTTGTTTGCAAAATTCTCATTCTAGAGACTTTAACCTGTCATATCGGCGACGTTCAGGAAGCCCAAAATCAATTGATAAAGACGCCATTAAAGTTGCTGTGGAGGCCAAACCAAAGTTAACCAGCAGAGAATTAAGTCAACAATTCAATACAACCCATACCACAATTATGTCATGCCTTCACGAGTAAGGAAAAGTTAAAAAAACTTGGACTCTGAGTTCCCCACGATTTCATCGACGCTCAACAAAAGCAAAGATTGACTGTTTGCACATTTTTGCTTTCCATGAATCATCGAGCACCATTTTTGCAAAGAATTGTGACTCCAGATGAAAAATGATTTCTTTACAAGAATACCCAACGCAAAAGACAATGGTTAGACCGACACCAAAGTCCACAGCTTGTTACAAAACAAGGACTACACCCAAATAAGGTTATGCTCTCTTTATGGTGGCACATGAGAGGACTGTTTCAGTATGAGCTACTAGCGTCTAATCAAATAATCCCAGCAGTAAAAATATTGTTCGAAGTTTGATGATCTAAGAATTGCTCTATCAAAAAAAAACGACCAGCATTACTCAATAGGAAGTGTGTAGTGCTTGAGCATTGTAACGCGAAACTTCACACAGTAAAACTCACGCAGGAAAAAGTCATGAATTTCAATTGAGAAATGTTGCCGCATCCGCTTTGTTATCCTGACATTGCTTCATCTGACTACCATCGTTTCTTGGTCGTTGCAGCACTACTTAAACAATAAAACTCACGAAAATGACGATCAACTAAAAAATGACCTACATTTGCTTTTCTCTCAAAACCAGAGAAATTTCTTTTGAAGAAGGCATCACTAAGCTAGTTTATCGTTGGACAGAATTCATAGAAAATAGGAAGGGGGGGGGGCATACTTGTAAAGGTTAAAAATGCCGTGATGTAAATGTTTCAAATGAAATAAATGTGTTGGACAAAAACGACATTAATTTCTTTCCAACCTGATACTTCTGTATATAACTGTATATAACTTGATGATTGTTAACAATATGGCCACCACGCAGGTGGCATCTGAGTAATCGAACCCATACAAAGTCAGCTTAGTGAGTAAGGGAATTGCCGTAGAAATTAAAACCACACTTGGCTGCTTAACATAATGCTACCTGAGCAGTGTGAACGAATACATCATCTTATATGAATGCTTCCTTCGATCCATCTTAATTAATGGTGTTTTTTTTTCTGTTTCAGATGAAATAAATGTTGGAGAAAAACGACATTACATTCTTTCCAACCTGATATATATATATATATATATATATATATATATATATATATATATATATATATATATATATAAATGTGATATTTAGAAGACAATACAATGCAGAGGTGTGATCCGTCACACCTCTGCATTGTATTGCCTTCTAAATATCACATTTCTATATACCAATAAACAATGCTTCAAGCAAACTACATAAACCTCATATATATATATATATATATATATATATATATATATATATATATATATATATATATATATATGTGTGTGTTTGTATATATATATACATACACATATATATCTATCTTTCTCTGATAACCAATTATTTAAATGACTTATGGGAAGTTTCACTGATTATCGTTTACAATTTTAATCAGTATTTTGTCATGTGCATTTGTCGAAAACATTTGTTTTATAATAATCAATGTTACCTGTAAAATTCTAAGTGAATTTTCTTACATTTACTGTTCGAAAATTGGAATATTTTTCCTACTGTTGTTTAAACACGTGGATGTTAGCCAGTTTGTCTTTAAATGTCTTTCGTTCGCGTAGAAATAAAACTTAGCTAAAACGTTTCGCTTTAAAATGCGTTCTCCCTATTTGCCATTATACATTATTCCATATTTAGATTTAATTTACAAATATTGTAATAATAAAATACAACATTCTGTTACATTACTGTGCAAATTATTTTTGCAAGCGAGCTTAACAAAATGAGGGTGTTACTTAATTCCACAATATATGAATATAGGCTTCATGAATGCTTAAGAAAATATAATAAAACATAGCCCATTTTAATTATGCGCGCAGAATTCAACAAAACAGACGACCACGTTGCTAAATGGCGTTGCTCGTTCGAACCATTTGAATCATTTAGTCCGTTTATATAAGTATTTTCTTTTATTTGTGGGTGAGACAATGAATACCAATATCTTTGTGTACATATTATTCGAACTCTAGACACACTGATATTCTTTTCAATTATAGTTATCAACAAAAGATTATTGATGAGACGTATTAACAGAATAAGGAAGCACTTCATCAATTTAAAACATGTTAATCAGTTTAGACTGTGAGAAAGAAATCATACTTTACATCGTAATAGTCCATATAAATTAGGCTATTATGACACATTTTATTGCTCGGATAAAAACAGCTTAACAAATTAGAGAATCTCTTGTGTGTGACAGCCAACTCATATAAGCGGGCAACATTGATTAACCACGAATAGTATATCTTAGCATAAACGAAATATAGAAGAATATTACAACGATCTAAGAGAACTGAAACTGCCATGATAGATATATAAAAAAAACTCATAGTGTGACCCCCATCACCGCCAAAAAAATTTGGTACCACGCACAATTTTTGACGAAGGGTCTACGAGAATAAAAAATATCGAGAAGGGATATGACAACAACTGGAATTCCACGGGGAGCACTGGAATACTGAAGATGTTGATTGTCATTCGAAAAGTCAGAAGAAAAAAAGGCAGTAGTACAATGAGACACCAGTTGCAAACTGTTGTAGCGATAACACTAAGTTATTTGCACTATGATCAAAAGAAACGGGCAATGCTAAAAATCTGTGGAGAATTGTTGTCACTCGGAATCCAATGTAAATAACATGTTTTCACCAGTGAGAGATCACTGATCATGGCTCCCCTGAGAAATTATAATGAGTAAAGAATAATCATAAATCATGATAAATTGATGAACAACTAAAACTATCACTTGTGTCATATAATTAAAAGTCACGTTTGCAGCAGATGATAAAGCTTGCTACTTCAAAGGTTGATATTATCTTCAGCTTATATATATATATAAACAGCTTAACGTAGTAAAACAATTTTAATTAGTAAATGGTTACTAATATACGTATATATAAACGGGCAGTTGTATGTGTGTGTGTGTGTGTGTTTGTGTCTGTGTGTATGTCTAGCGCAAATCCCAAAACTAATACCCACAAAGTTTATATATTCTCTATCAGCGTTGCTCTGGGGCATAATATCTATTATTTAAAATATGAATATTTATACTCTGTCGATCAATTGGGTCATTTAAAACAAAAATGCAAACCCATTCTTTGAGGAATCTATTATATAAAATGGAGTTGTTTGTGTGTATGGGTAGGTATGTCCAGCTAGAGTGAAATGGGCTTGACGAAGGAGAAAGATAGAATTTGGGGAGAGGGAGGGGAAAAACGAGATAATAATAGAGTCAGATAAAGATAGCCGTTTAATAGAAATATGTTACACATCTACCCCGGGCGACAGCGGGTAAGCTTGCTAGTAAAATAAAAAAAACAATAACATATAGCTACCACCGTATATGGGTATTCTTTTAATTGCGTATACTCTAGCCAATAGACTTCCAGACAGTTTGTCAACAAATCGGTTGGAATGAAAAATTGTAAACCATCTAAGCCGACTGTTTAAAATCTCATCTTTCTAAATTGGTATATGTAAGCGACCAACAACATGAGGTTGATGTCCAGACATTGAACAGGTTTGTCTATGTCCACCAGCTCATAATACATTTCAAACCAAACAACAAGGGTATGGTTTGCGTATACACGTAGAAAAAAATGGTGAAATATTATATTTTCAAAACTAGGAGTAGAAGTCAGACAACTACAATTACATCATGATTTCGTGATTTGTTATATAATTCCTTTGAAATAGTTTGTGGTAGTGGTAGTTCTTCGTACAGTTACGTGTTTCCGTTTGAGTGAATAGTAATAGCACATGATAATCTTCTCGAAATGCAACTCAAAATAAGCGCATTTATGACACTTGATGACATTTGAATTATCATCGGAAATGTTTTTAACGACAAAATGTTAATATAGCTCTACTGACTTGTCGTGACAAAAGATATAACACGTGATTAGGTGACGAAACTGATCGACTTTTTAGCAGAGAGAAAATACGAGGTTTTTGGTACAGGAAAAACGCTGCCTGAATGTGAGCTTTTAAAAAATATGTTAGTGTTTAATGAAAAAGTTTTGAAACTTTATATTTTGTATTTCAATGGCTACTTGTTATATATAACAATAATAATGATGATAATAATGATGATGATAATAATGATGATGATAATAATGATGATGATAATAATAATTATAATAATAGTAATAATAATAATAATAATAAATAATACTCCTAATAATAATGCTTATAGTAATAGTAATAATAATGAGAATAATAATAATAATAATAATAATAATAATAATAATGATAATAATAACATAATAATGATAAAATAATAATAATAATAATAATAATAATAATAATAATAATAATAATAATAATAATAACCGAGGAAAATACAACCGCGAGAGAGAGGCGCAAGCATAGGCTGACACCACGAAAATTATGGACAGAGGGTCGAGGAGGGAAAGCGCAAACCAGACCTCCACTGGAAGAGCGCGGGCAGCTCTGGGACCGTGGGGAGGCTTGTTGCCACCCGGGCCCCAGAGGAGACCAATGGCCCTTATCACCGTGAAATCGGTGGTAGGTGGCTGTTGCGATACCGCAAGGTCATCAGCGGTGATGAACGAAAAGAGGTGGAGCATATTGGAAGTCTGAAGAGACTTGTTGTCACTCAGACTCCAGGGAATACCACAGGTTGTTGGCAGTGGGCGATCACTGACGATGACCAGTGTGATAACTCCTAGTAAGTAAATAATAATAAAATGCTAATGATAACAACAGCTGAGATCTTAAGGGAAATTCCTTAATGCGTAAACCTTTCCACATAAAGTACGAAGACTAATCAATCCCATTCATGGTAAAATAGGAAGAACACAAAACCACATCAAGAGCAACACAAGAACTCTAGGAACAGAAACTGCAAAATAATTATATCATACCCTATCCCAAAAAGTGATGGCACCAGCTGTGGCTGATACCACACAAAACAGTAGTGAAGGGTCAAGGAGGATGTGGGAACCGAGGAGGAATAGCACTAACCAGAGCTCCGTGTGAAGAGTGTGGAGAGCACTGAAACATTGAGGAGCCTTATTGCCATCTGGTCGTTACCAATGAGAAATCGATGGTAATCGTCTGTTGTGATAACGCAAATTCAGTTGCAGTAGTTATCGAAAAAAATAGAGAGCACCGGAAATCTGGGGCGACTTGTTGTCACTCAGACTCTAGGGAACACCACTGGTGATTATCAGTGAGTAATCAGTGATTACTGCCAGTTTGAGAACTCTTTTTCTGTACATGATGATGATAATAATAATAATAATAATAATAATAATAATAATAATAATAATAATAATAATAATAATAATAATAATAATAATAATTACACACAAGCAAATGGTACAGACCCAAACCGGGGGCCGTACTGGACAATGTAAATGACAAAATATTTATAGACATAACGATTCAAACAGATAAACTCACCCAAGCAAGACATCACAATCGGAAAAAAATAGGAACATGCCATATCGTAGAATTTGCCGACCCAGCAGATACAATTATGAGATAAAAAAGAAAGAAAAACAAAGCAAATGCACAGTACTTTCCAGAGAATTGAAAGGATTATGGAACATGAAGAAATTAATATAATACGCTTAATCTTATGAGCAATAGGAACAGTTCCGGAAAACATGGAAAAAAGACGAGGAGAAATCTCATTAACATCATCCAGAACAAGAACTACACCCAAAGAATGTTATGCTCTCTTTATGGTTGGGCATAAGAGGAATGATTCATTATGAGTTACTAGAGCCTAATCCAACAATAACAGCAGTACATTATTTTTCGCAGCTGGATGATCCAAGAATTGCTTTATCAAAAACAAAAACGACAAGCATTACTACATAAGAAGGGTGTAGTACTTCAGCATGATAACGCGAAACTTCACACAGCAAAACTCACTCAGGAAAAGGTCATGAGTTTCAATTGGGAAGTTTGCTTCATCCGTCTTATTAACCTGACATTGCTCCATCGGACTACTATCTTTTCCGGTCGTTACAGCATCACTTAATAAAATTTATTAAAATGAATACTGATTCAAAAATGACCTAAATTTGATTTTCTCTTAAAAATCAGAGATTTTTTTAAGAGGGCATCAAAAAGCTATGAAGTCGTTAGACAGAAGTCATAGAAAATTAGAGGAATTATTGTATAGATTAAAAATTCCCTAATGTGAATGTTTCAGATGTAATAAATGTGTTGGACAAAAACGACATTACTTTCTTTCCAACCTGATATATTGAAAACCTTCTTCGATATTTTCAACACAAGGTTAACCTCGACCACCTGTCTGTTCTAAGTAGATACACTCGGTCTGCATCTCCTTTCTTTGCAAGAAAGCATTTTTGTAAGTATTTTCCGGGTTTTGGTGTCAAAACATTTTCATTCATCTAAATTTCACTTCCGTATACCATACGTATATCGGATTATTGCTACTGCTCTGATATTGATAGCATAGATTGTATTTCGACTCTGGTGGTGTGATTTTAGAATGACCTTTACTCTTCTATCCTGATTTTTTACTTGTTTTAAATCTTATATGCCTCCAAAATCCACAAGTATTTGTAGCACCTCTCACTCTAAACATTCTTTGTCAGATCAGTTGTTGGGAGTGCAAGGACATATTAGTAGACAGGTTTCCCTGTTTTTATAACAAGAATAGCACATTTCCGATGCCTTCACTAAATTAGCTAACCTTATTCATTAGGGTATCGAGTTTGTTTTCATTCTTTCCAAATACTTTGAGGTCATCCCTGAGTAATAAGTGTTTGACACAAGGTAGTATTTCCTCAAGTTTATATCCTAACTTCACATGACGTAAGAGAAGTGTCATCGGGACCGAAAAATGACAAAAAGCAAAGGGAAAGAGTATCGTCCTGGAAGATACTTCTCCTGATGTTCACCTCACCTAATGCAACACCTCCTGAAAGTCAAATTGGTTTCTCAATTCTTCATTCTATTCTTTACGGCTGTTTTATTGTTAGGGTCTAGTCCGAAAATCTCTAAAAAATGTGTATTCATAGAAGGGGCACCATGTTAAATGCTTTCTTATAATTTACTCAACCAATATCAAGGTTAGTAGTTCTTTGTTTGCAGTTTCACTGGATCATTTTATCTATCAGAAGCTGACCTTTGGTGCCATGTGATGCTTTTTGGCAGGTTTTCTGTTCCTCAGGCAGAAAATTGTTTTGCTCGAAATTGTCATAAATACTTTTAGCAATAAACTAGTGACATTTTCCACATAACTGTGATTGGTCTGAAGTGTGTTACTTTGCCCCCTTTGTCTCATCCTTTTTTATAAAGACTATAGTGCCATCTGTGAGCCACTCAGGGAAGCTACATGTCGTCAAACAGCAATTTATCATTGCTGCAAGAAGTGGGTTTATTGGCCGGCAGGTTTTTAAACTAGTTCTTTTAAATTTTAAACTTTGTAACCCCCTCTTCCACGATCTTAATATTGACTGTTATATTCGTCTGTCGTTCTACTCTAGAGAACACTTACTACCTTTTCCCAAATTTATTTCCAGAATGCACGAGATTGGTTAGCATCAGGTATAACGGCATTCCCTCTTTCAATTCCTTCTAGATGTCCAAAAAAGTTTCTGGTTGTCGTCGAACAGTCTTTTTGGCCGATACTGGTCGATTCTGTCGCTGAAACATTTAACTTCGCCAGTTTTTGCTACGACACGCTGTATCAGTTCTTCAATTACACACGTGACACATTTACGGTGTATGTCGAACTTACGGATTAGTCTTTCACATATAAGATAGATGTGTAATGTAAATATAAAAGAGAGATAGTTGAATTATTTGGTTAATTATAAAAATGACAAATTTTAAACAGCCATTTCTTTCAAACATAACTGTAACATGACTAACATATATTTTAGCATGTATTTGGGTTATTATAATATATAGGAAGACACCTTAGAGAAAAAACGTCGATTATCTCACACACACAGAGACACACATACATGCATACACATATGTATATATATATATATATATATATATATATATATATATATATATATATATATATGAGCAGATAACTTGTACAACCAAATGGTAAAATAAGCTTGAGCAGAAACTCTACTTAATTTCTCAAAAATTAAAATAATAGACACTTCACGCCCAATGGTGTTTTCTTTATATAATACACTAGAAAGACGCATTCTCGATTTTTACCCAGCGGCAAATCGAAAGTGATTATTTCACTTTATAAATGTTAATATTAGAGTATCAAACAACCAATCTGAGTAATGTTAATGTTTTTTCAGGCATAGTTAGCGTATGGCTCAGATCAAAGTGTACGTGCTAACTACCTTAGCATGGCGCACGCGGTTCCTGGTCTTGTCGCACCCCAGCCCTTTGGGTAACTTAAGCCTCTTAGCTAGGCAGTAAATTACCTTACCTCGTATTAGACACCCTAAAAGATTTTTACAATAAATTATATATATTTTTTAATTGCCACATCGTTGTTCGTCTTTCTAAGATTATTAATATAATTAATAGTTTCACGATGGTTCAATAGTGGGACTAACTCTTTAATGTAAGTTCTTAAAAAAAAGTCCATCCCTATAAGATTTCACTGGCCGATTGTGGACAAGCATATAGCTTGGCAACCCAGTCTTGCAACAAATATGACTCACGAGAAAACTGGCTTCCGTTAGTGCATTCTCATATTCTTCTTACGTTTGTCCTTTTCGTAATTCAGTTGCCGCAATTGATTATAATCTGTCTGTGTAACCCGGTTCTCGACTGACAGTCTTTGTCACAGTCATTATACACTGTTAGGCTGAAAAGAGTCTGGCACATTCGACATGCGATGTCACCGTAAAACTCACCTGAAGATAGAGTACTAAATTTGCCTTGGCACTAAGCTCGCACAGTTATCATAGACGTGCTTCCTCGAAATTGATCGCCTCGAAGTCGTCCTCTTACATTCATGCAAAGAGTTTTCAGGTAAAATCTGGTAACATCTTTAAACGTCTATTTGGATTGTGTTACCGAAGTTTACAGTGCTGTCGTTTCGTTGTAGTTAAGTGTCAAGTCCAGTACATTTGACTACGAATTACCCGCAGTCTTATGTTGGGAAAATCATCTTGCAGTAAAATAGCAGTGTCTGGTATGGGATATTACCAATGAATATTAAGGATTCTCTCAAAGCATGTTTGGTTAAACCTCTATAGGAATTCGCTGTAACGACGCTAAGTTGTCCACATGTTCGAGTAATATAGGAGTAAAGACAAGAAGCAGATGGCGTACATATTAAGCGTTGTTTTCGTGGTAATAAGTTTGTCTGACTATACGAGTTTTTCAAATCTAGTGAAGACTTTAGTTGCCTTTTTGATTCTTAGGTATATTTCGGCGTAAAGATGCTTTCTTAGGAAGAAAACTACTAATCCATACGAATAGTTCAACTACAGCTAACGTGGTTTTTAAATAGATGCTGGGTTTAACATAATGGTTCCATGGTTGTATTGTTACGTTACTTAAAAAATGATGTTGAGTCTAAAGGTTACCTGTTATTGTATTTATGTCATCTTCGTGATAAGCAACTAAATTTACTGATGACTGTCCAACATGTCGTCTCATTTACAGTTTCAAAAGCTTAAGTCAGGTCTACAATGTGTTACTCGATGTTCGACAGAAAAATTATCTGCATAGTGTGAAAACCGGATCCAAAACAACATTTCCTTCCCGGAATAAAAGAAGGACACCCTAATAATGAAGATCTAGCCCACTACTTGAACAAGTCTAATGCTTCGATAGATTGCAGAGACAGACCGAGCTCCTCTCACTCTCTCTCCATATATATATATATATATATATATATATATATATATATATATAGTATGTTTAAAAAGCCTGAGGGCAATGCAGAGTGCCGGGTAGATTGTAAGCTGGAAGGAACAAAAATAATAAATCGAAGTGGTATTTCTATTTATTAAATCTTACATAACATCAAGTGTGGTGTTGGCTGTTTGTGTGTTGTCCGGATGATTATTAAAAATCATTTATTTAATATTTCGAGAAAATCTTCTCTTTGTCAAAAATAATAAACACTAAAAGAAAAATCCGTCTGTGTAGAGAATTCACCAAAATTAATGCCAGAGAGTAGAGGTGGGACAGATCAGTCTCGCAGAGAATATAAATCAATAACTTTCAAAATTTGTTTGTATATGAATGTGTGTAATATTAGATAAATGATAGTTATTGTATGGTGATTAATTAACTGTTATTTTTGATAATATATATATATATATAGATATATATATAGATATATATATATATATATATATATATGTATGTATATATATCTTTTATTTGTTTCTGCGTGTTGTTTTATTTTCGTTTTTGTTTAATTTTGTTTTTAACATGAAGTAAGTACTTAATCTTTTTTTATTATTATGAATCTAATAGGGTTTTACATTTTGTTTAGGCTTATTTGAATCTGGTAAAATTCTGGTTTTCATCGTAAGACAGTCAAAGGGGAGTAACTCTGCCTGTTACTAAATTTGTGTCTTGAATTAGAATTAATTTATAGATTTAGTCGGTAGAAGTCTGTGTATTAAGTTATATTATTTATAATATGACTATTATTGTTTATTTATTTTTCTGTATTTTCTCTTCTTGTTTTTTATTTATTTTAAATTTTTATTTATCTATATTTGTATATAATTTGTATACATTGTACATGTATTTAGAAGTAGGGTAATAGGAGGCAAGTTGTTAAATTAATTAATAATGCCATGGTATGAGGTGAATTATTTGTTTGGGATAGTAAGAGTAGGTAAATTATGTTTTTTGGTTGTCAGGGCTTGTTATTATCCTATGACTGAGAGTGTGTTGAGATGTATGTGTGTATGTGGGGGGCCTACTTGATTATTTGGGTGTGGGTGGTGGAGGTAGTATGTGATGGGTTAAGTAATGATGAAATAGTGAGGAGGAGTGAAATGGTGAAATTGGAATATAATGAGTGTTAGATATGACGATTAGTCAGTGGGTGAAGGGATTGATTTAATGCACTGTAATGTGTATACAAATTACAGTAAACCAAATGCAACAAATTCTACATAGAAATAGGATACACAACAATACCGCTACACTTACGCATCAAAGAGCATATGAACTCATGTATATCCTCTTTCCAAAAGTACACAACTGTATGCCACACTACTCAACGTGGCATTCACGCCTCTATCCTTGCCTTTGTCAGAAACTCTCTCTCTCTCTCTCTCTCTCTCTCTCTCTCTATATATATATATATATATATATATATATATATATATATATATATATATATAACTGATATTTACATCTTCAGACCTGAATCATCTACAATAGGATCAAAGAACAATTCAGAGCTGCATGCAGAATTAGGCAGTTCTTTAAAGAACCTATCAGTCTAATAGCCAGGACATGATACAAGCAGAAAACCCACAGCAGAATAAACGTAATCAAAGAGAAAACAATGCAAAAAGTAATGAGTGATCAAGACTAAGATATGCTATTGAGGATACGTATAGATCATTGTATGAATGGTCAATTACATCAGCATCATGCATTCATTAGTATTCTCGCACTAATTATTAATTGGGTCCATCTTTAAAAGTAATACTTATCATTTGTAATTCATTGATATTCATAGTGGTTGAAAAATGCTACACTATAATTGTTATACATAATTTATAGTCGTGCCAACAAGAAAACGAAGTATTTCGTTTTCTCGATTGAGAAGCAGCACGCAATTCGTACATGCCATTATAATTTAACGTTCAGTTGTATGACGCTGCACCTGGCAACATTGATTAAGGATCATTCAGTGCGTTCGACGCCGAAGATTCAACGTGATACAAATTACGGATATATATGTATGCTATACAACTACGACTGTTGAGTCACCCATTGAGCTCGGTTTGATAGAAAACTATAAAATGACTTAATCTAAAATTAGTCTTATTCTGCACATCATTTCACTTTCTTAATGACTTTTCTTCTCCAGCTACGGGTTATGTATTATTACTGTTTATGGTGATATTTTTTTTCTTCACAGCAGAATATACCAGACGTTATATATTATTTTTCCTTATTACATCCGCGTGCAATTAACTAAAGGGAAAGTGATAGATGCTATAGAATGTAAGTAGGAGGTAATAACATACAGCGATTAAAGTGAGGATTAGAGATGAAATTAATTGCAAATCACGGCTAATTAGAACTATTGAACTGGGAGTTTTTTTTAAAACATCACATAATTCCAAAATCGAGACACGTTTTAGTCTCTTTTGTGTGATTATATAGGAAACAAACGTTGCTTATGTCAGCATTAATATAAAACTAAATTATTTCCATGAAATAACGTTTTCTCAAATACAGTTCGTTTACAGCAAAAACAATTTACTTCTGAAGGAGTGAAGAACATGCGCCAGACGTAACGCGGTTGTTTGCTGAGATTCTGATATTATTCGAAATAGACTGTGTATGAGATAGAACACATATCGGATAACTTCGTTAGTTAAACTTTATCCAAAGAATAGTGGCTAATTCAACGTGTCCTAATCCTCATCAGTCACTAAATTACCGTGTGTGAACGGCGATAATCAATGGCATATCACGTGAAGTTGTGGATAGAGCGGAAGCGTTCGGAGTCTTAGTTGACTCTCTGAACCGGATTCGCACCCTGTAATAGTCTGAAATTGTCATTTCCTACACTGATAAGAGCAACACCTTTAAACATCGGCGTACGTAGATACAAATAATTCAATATTTATTTATACATGTCAATTCATTTGTAAATGCCTGGTTATAAAACATATTTGTTTAGAGTTTCTCGGTTTTTTCCCTGACATCCCACTATCTATGTTTATTAATTAATTTCTGTGAATAGATGTATTCATGAAAAACAATTTTTTCAAACATCTGAAGTTATTTTAAGTATAGATACCCTAAATGTGGTATTGAGATGATTCGAATTAAGAGTAAGATATACATTTTTATAACTGTTTATCAAGGATGACCAACAAACCCCTTTTCCCGCACTTCTGATTGCATTGTGCCTAATTCCATCATAATTTAAATTTTTATATTCTTTTGCAAATTAATAATTCAAAGTTTAGAATCTGTTCTCAGCATCTCATTTACTCTTATACTATCGTGGAAACTTTTGCTTCAAACAATAAAAAAAATGATACGGCGTCGTTAAGAGGAGAGAGAAAAGCAGATAAGGAGAGAAAAAGATAGCAAAAGAGACAGACAAACATAGAGAGATGAGATTAGTTTATTTTATTAAGTAAAACTTACTTTGCTTTGCTTTACTTTACTTGGGTATTTCTTCTTTTTGTGACTCGCATTTTTGTTTACTTTTGTTTTTTTTTGTTTCTTACAAGTTTCACTTCGATTAGTTGTTTTTTGTTTGTTCAGTAGGATTTACTTAGCAAGTGAAATCTGTAGGAAATCAATTATTATTGATAAAAATAAATTACTATTCCCCCGAGCAATACAGAGTAGCCCTGCTAGTTTGAAATAATAGAGTTTTAAAACACGAACCTTTAACATTTTGCTAATTTCGAAACATTTATTTACCTTTAAAATGTGACCTTAAGAAACGAAAAGTAAGAAGAAACAAATTTGTCTTTTCACTGGCCATTTACAAAAATCGAGTCGGTCGCTATTTTCTTATAGCGACTGACGTTTGAAACATGTTTACGACGTTAGAAAACGTTTGAACACAAATGCTAAATATTTTTCCAGAAAATTAGAAAACTATCGCGAAACAGAACATGCATTATATTAAAATTATAAAGATCATTAGATTAATAAACAATACCAAATAACGGTTAATAAAATTGACTTTTACAAACCCAATATGCAAATTAGTTAAGCTTGCAGATCTGATATCACATTTATATAAACGGTATATAAAAGGATTGCGCGTCTATTAAATTAGTCGAATTAATTGGAAACAAACCGTTTTTACTTTACCGTTCGTGCGAGAAATCGGCACTACTTTCGCTTTATTTATTTAGAGATATATATATCAAAATTCATAATGATCCGTTCATTAGTTTTTACAGATTTTACTCTATACGTATATATATTTATATGTACATAGCTTTATATATATATATATATAATTATTTACAAATAATATTTTCAAATAAACCCATATACATATGTGTTTCATGCCAAACATGCAACCATCAGTATGACAGAATACAATATCTGCCGGTCACACGATTCGAACCCCAATACAAAAGCTATATTGAACTCAGAAATCGCGTATCGAGATGCCCACCACGCATTGCCAAGACATTGGAGAGTAAATTAACATCTTAAATGGCCAAGTCAAAGCAAGCTGTGGAAAGCACTCAAAAGGCAGGGGCAAGACTGTTGCATTACGCTGTAAATGACGGCCTCTTGTTAACTTACTTAAAGAGTTCTATCTAGTGAACACTTTAAATAATTATTTATAAATAATATGTTCAAATACACCCATATACGCATGTGTCTCATGCTAAACCTATATATATATATATATATATATATATATATATATATATATTATATGTCGGTGTGTGTGTATATATATATATATATATATATATATATATATATATATATATATATATATATATATATATTTTATGGTACAAAAAAATTAGTAGTAAATTAGTACCAATCGGTTTCAAACTCAGAAGGACTTAATCCTCCGGCTCTTTCGCTCTTATGTTGTCGCCTGTTTTGGAAATGTTGTTTGCTTTAGAGTGTCATGCATATTTGTTTAGAATTTATTTTTTTTTGGGGGGGGGGGGTAGTGGGACTATACAGTTTCATAGTTCGAAAAAAGGGTGGGATGTAACAGTTAAGATTGAAAATAGGATTTTTCTTTTAATTCTCAAAACTAGTCCCGTCAATCACTGTTTATTGCGAGCGTATATCAGGCCGTTAACTTGGTGTCGTCTAGAACGTGCTAAGAAGAGGAGATGAGTTAAGGGTTAAACTTTCGAGTGAAAAAAAAAGGATAAATACCTATCAATTGTAATTTCAGGGACTGTATTAAAATACTTTAAATAAATCCAACATGAATTGAAATTAAGTGTAAACTCTATTTCGGTATTCATAGCCATCAGTCGGTCTAAGGGGAGTAACTCCACAAGGTCTTTAATGATTCTGTGATCAGAATTTAACATTTTGACCAAGGTATAGTAATATTATGGGTAAGATATTGGTATACTGATTAAGGAAGGACAAGGATTAGGTCGGCAATATTGAACCTGTTAAGGCGATTTCTATGGTCTGCTGAAGTATTTTTGTGAAATCAGAGGGCTTCCCTATTAAAAGCTGGGAAAATAATTATTGTAAAAAAAAATTGTTACATATTAACTTGGTATAATTGACTGGTTATGGTGTAGCGATATGCTGATTTAAAATAGGAAGATCATTTTTTTTATATATATAATATATATATATATGGTGGGTTATAGTTGATAGGATTGGCCGGAGTGGAAGTCGGTATTTTGCGGGTCCGTTGTGGGGTTACATTACATAAGAAGTATATATATATATATATAGGCAAAGAGAGATAGAGAGACAGAAAAAAGTATAATATTAGGTATGTGTATGTATATATGTTTAAATATTTCTATGTATAGGATACACTTCTAAGCTAATATATTGATCATAATGAATTTTAAAACACAAGGCTCGGTGTTAAGGTCGACAATGTGGGCTATATTTATTTCAATTTGGTTTCATTGATAAGGGAGCAGAGTGAGGGTTCTAGAACGTGTATTCTACTGCTATGTCGTTGGGGTTGAATTGAGGGAAGGTTGGTTAAAATATATTAAAAGTATGAAATTGGTCTATGCACAATTTAAAACAACGATTAGTCACGGTTTTGATTTATGTATTGATCGTCGTTGTATTCATGGCCGATCATTTCTTTTTATTGTGCATCGTTTCAACAAAGGAATTGGATTTCGATTTTTTTATGACGCTCAGCATTCATTTTTAACTAAGACTGTATCAGTTTTAATTGGTTTTCGGTTTACGAAGCTTGTTTTTAACACCCGTAGAATTATACCAGCTGAACTTAGGATTAAGCTATCTTTTATAGTATCAGACTACTTCAATATTACCAGTACTTATGGAATACATACAATATAACTCTTCGATTCAACATGTAGTTTGTCGATAACGAAAATATAAATAAAACACAACTTTATAAAATATGTTTTTTTTATTAGCTCTATTTCTATCAATAAAAATTGAAGTTTTTTCTAACATTATTCTAGCTGTAACTGCCGTAGCTTTATTAAACCAATATAATAAGACATCCTTGGCAAGTTTAATATTTAAACTTATATTGAAATTCACATCTTAATCATTATTGTTACTAGTTGTATTCTCAGTGCTATATTGGTTCAAAATAAAAAGATATAAGTTCACATTAAAAAGGACAAAGATTCTGTAATGCGATCATATTAACATGATGAGAAGTGCGGGAGAAGTCTGATAACACAACTAAAGTTATGGAGTTAGGAAGTCTTTACTTTGGTAGGTTAAGCTAATACGTGAGGGAATTTACTTAACGAATTGGCTCACAATTTCGCAGATTATAGAATTCTATTTGTGTTTACTAATCGTTACAATCTCATCACAATTACAGTTAACAATGCGATTTATTGGGGTGAATTATCTCTCACAAACTCTTCTAATAACTTATAAAAGTCGGACTTCAACAAATTTACGTACAATACAAAATTGCTGTGGTGAAAACTGTGTGGGAATAAAGCTTTTTTAAAAGGGTTTTAAGCTTAACACGATATACATTCTGATAAAGAGTTTTAAATGATCATCGCTTTTTAATGTTTAAATAACGTATTACATTCTTCATACGATAAATATAAAATATGAATATGACAACTGTATATTAATCTACATCGGGAAGATTATGATACCTACCAAATTAGATGTTTGTACATTTAATAACGTTACATTAATTAGCAGACAGGCAAAAAAGAAGGTCTCCTGTTTAAATATATTTATATATTTATATATATATATATATATATATATATATATATATATATATATATATATATATATATATATATATATATATAATTAACTTGTTACAAATATCCAGGGAGTATAAATCCGAAGGAAGTTGAAACCGGGTTTATGAGAGTGCTCAATGCAAATTCAGAGCCAAATATATATATTTTTTGGGGTGATTTTATTCCATTAATTGCGACAATATATATGTTGTTTCGTTAGCACTTATAATGAAAGCCAACTCATCAAGCTTTAAATAGAATCACTGCCTAGAATCTTAAATTCAACCTCAACCGGAAATTGAAGATGCATAAAAGGGATCGGGACGATGATGGCGCTTAGCTTATAGCGAGGACAGAAAAGTGTGTGTGTTGGGGGAGTTTATTTCCTTGAGCTGCCGGCCTTTGGAAATCCCTCCCTGCTCTATGTTTCCCCGATTGTACCGACATGCTGACATTTAAAACCAATGTAAACAAGAATCTCACTGCACAGCTCCCAATTTAGGATGAGCCCTAAACTTTCACCCTAATTCTCAGTAGACCCTGACGTCTTCAGTGGCGAATTGCCTTTACTGGGGTGAACTATGTTAAAAAAGACGACCCTCCTTACTAATGGAGCAATCAAACAGTTCGTGTCTGTTGTCAAATTGCATTAATATCTCAGATATCTTACATATTTTGTGACCATTGATTTATCATGAAGACGGTTTCAGCTTTAAAGGAGAATTACATATTCGACTGCGATCCAGACGCGTTCACACGTGGTATATAGATACAATCACTAACGTGGCCACAAGGGAAATCTCACACTTACGCCCGCTTTTACAACATATGTCTCTTTTTGGCCAGATGCTTTTACGTTTGCCGTGTTACTTTTACTAATTACACATAAAGAATAAATAATTATTGCATTAGAATGTATATATATATATATATATATATATATATATATATATATGAGAAATGAAACAGGAAAAACCAAGGGCATCAACGTTTCGTCTTTATTTGTAAGACTTTCTTCAGTCAGTGGCTGCCACTAACTGACTTCTTACAGCCCGAACCTTGGTCCAGCGCTATTAGTAGCCAAGGCTCCTACTTTTTCCTATCAACCCAATATTTCGATGTACGTGCATGACACTTTTCGTAAAATTATCATCCTGAGAAAGTCTTACAAATAAAGACGAAACATTGATGAATACATAAAACATATCTCTTGGTTTTTCCTTTTTCATTTCCCATTACGTCGGATTACTCTAACCCTTCTTTTCTCATATATATATATATATATATATATATATATATATATATATATATATATATATATATATATATATATATATATTAGTATTACACCATCAAGTAGAGTTTGAAATATGAAACTCTGCGAACTTAAGGAGATAAGCATGATATAGCCGTCAGACGTTTTTTTTCAGTATGCGAATAGAAACGTGATTAAGGAAGAACGTTATTACGGCGTTGTTTTAGAGATTGAGACGAATTCAGGAGCAACATTGCGGAACCTCGAAAAATCGAGAACTGGAAACATAGTTTATACAGTCTTATTATGTTGTGTATTCGACTTGTTTGAAGGAAAGACTGACTTCAGCAAGACTATATTTTACGATTACGTGTTAACATGGTTTCCTCCGAGTGATTGAATGCGGGTAGCCGAGCAGGTGACGTTATTAACATCATGTATTTGCCATTTGGTACCACTTTCAATGCTATAGCATCAACCTCTGGAAAGCTACAATGAAAATAAGGACATAATATCCCATATTTTGCAGCGTTTTTGAAAAACGTCAACAATAAAA
The DNA here is from genome assembly GCA_963556195.1 of Sepiola atlantica. NCBI lineage: Eukaryota > Metazoa > Mollusca > Cephalopoda > Sepiida > Sepiolidae > Sepiola > Sepiola atlantica. The sequence continues at coordinate 160,058,739 of OY744523.1, forward strand.
TTACATGGCTCTTGAGGCAGGCATAGCCAAGGTCCAAGATCACAATAACTGGTATATTTAGCTAATTCAGACCTTGGAGAATGGGGATAATAGCAGTTTCCATATGTTTGAAGAAAAAGGTAAATTTTTAAGAGGTCTAATGCTAGGTATATTCTGTAATAAAATAATGGTTATTATTCTTTCCTTGCGCTCCATCTATGACTTGAACTCAATTTTCACCATTGGATTTACTTTATTTTGAACGCCTTTCCGTGATGCCCCCACGAAACTTTTTCTTCTCCATCGAAACTTCCTTCCATTGGACACCTTATCGGCGGACAATTACCCCCTGGACAAACCCAATATCTTTTTACACGAACTTTTTTCACCCATCATTTTCTTAATATTTTTTCAAATGTGTAATTTTGGCTTTTCTATTGCCAACTTATCTATCTGTATAATTCCTCTGATGATAAGATCTCGATCTTTGAAAAGACTTGGCTTAAGGAAAGAATAATGAACATAATTTTATTACAGAATATACCTTGCATTGAACAATCGAAGTTTGAAATTAATTTGGACATTCGTGCATGTTTATCACTCTTCGTCTATCTATCTTTATAATTGCTCTATTTCGTATATTGAGCTTTTACCATTTCACTATAGGTTCTTTCTACTAAAATTTTACATTTAGTTTCATATATATATATATATATATATATATATATATATATATATATATATATATATATATATATATATATATATAAATACGCCAATTGTTAGTGAATACGGACAGTTAACATTACATTTATCAAGCAAAATACACCATCCCCAAATCACGTCACTGACAATAACACTTATTAACCAGTTCTTTCGTATAAACCGTTGCCAAAGTAGCAAGAGTCGATTCCCCAACACTTGGAAAACGTTGATCTGCCGTAAAAAAGAACAAGCTAACTTTACACAATGAAAAAATATTTTAAGATATTAAGGTATTTTAGCATAAAAACATTTGCAAACAATTACAATATTCCGCATCAAATAACCTGGAATGTGTTACTAGTGTACTCTATTTCAAATGTGGGAGTGGTTGGTTGATGTAAGTTTGTTATCGCAGTTAGCTGCGCCAGCGAATATATTTTTAGTAATTGATTTTTAAGTATTATTATTATTATTATTATTATTATTATTATTATTATTATTATTATTATTATTATTATTATTATTATTATTATTATTATTATTATTATTATTATTATTGATAACAATGAAAAAAACGAGAAAAACAATCGAAATATGAAATAAACAATCTTATTATGAACAGACAAATCCTCCAAACTAAAATACTGGATCTGATAACTGTCATTATGAAGAAAAACTGGCGAATAGTAGATCGTACTTCCAAAACTGATCAAAGTGTGAAGATTCAATGATATAAAAAACACATTAAACATATGCAGCTTCACAGTGAACAAAATACAGTAATACTAATAGTAATGTGAGCACTAGGAACAATCGCGCAGAATCTGAGATTATGAAAAATTAGAATTAGAGTTAGACTTTACACCATACAAAACAAGGGGCCTATGAAAACAGCTGAAATACTAAGGAAAACTCACGACTGCGAAAGATAGCGGATACGAATAAGAATTGAGTAAAATAGGAGAAAATATAGAAATAAAATTAGACGAAGCGATGTGAATTGATATTGCCAAAGAGGATATCTATGCAAGATATTAGAAATAAACCCAATATCCCCCGAAAATGCTTCCACTAACACCGGTTCTGGACAAAAAAACTCGCTATAAACTAGGATGGAGAGGTCAAGTGTTGAGAGCACAATCCAGACTCCCACTGGAATAACACGGAGAAGACTGGAATTTTGAAGAAGCTTATTGCCACACAAATTCCAGATAAATTTAACGGCTGCCACCCTAAACAAATAATGATAAACAGCGTCTGCAAGTACGCACACTGGTTATAAAAAAAGAAACGGAAATATTGGAAATCTGGGAAAACTGATATCCCTCATATTCCAGGAAACACAACGTTTTCTTGCCAGTCAGCGATTACTGATTATGACTCGTGTAAAATCTGTTAGTGAATAAAGTATACATATTCATGAATTCCTACATAAAATACTAGTAGCAATTGCAATCAAAGGGGGTAGAGGTATTAACATAATAGAGAGCACGGCACCCAAGAACTCATCTGTAATATTAAGAGAAATCTTTGAGTGAGAAAGCCAAGTCACATAACTAGATAGCACTACGCAACGACAAGTTTAAATAGAATAAGGTAGCGGAAACATAAGTAACAAGATATATAGAAATAACACTAAAAATGCAAGATAATTTAAACTAGATAGATAGATATGTAAGGACTCCCATTCAAATGTGTTGCTAGTAACATCGGTTGCTAACACACGGCACAGTCGTGGGAAATTATTATCCACATTCACGCTGGAAGAATACGGAGAGTGCTTAATTCTGATGAGATTTCTTGTTACTGAAATTCAAGAGTAAGCCTACGGTCGTTATCAGCGATAACTCAATTGTAAACGGATGTTTCGAGAACGTAATGATTTTCACCGGTGATCAGAAGAAGCGTAGAGTACTTAATATCTGGGAGCATTTATTACCACCTTTTATTGCCAGTGAGCGATCATTGGTAATCGGTTGTGTTCGAACTGCTAGCAAGAAATAAAATATAACGAAAAACGGAAACATTTTATAAAAAATCAAGTGAGTATGTGCGTGTTAGTGAGTTCGCAAAAATCATAAAAATAAAACAGTTTATTAAATCCTGACGAACACGATGTTTGCACAATTCGTGTTAGAGTCCAGGGCCTCCATCATCGTAATGGCAGCTGTCGAACATTGTGGAAGTGACATTCTTGTTGACTGAAATAAAGATAGTTCACACATTTTCCGAATTGTCGGGACACGTTTTTTTAAGTCTAATTAGAAGAAATGTTCAAACACATTTTTTAACTTGTCATTTATTTTTATGAAACGAAAAAGACAACCATTTTGTGTAACAAGAAAATAAAAAAAATAAAAATTCAACGCTACATTTTAAATCGAACGATTGACAAGTCAATGCTTTCTGGTCAAATAAGAAAACGTGGCGTGTTCAGTCTGACAAGGTGTTTTAAGGGATTAACAACTTGAACATCTGAAAAATTTGAAACATCATAATTAAAATATTTCACAAAATTACTTTTTTAATCATATTGATATGATATTTTGACATTTCGATTCTATTATTTGGGTGTTTAGGCAGCCCTTTTTCTATTAGGACAAATGTTTTAGATTGCATGAAGTTTGTTGTTTTATAATGCTTTCTAATTTTTTTAAATCTCTATCTTAAAAAAGATATCGTACAACTAGAGCGTTTTCAACGGTTCGTATACCCCAATAGTGATGGGATTCCCACGCTTACCTACAAAGAACATCTATGATAAGAAATGTCCTTATTTGAGCAGCGTGGAGGACATATACTGGCAAACAGCTTCATAAAAAGAACTGTAAATCTACTCTTAGAGGAGGTTTCACCCTAACACCAGACGTGGTCTGATCAGTCACCATGTGCATCCTCGCGTTCGTCTTAACAAAAAAGGAAAGCAGCATTTACTGCCCATGTTGCCGTTGTCTCACACAGAAGAGGTCGTGATGATACCGACGAACCCCAGGTTTAAAGTCGCCTAAGACACACATCCAGACGGTATATAGATGCAATATCTTCTTACTCTCTGTTACATGGCTTTCTGCACCTTGCTATTGTTTTCCCCAACAAAAATGATTGATCAAGTTATTCAATATTTCTTTAACTGTAATGCGTGATATATCAACGAAAAGCATCTTTAACTGCCAGTCTTTTCACAGCCCGTAGCTAACAACAAACATCTCGCTTGATAGGACAGAAACATGTTGTTACGTGTAACTACTTTAATTACTACAACTAAAACATGCTAATGATGCTGCTGCTGCTGCTGATGATGATGATGATGACGATGATGATGGTGATAATGATGATGATGATGATGATGATGATGACGATGATTACGACGATGACGATGACGATGACGATGACGATGACGATGACGATGACGATGATGACGATGACGATGACGATGATGATGATGATGATGATGATGATGATGATGATGCCGATGATGATGGTGGTGATGATGATTATGATGATGATTACGACGACGACGACGACGACGACGACGATGATGATGATGATGATGATGATGACGATGACGATGACGATGACGATGACGATGACGATGACGATGACGATGACGATGATGATGATGATGACGACGATGATGATGATGATTGTGATGATAATGATGATGATGAATATGATGATGATGATGATTGTGATGATGATGATTATGATGATGATGATGATGATGATGATGACGACGACGACGACGATGATGATGATGATGATTATTATGATGATGATCATCATCATCATGGTTTAATGATTTTTTATATTTTACGTGCAGCTAAAGACGAACTAATGTTTCGGTATGCCGATTAAATGTAGTGATATTCAACGGAACTTGCTATAATAATGGTAAAAGCTAGTATTTTCTACATAAGGCTAAATCCAGCAGGCGAAAGGAAAATCCATTAGAAGTGAAACTAGCGTGTAGGGATACGTGTTAGGACATGACACAAAAATGTCCAAAATGAGACATGGCCACTAACCAGAGAGTGCTCGGTCGCCGATTCTGAATTTTTTTCTTGGGAATCGGGCGATGGTAATCGTTTTGGAATGTGTGGCTTTGCAGTTCTGTTAACGAATACACCGAAAAAAAAGAACATCTTCTACCGAGCAACACTTATGTTAGAGTGTTCTTGTCTGTGTCCGCTGTTTTAATTTTACTAGAACTATAACGATAGCTTAACAACAGCGGAAAAGCAGGGGGCGAAAAAAGAGAGACGTCGATATCCATTGAGCAACAACTTGATATGTGTCAGAAAACCAAAAAGCCTCCAACTGCTAACACGATGAGTCGTCGTCCGGCTAATTTACTAGGATGAACAATTGCCTCAGCGCAGGACTACACTGTGTACTCTTTTTCACTCTTAGTTTTCCCTACTCGACGTATCCCGGAAGTTTGGTGACTGGTGTGTTGATAATAGATACGAACTATCAAAGTCAACCATTTTAATCAATGATTTGTGAAATTGTATATTTAGGGCTTGTTATGCCTTTAATAAAGAATTTCACAAAGTCATTAATTACAATTACAATTACTGACTTGTTTTCCAAGATATTTAAAACCATCTTAGTGGATATGATTGAATATCAAATACTTTTTGTAAATAACTATTTGATATAAGTAGGATTTTAATTTCACAAACTATTCTAGAAAAATATCTAAATGTATTGCTACCCGTTCGACAACAACTACTTTTAAACAAAACGAAATGTACGCACACAACGCAATTATGACTATTACCATTATTCTGTGGCGAAACTGCTTAAAACTAATATCATGCGTTTTCTCTTCAGACTTGAAGTTTGGGGAAATACGTAAAATCCCTGACAAATGTAAATAGAAATTGTATATATTGTGTACGGATGACTGAATATACAGTGGGTTTGTGTGTTGAATTAAAATTCATTAGACGCGTATTCATGAAATATGAAGGTCTGTTGCAACATTTAACATAGATTCTATCAGAAAATTATCCCATCTATGTCTATTATATGCAAGTAATTCTAACAAGTAAATAGGTTAGTATTTACTCAAGAACATAACATTTGTTTTCTGAAATCTTGAATAGATAGAAAAATGTAGAATTATTTTGTATTTACAAGGTACATACACATTGTTGTGAAATCGATAAGTGATTAATGATGACTTGCTCCAATTCAACAATAGTCCGTGTCGATATTTTAAAGATAAGCTGAACGGTAAAATAACATAGTCCAAAGAAGAGCAAATAATTAGCCATTAAGAATTAAACATGTAAGGCAGAAGTTTACGATAATCCATTCTTAGAATCATACTAATTCCCTTTTATATATTAAGTGATTGCAAGCTTGGATCAGTTTTAACGCATTACATATTTTGTCAAAACATTCCGATGTCTCGGAGTGAACTCATGCTATTTCGTCGCTTGAGATCCAACATAATTTATCACAATTGTTCTTTATTTATTCCATAAAAGCGTTTGTTCCGGGAAAGCATGTTTTGAAAATATAGAATATTAAATGGACAACTTCGAACTATAATTGGTTTAGGATAATATCGAAACGGTAGGTATGTAAAAATATTAAGGATTACTTTTTAAAAAAGAACTAACGAAACACTTTCTATTTTTTACATATTTAGTTTTAAATTGAGATGATTATTTTAGTAGCAACATATTACGGCGTAGATTAAATTAATTATATAAGAATTTGAAAGTAAACACGATAACTTCTCTCGAAACTAAACTCCATGTGGTGATATTTTTCTTCACTCATTGTGTTATACATTTTTAACTGCTAAAACGTTTCTAAACTAAGCTAAGTTCTATATATTTTTGTCAGTCATGAATTACTAAGTATATCATTCTATAAAAATGGACATTCTATGTTGCCCGTCAAACATGTTAATTCGATGTAGTATTTCATTGATTTTAATGAAAGTATCTATAAATTTAAGATACTGAGTCCTTACAGAGAGGCTTGAATTATGAGATAACACTGTACTGTGTTTATATAGTAGAAATACAGTTATGTAAAGAAATCGTATTGCATAATATTAATTGTTTTTACATGATTAGCCAATATATATTCTCTTAAGACTTGTTACATTGCTTGCTGACTTGTCACCGTGCACATTTCACGCATATAAGAATGTTTTAAATTTTTGTGGGAAGATCTGATAAAGTAGAGAAAGGGGATGGTAATTGAGAGATTAATGATGAGAGAGAGGAAAGCCTTGAGAAAAGGAGTAAAGAAATAACCTATTGTAACATTACAATGCATTTTTATTTTCTGATGCCGGAGAAAAGAAGAGAACAAGAGAAGAGAGAGAGAGAGAGAGAGAGAGAGAGAGAGAGAGAGTTGGCGTGTTATAAAATTACTATGTATCCTAGTTTTAGGAAATGCTTTGAGTTTGTACTCCTTGTAAAAACAACCAATGTTATATTGAAGAAATATACATATAACGAATACTGATAACCGAATGTTGTGTGTTTGTCGAATTACTTCATATCAAAATTAATACAAACACTGATTTTTGGTAGACTTTTCAAATAACAACATTTGGACAAAACGTTACCCCAATTCTTAACATACTACTACGTAGCGAATTCTTGACAAAAATGAAACGTCTGAATTGAACTATGCGCCCTAAAATTAAATCTCGATTCGCAAGTAAATGCCTTAAAGTTTAGAAGTTTTAGATAAATACAGTCGTATTGTTAATCGCGTAGGATCAATATGAATTTATGTTTTATTTAGTTCATTTAAGCTTTAGTTTTATCATATCTACTTATTAAAGTTCATTCTTTTTGTCTCTGAATTGTCCTAAATCTTGCAAACATCGCTGGACATGGGGCACTGACATATTCTTTTGCATGACATTTATGGATACATCCTGATAGTATATTTTGTTATCAATATTAGCCACAGCCTTCTATTTTAGCGGATAATTTTGTATGTAATTCACTTTACACTTTCTTTCTGGGAAATATTTCATTGGCAATAAAGTTGATAAAACCTGATTTTACCAAGACTATGGATATAAACGTCGCTGGATTTGTACACTATTTTATGGAGTATGCAGGTTTATACCCAGAAAATAAGTGGTTTTTAACATCAGCCCGAGCCATCTATCTTAACAGCAACTGTGTATATAATACAGTGATTACTAATTATTTTAACATGTTATCTATTTACGATAAATAAATGTCTGCCAGTATGTATGTCTGTGCGTATGTTTGTAAGAAAATGAACACCGACAGAGCTAAAGTTTGTTAGAAATTATATATTAAAGACACTTGAATGTTATTATTTATCATATTTTGAATTATAGTATTGTTTATAAAAAAAGGAATTACATTTCACACTGTGCTTATATATAAAAAATCGTTTAAATTAACCTTTATCTTATCTGTATAAAACACTCCTGTTAGCCTATGTGCAATATATATATATATATATATATATATATATATATATATATATATATATATATATATATATATATATATATATTATTATTTGTCGCTCCTTGAAAGTAGAGCACTGTAATTGGTAGTATTAACACAGCATGACGTCACTTGCTTATAATGCATCATTCCTTCCCTTAATAGAAGTAGAATGCCTCGACGTCAAAGCCGCCGTTAAAGTGTTAAAATTATCATAGTTTTTTCTCTGTTTACAATTGGCCCAGCGATTAGCGACGTCGGACTGGAGTTGAAAAATACTTGAGGTCCGGGGTTTCGAATCGCATGACCGGTAGTGAATAGTCATATCTCTATGCTGATGAGTCCCGATTGAAAAAGGACGAAACGTATACGTACATAGATAATAAACAATAACAAATATTTATTATTTATTATATATATATATATATATATAGATATAGATAGAGAGAGAGAGAGAGAGAGAGAGAGAGAGAATTAATGTACAAATATAAATATGTGTGTTTACATATTTTTGCATTTTATTTCGTATTCGTTGACGGATAACTATAGTATAATGTCTAAAACACAGAATTGTCAGCCGCTTTGTATGTCCGTCTCCCACCTCCGAAAAAACCTTCAATAATTGGTTCGCCTTTAAAATATTGCTGCTACTTCTTTGTTTTTATAACTGTTATAATTTAAGATACGTGTCTTAGTATACCCAGGTCACGTGTACACACCTAGTTATCCCATTAGCGTTACTCTTTAAACTTCAATTTAAAACTAAAATGACTTTCTACTCGTAAGTGGGAATGCGTGAAAATAAGTTTCTCATTTCGAAAGGTCACAAAGTCAAAATACATCGGCCATATTGTATCTTTAAATGTCTGACTTTTTACAAATCGTTATTATTAGAAATTAATTTTAAGTCGGTATTGTTACAAAGAGAAAATAATGTATCCCTTGAATTTATGTCTATAGGTAAAGCGCGATTGTTACGGTTCAGATATTCACCTAAACCAAAGGGTAATAGCCGATTTCTCACACATCCCATTAGTAGAATTTTTTACCAGGATATCTGTTATATATTGAATGTTCACTATCTCTACTAATGTTAAATAATTGCTACTGTCCCTGTCTGTCTTTGGAATCGTTTAAGGATGACCTATCTGGCAGAATTAAAAGGTCAAATTATAAAAACATCGTAATGGAAGGGACAACATGGAACATGGTAAATACTTGTGTTATCTGGAAAGGAAGAAAACCGTTGCTTATTTATAAGCCACGTTTTAATGGAAATCACTCCAGACAAGGTATACAGTCACTTTATGCAAGGATCTTAATAAATAATTATTCAAGTGTTAGATAGATACATTCCGACAAAGAAAACAGCAATTCTCTCCCCCTTTTGTCAGAAACATTGCTCATGGAACGTGAAGACTAAATGACTAAATAACGGGAATCGATGGTTACAAAACTGCCGAAAGTAATTCAAAGAACCACCATGACTAGGTTGGTTACATGTGTGCTTCTACTAACAATTTAATTTCCCACTGATACATCATATTAATGATAGTTTTATTCATTTTGAAGCACTGTTAAATTTGTCCTTCCCGCAAATTTCCCTTCAAGTGACTTTTTATATTTCAGCTTTAACTCTTTAAGCAATGAAGCGATTACTATCACTATAACACATATAAAAATATACACTTCAATATATGATATATTTCACCCATAGATGCCAAACATTTTTTTAATTTAAAAATACTTTTGCTCAATTATATGCGAGGACATTTTGGTTATCATCTTTTCAATAAAATGTATGATATGTAATGGGCTTCAAACTCCTCGGACAATTTGTGTCGTACTTCATTTCGATCGATTCCGGCGAAACCCTGTATAAAATTAAGATATGTTTTTTATGTCAACACAAAGCAACGGACAGCCAAGATTAGAAACCGTAACTGCCGACACTTACCTTGGCTCTCTTGTACACCAGCCAGACGCTGTTTGGTTCGATCAGTTTTGCGTAAACTCATTTTGTTGCGTGTGAAAGAGCGGTTGTCTTGTACGGATACCGCGTCGTACTGCAAAAAAAAGAAAAATCGTAAGATTTTCAATCATGATAATAATAAGTTATTCGAGTAGATTCCTTGTTAATTGCAACTGTTTAAATATGAAATCGCAATATTTCAGGTTAAAACTAGTTTAATATAAAATAAAATACAATCATAACATTTATACTGAAACGTTGTGGTATCTAAAAGATATATATATATATATATATATATATATATATATATATATATATATATATATATATATATATATATATAGTCTGGCTAATAATAAGTTATTCAAGTAGATTCCTTGTTAATTGCAACTGTTTAAATATGAAATCACAATATTTCAGGTTAAAACTAGTTTAATATAAAATACAATCATAAAATGTATACTGAAACGTTCTGGTATCTAAAAGATATATATATATATATATATATATATATATATATATATATATATATATATATATATTTATATATTTATATATATATATATATTTATATATATATATATATATATATATATATATATATATAGTCTTGGACGTTTCTTAACCATTAAAACTATATTAAAAAAACAAAAACAAACTTAAGTGCCAAGTCGTTCAGTGGAAAATCACTCATGTAAGTCAATTTAACTTTTACAGTTATTACATTAGTTTGCTTCTAACATTATTTCATGATAAATGCCAGTATAATGAAATACTATGCCCTTAATAGGGTTCAGATGAAAATTTATATACACTAAATGTACAACAGCAAGGAACTTCCCAAATTTTTACACTTTTATTGTCATTAAGGGTATGCGAGCACAACAGGGCTATGTATTTTACTGGTAGGACTTTTTCTTCAGCGCACCTCACACACTTCATCCACTCAAGCATAGAGATTTATACTGTAATGATGTGATAATGAAATAGCTTGGTTGAATGTAGTTATACCCTTAATGACGATAAAAGTGTAAAGATTTGGGAATTTCCTTGCTTTTGTACATTTAGTGTATATGAATTTTCATCTTAACCCTATTAAGGGCATATGATTTCATTATACTGGCATTTATCATGGAATGTCACTACTTTTGTAAAGGCTATGCCCCAAGAAAATAGTAATGTTTAATTTTCTGAAAAACTAAGGTATATGGTAAACTGAAATTAAAATGCCCCCAACTAGACCCTAGAACCTCTATTTCTGCCAAGAAACAGCTTAATCAATCAAATAATTGATGAGATACAGGGTTGCACACACGTACGTACGTACACACGGATAACACAAAATAACTCCTGACCTTTCTGGATCTCCGGGTTGCCTTGACTAATGATGGTGAAATTTTACACACTTATAGAACCTATCGAATGAAAATTTTGTGCCAAGTTTTAAATAATTTGGTTTATTGGTTTTTGAGTTATGACTGATCAAAGAAATTAGATTTCTAGCATAGGTCGTTTTTGAAGTCTATTAAGGGATAGAGCGCCATCGCGCCTCCCTTGATTTAAGAGATCATCAGTTGTTTACCATGAAAAACTGTTCAGGAATATATATATATATATATATATATATATTATTAAAAATAACCGACAATTTTTGTCTGGCTTTTTTAGTGTTGATCCCTTCAATTTTCCGGATTAAAATCTTAATCTCGGAAGGAAATTGGCTGATGAAACTGCCATAGTGTACATGTTGGTCCAGAGTACTTTCTGGACCAACATGTACACTATGGCAGTTTCATCAGCCAATTTCCTTCCGAGATTAAGATTTTAATCCGGAAAATTGAAGGGATCAACACTAAAATAGCCAGACAAAAATTGTCGGTTATTTTTAATAATACGTGTCTTAAAGAAAAAATGCTGCCTCGATACACACATATATATATATATATATATATATATATATATATATATATATATATATATATATATATATATATATGTATAGTGATCCAGGTAGGGTAAAAATCCACAGGGTAGAAATCCAAAGGGAATCAAACCGGGTTTATAAAAGAGTGCTCAATAAAAATATAGAGCTGTATTGTGAATGCTTTTATTCAAACATGTACAAGGTCTGCTACACTGGCATGTCGATGTTATCGATCTACAGCTCTCAAGAGCTGAGGTCTCATCAGGCAGAAAATTGTTTTTTGATTCAACTGGTTGCTGAATTCCAGGGAGAATTCAGCAACCAGTTGAATCAAAAAACAATTTTCTGCCTGATGAGACCTCAGCTCTTGAGAGCTGTAGATCGATAACATCGACATGCCAGTGTAGCAGACCTTGTACATGTTTGAATAAAAGCATTCACTATATATATATATATATATATATATATATATATATATATATATGAAGAGTTCGAACGCAAAACGCGATAACTCCAATTCGTTTAAATTGGGACCTTAATGAATAAAACACAAAGATTTTAAATGTAGACTTCGAATGAAAACTGATTTTTATTGAAATCAAAAAGAAGCTATTTCGGTATCCTATTTCGTAACGCATAGTTTTGGGATGTCGTTCAGTGTTAAAATGCCCCACTTTTTGTAGGGACGGTTTTGCGATTCCGAAAATGCCGTTTATCGCATTTTGCATTCGAACTATTCATATATATATATATATATATATATATATATATATATATATATATATATATATATATATATATATTATGAAAAATCAGAACAATATCCCCTCCGTCGATTTCAAATCCTAACAAACGCACCCTAAAATAAGCCATTTTCCCGAACTCTCTTCAGCATCTGTGTATCTATCATATATATATATATATATATATATATATATATATATATATATATATATATATATAAATATCTTTCTCTCTTTGTCTCTGTCTCTCTCTATATCTCTCTCTCTCTCTATATATATATATGAATATTTATATATATATATATATATATATATAAATATATATATATATATATGTATATATATATATATATATACTAGCTGGCCTCGCCCGCTAGCTTTCACTTCACATCTATTATATATATATATATATATATATATATATATATATATATATATATATATATATATATATATATATTATGTAAATCATCCTTATTTAATATGTATTAAATAATGTATACATTTCATTGAAATTTGACTTATTTGAATTTTCGGTGGACCTATGCTTAACATTTCAGTGTTTGTGTGGGAGGGGGTTGCGCCTTCAGGGACCCTCTTAATAATATCAACATTTGCTGACATTCTTTAGAATATACATCATTTTTGGTCATTTACCTAGGGTTTAAATTTCCTTTGAATCACACGGAAAACAGTTTTCAATGGGGAAAACCCTCGTAATATAATACACATTTTCTGAAATTTTGGGAATATACATCCTTTTCGGTCATTTTCCCATGGTTAAAATTTCATTTGAATCAAAGTGAAAACAGTTTGCAATGGCGAGAACCCCGTAATATGATAACATTTTCTGAAATTTTGGGAATATACCTATTTTTTGGTCATTAACCCATGGTTAAAATTTCATTTGAATCCAAGGAAAAACAGTTTTCGGGGAGGAGAGTGTGCCCCCTGGCCCCTCTTACAATTATCAAAATTTGCTGTAATTTTGGAAATCGACATCATGTTTGGTCATTTACATTTTGTTGAAATTTCATTTGAATATACGGGAAAACAGTTTTCAGTCCGAGGGCAGGAAGCACCAGCGTTGAAGTCATATCTTTCTTATATAGCCTATGACCTTCGCTGAAAGGTCAGTAGTGCACATGCTATTTTTAAGCAATTCTGTCCAGCGGTTGGGATAAACATTAGACATAAGACTAAGCGGACACATACACACTCAGAGTTATATATATATATATATATATATATATATATATATATATATATATATATATATATATATATATATATACTTCTAAGTGAAACCACTTAGTCAATGTGAAAAAGACGTAATTCAATCAATAGTATATTGTTATATTTTTCTGCAACACACAATTATATATAACTTATTTTTATTGTAAGATATTACCAAATAGTATTGAACACCATTTCGATTTACCACTAACCATCTACCCCTCTCTCATTCGTCCATTTATCCAGTAAAAAAAACTTATATCTTCAAATCGAAGACATAACAGATATTACACTTTGAAGCAAGCTCAAAAGCTAAACAAGGTATTTTATGTCGGGTTTAACACAAAATGCATGAAACAAAGAATCGTTCTGAATTTTTGACAACAATGTCTATATTTCTTACTGGTGACGGCCAAAAGAACGAACAATAAAAATGTGCCCATATTCTGTGCTAGGCACTGTTGGCTATATGTCAACGTAAAATAAGCGGACTATGAGATCTTTATCGAGTTGATATATATATATATATATATATATATATATATATATATATATATATATATATATATGTGTATATATATGTATATATATATATGTATAATATATATATATATAAATAAAATAAATATATATATATATATATATATATATACATATAATACACATATGTAATATATACATGTATAATATATAAATGTATACATATATGCTATATGTATACATATATAAGATATAATTACAATATATATCATATATATATATATATATATGAAATATATATAGTATATATATATAATATATACATATATAATATATATCATACATATGCATATATAATGTGTATATATATATATGAAATAGATATATATATATTTAATACATACATATATAATATATATATATATATATATTTAATATATAAACATATGTAATATATACATATATAATATATATAAAATATACATTTACACATATACATATATCTTATATATATACATATATATACATATATAGTATATCTTTATATAGTAGGGAGCCCTCCAAAAATAAGCGCGCTCCTGGAGCACGCTCTTTTTTGCTGGAGCGAAGGAGAGGAGGACTCATTTTATATTCAACGGGAGTGGAGCAGGAGCAACTCTACTTGGGACTAAAAAAGATGTGGTGTTATAGCTCCGCGCTCCTCGCTCCAAAATTATTTGAGTTTGTTTTTGTTTAAACAATAGTTTTTTATTCAGCAATAAACAAGAAAAAAGAATAGAACGTCTCAGAGTTCACTCTGAGTTATTTTTTAAAAGTATATCTATGGTAAATGTATATGAGAGAGAGAAGGAGATGAAGAGGGAGAGAAAGTGAGAGAGAGGGAGAAAGAACGAGAGAGTTACGCTTGAAAACACAACATTTTTACATGGACATGTTAAATTTATGATGTAACAGTTTTCTTAAGGCAGGAAGCCACAATTTGGCACCAACTGTCTTTAAATGCGCCAGTGAGTCTATAGACGTTCTTAAAGTTATTTTCTTATAGATTAGAATATTTTGTATTAATAACAAGGATGTTTATTGTTCATTGAATTAATAAGCCAATTTTTCTTTTAATTCGTCTTTTTAAATAAAGAATTTTAGTTTCAATTATACTATAATGGCAATTAAATTTTTACGCCCATTTCGCTCAGTATTCACCCAAATGTTCGATAAAATCGATGTTTGTGGTGAAATAGTACATTTTGTCCTGACAAAAAATTCTAATTTATTTTTTAGCATATATCAAATTTAACTTTTATGCCACATTTTTACCTGTCGTCTATTCGGCCACATTTTGTTATTCTTAAATTCACGACTAGTAAGTTTTAACCTTTTTATAATTCTTTTAAATTCGTTTAATTCCGTTAAACCTTCCTTTTGTAAATAGAATGTTCAAAGTTTTTTTTGTGTGTAATAAAATGTTCAAGCAGAAAAAAATATCTTTAGTCCAAGGAAAAAAAAACAATCAAAACCAACATGCCCGCCAGCGATTTAGACCTGGAATTAAACTGAGATTCTCAACACTTTAAAAAGTAAATGAGAATTTTATTTGAGAACCAAAAATATAATTAAGACCAACAATCAGTTTCATCCAAAGTTTGGTCAAATACCAAGCGAAATGAGCGAAAGAAAACAGCGATCCGTATACTACAATTAAACCGATGTTTAAACTTAAGTAAACTAAAGAAAATATCTTAGGCTTTCTGACTAATTTGTTGTCTTTTTAGAACCGAAAGTAGATTAGATATATTTCTTTATCTTAAAATATCTATTATCGAATATTAAAATTGTAAACAATTTTTTATTTTGTTAGAGATTTTCACCTGATTCAAATTTTTAATTTAATAAATGTTTTTGCCCGACCTAAGAAAACTTGGTCCAGTTCATTTTTCGAGAGAGGACAATTTGACCCGATCTTTTTTCAACTACCAAGTTCTAGGCCAAATATTTGTATGAAATTTTAAGACATTAAATGGATCTCTGAATTGATTATTTACAAGTTATTGATATGTTTTGGCTAACTTATGAAAAATATTTGTTTTATTCAATCTTTAAAAAATGAACCTCATTGGGTTTTTTACCGCCTCAAATTGTACCATTGAAAAGTAATGGATAAATCGATTTGTTTGAAAGTACTTGCGCGTTTCTCTGTGGTAAATAATAATATACATTATACAATATAGTTACGTTCGTAAAACAAACAAATATTAAATAACCACACGACGATTAATGTTGCTCTTGCTGTCTCTCCTCTCCCAGAGAAAGAAAATAATCACTAATAATGTTTAAAAGTAAAACCTTATGTACTTAAGACACATCTAAGTTCCCTTCCAAAATAAATAGAAAAATATCGAGTGAAATTTTCCTTTCCTGAAAAAATAAGTCGTCGATGTAATGAACATTAAAATTGTTTTAAAATACTTTAGGGATTTTTCTATTTCAATATATACATCAGGACACGAAATTGTACATATAATCCTATACTTCGTCCGACATGTTCTATAACTCTCAAAATATTAGCGAGATCTTGTCAAATACTATCTTACGGTCTTACACTTAAAGTGACATCCCCATCCACATTGACGAGATCTTTTGCGCCCAGCCCTATCCTTCGAGCACTCATTTGCAGAATAGAACGTTTATAAAAGAAGGTATATTTTGATGATGGAGCACTGAAACAGAGCTGCTTCTTTTTTATGGGAGTTGGAGCAGTTGGGCTCTTTTTGAAAATGGGGAGCGTGAGAGGAGCCATCCTCAATTTTAGGCGTTGGAGCAGGAACAGGAGCAACTCCAAAAGTAGTGGAGCGCGTAAAGCCCTGCATATATATATATATATATATAACATATGGGAAACAAAAAAAAAACACCAAGAGATAATTCTTATATATTTATCAACGTTTCGTCTTTATTGTAAGATTTCCATATGAAGTCTTACAATAAAGACACAACCTTTATAAATATACTAAAAATATCTCTTGGTGTTTCATTTTTCATTTCCCATTAGGTCGGATTACTCTCGTTCTTCCTTTCTCATATATATATAAATATATATATAAATGTATACATATATATATATACATAATATATATAAATATATATATATATATGATAAATATATATAATATATATATATACATTATATATACATATATATATATATATATATATATATATATATATATATATATATAATATATATTATATATATAAATATATATATATATAATATTTTTTCTCGTCCATTCAATTAACTTTTTAAAAGTGGGTACAATATAAAACAAACAAATAGCTGAAGGCACACGTCAATATATAAAGCACGATAATTGATATCTCTTTGCTCACCATAGGAGTCTAAGTGTGCAGGTTCTGCGGTTGACTTCACTAAGTAGGAACAAATATTTCTCAAAACAAATATTGCTTTGAAACAATTTATTTGTTGTGATGCTTTTACTAATTATGATTTGGTGACTAACATTCTACAAGGTTCACTTCCTTTTAACATATCACGTTTTTGTTTGCTATTTTCACAAAAATACCACCCATGAAAATGTTAATACTATTCAAAGTTCTTTCTGCAGGTTACCACGGTAAAGCACACCGGGCTACGCCGTGAAATATTGTCAATCATGCTGGCATACTCTATTCTTGGGACTTTTTTGTATTTGGGCTGTGATTGCGCCTTCCGTGTCAGGAATAATCAGGGAATTGTTTTACGATATATTAGTTCATATCTAGATGTTACACTTTTAAGCTGATTCAGGATCACACCTCCTATTAATGAGACGATAACACCAAAGTGTCCCTGCATATACTTGAACAGCAATAAGACAAAGACTGTTGGACAATAATGAGTGTCACTGTGTGAACAAGTCGGGGATGAAATAAAATTTATTTCTACCAAATATAGTTGAATTTCATTCGTGGCATTTGTGGCTGGGTTACAATTCAATCATTTCGTAAAATATTAAAATCGTAACATAATAGAGAGAGCATCACATAGCAAACGGATAATTTTGATATCTGCTCAGTCAACTTAGTTTATCCCAAACAAGGCAAGTTGCCCTAGTAGACGTAAGAAGCTACTGAGAATTATGGTAAAAGTTTAGGGGGTCATCCCTAATTGGG
Source organism: Sepiola atlantica (assembly GCA_963556195.1). Taxonomy (NCBI): domain Eukaryota; kingdom Metazoa; phylum Mollusca; class Cephalopoda; order Sepiida; family Sepiolidae; genus Sepiola; species Sepiola atlantica. The sequence continues at coordinate 160,077,414 of OY744523.1, forward strand.
AGCTGTTCAGCGAGATGTTTGTTCACATTAGGTTTAAAAATGGTGTGAGCAGATTTAGGATTGTAGGTTTATTTAAGTTAGTGCGAGGATATTCAGGGAATTTACAAGGAGAAAGGTGTCTACGTCATTAATGTTGGTTTTAAGCCCCTAGATAATTGTTAATGCTAGCCTTAAGGGCGGAGGCGAAGATGGTTTTGTATGAGTGTCTGGTTTATGCTTATTTTTTTTTATACAACTACAATGATTAGAAATTAGGAACACTTCATACAAGTCTTGGACACTTTAGTTTTGAATCTGCAAAATAAAATGTTTGACTTTAAAACGAAATGCATCCCTTATTTACTTAACACTTACTTAAATCTGCTTAAATTTACTTCTGTCGGTTGAGACTAATGACATTAATTATAAACTTCGTACTATTGTTCGATAAATGTCATTTCGTCAAACACTATTTATTGATTAGAACATTCTACTTTTCAATTAAAACAAAACTCACCTTTTATATACGTATATAAAACAAATAAACTCTGTAAGTACGAAGTGTATTCAGATCGGAATGAAAGTAATATATGACCCTTATTCATAAACCAAGTTGATTCCATGACATGGTCTATTTTATTTGAATATTTTATAATAACATTTTCAAAATGAAGCACTGAAATTAGTGACGATGGTTTTATAAAATTCAAGTGTTGAAAAGTTGCGTATGTCTACCGGAGTCAATCACTTATGCTCGAAAACATATAAGACATTTAGACATGTACAATTTGCGAAATTTATTTCGCGTCTGCAATCTTCAGGGAAAGTGAGAAATGTTGAAAGGAAAAAGCTGATGATGTTATAATTAGCGATAAATTATTTCGTCTCAGCTATGTGCCAGTTTAGTCTTACTCAGCTACTCGGACATATTTTTAAATAAATTAAGTCTACACACTTTCCCAAATAGAAACAGAAAATCTACCTTTTTAATTAGAAATGAAAGTAGCCCTTGCAATTCGAAAATAGACCTTAACGTCTAGTAATTAGCGAAATAAACATTTACACAATACTTAGCGCATCGCGATAATCGCACAATATGTATCGGGACCATCTATCTTAGAAACAATGAAATATAAGGTATCTTCTCAATGGCTAGAATAAATTCAATAATAATATTAAGACAAAGTCGTTTTGTTGTCAATGGTTACATTGATTAAAAACTTAGTAATAATGAGTAAATATTCACATCAGCCAATGAAAACGTAACGTGGTGTTTACGAATACTTAAGTTAAATGCAAACACACATCTAATAAACCAACACGAAACATATTTGCCGTGATCAATTATCCCTGCCCAATAGGTTTATTACCATTACAAAATCTGTAGTAATACGTCTTCGTAATTCATCAAATACATTAGAATATAACAACATATCGTACCAATAAACCGGTATTGTCCGGGCCTTACGCCGGTCTATCGGTTGTCCGTCCTGTGAAGTTCTAGGGGGGTGCACCCTACCAGGCTTGGCCTTCTCACCCTTTGAGAGAGGGTTAGTTTATTACTAATCGCCTGAGGCGCCCCTACCGGGGAATTCCGACGAGGCTGCCCAGACAATTTTTAAATGGCCAGAGTGCTAAAATTCTCAAGCGCTGTTTTTTCCCCACTTTCCCGACCTTGTGTCACATCTGACCTTGTGGGAGGAAGATAAGTAGAATCACAAAATATCGTAGCAAATCATTTAAAATTGTTTTCTTTTCAATGAGAAAAAGGGCGTAAACCGATTTCAAGAGTACGTTTCAGTTTTACCCCGTTTTTTTTTTGCATTACGCCGTTTTAAAGTAACATCGATATATAATAATTATCATCTTAACATACATGTACTTCTATACTTAATATACTATCTGTGCTTTCGAAACTTGTGTTTGCTTTGGTCTAACATCTGCTTGTGTATTCGACACACAATCAGTATCATCTTTTCCTCCTTTTTTAGTTACTCAGTTCAGGATACGTATCTTTTAATTACGTTTTCACATCAATGTTTTTTTTTATATACGTCAATACGTGTTACTGCGGTTTTAGTATTATTCGTCTGGTCCAGTAGTGTGAGAGGGTATGATAAATATGCAATTGGAGCGACCCGTAATCATAGAAATGTTTCATTGATTATTACATGTATATATATATATATATATATATATATATATATATATATATATATATATTTAAGTTTTCAGTATATTTCTGTTTAGTTCCTTCTCTATCTTGCTAGAAACTAATCGGAAGTATCCATATATATATATATATATATATATATATATATATATATATATCAAAATGGCGGATAAGTTTGATCGCACACGTGTGAGTGTTTGCTCTAAACTTTTTTGTTTGTTTTGTTTTTTATTTTCACCTTAAAATGAAACTGATGTATGATGTGGGTGTTTTTCAAGACACTCTAATCTAAGAACTCTTTTATTATTTGTGAACTTTTTCTGATGATTTTGTAGTGTTGCAGAGACGATATTGCCATACAAATGTTGTTTAGCACAAAAAAAAATGGAACGGACCGTTAAATATATCTCACAGATATTTGGAATTTTGGAAAAGAAGGGTGAAGGTGATCCGACGTAATGGGAAAATGAATAAGGAAAACCAAAAAGGGATGTTTTTTTATGTGTACATCAACGTTTCGTCTTTATTTATAAGACTTCATCAGGATGATAATATAAAGAAAAATGTCATGCAAGCACGTGCACATATAGGGTTTACATGATGGGAAGAAGGGGGGAAAGTAGTAGCCACTACTGAACCGAAACCTTCCAACCTATTTTTTTAGACATAAAAACATCCCTTTTTGGTTTTCCTTTTTCATTTTCCCATATATATATATATATATATATATATATATATATATATATATATATATATATATATATATATATATATATATATATGTATACTAAACACTGTTTTGACACAATAAACTACAAGTTCAGGATCTAAAAATAAACAAAATTGTATTCTTAAACGATTTTATAATTAATATGAGTTTATATTGAATTCTGACCAATATTTTGTAGTTATTTATTTATAAATAAAGGTTAAGGGAGATAACACTCTTACATGCGAAGCTCGATCTCTTTTCACGCCTAAAAACAAAAACATATTTAATAGGAGACATTTCTTAAGTAAATATAAATTCAAGGTTATCATTGTTATATTGTCTCTCTCTTCGATTTTTCTAATAAGCGATTGACCAACAGAGTTTTAGTGAAACAATAAATGCCAACATTTTTACGCGCTCTAACTCAACTATTTATTTAAAAAAATTAGCAACCTTATTTTAATTTGTCATAACACATTGCAATATTTATTGATTACTATCTCTTTTGACATCTGACTCTTAAATACAGATGTCATATACTCATAAATACTTCTGGAGCTGAATGACGGTATTTTAATTTTGACTTAACTTAAAAGGAGTAGAACTTCACATTCGAACGTTTTTAAAGGTGAAACCTCTTCTGTACTATATAAGGAAGTTCATAACCCAAACAATGTTGATCTGCTGTAAAAGAGATGAACAACAGTAAACCATCAGAACTCATCTATTCGAATGTGTTGCCCCATTTCTGCCTATTTGACAACGTGCCTTTCGAATAGTGATGTAAAAATTGCGCAACCAAAATCTCACCCTCCACCGATATGTAATACATCCAGGAAGATTCGAAACAATGATCGCTTAAGCAGAGAAAGACTGGTAATAATTCCGTGTTTTCCATCAACCTTATAGTTTCACCTCGATTCATTCATTTCAAAAAAATTATTAATTCAATGTGCTGCATTGTCCATGACGCAACTCAAACGCAGCAAGCACCGGCGGTAACCATTGCGAATTCAAACTGTTATAAATATAATAACCATGTGTTAGTGTGGAGAAATAGTATTTCTGATTCCTCCTCATTACATGTATGAAAACCCACGCGATTCATCAAATTAAGAGAATTTCCTCTTCAGTATTGTAAGGCTGAACACTAACCTGTCGCCTTGCTTAATCTATTAGTATCAACATAAGCAATATGCTCAACCTGTCACGGGACTAGTAGGTGCATTTCGCAAAAGGAAATACTCTAGAGATTATAATGTTGGTTAAAAACTGATCAAGTTTGATGCAGGTTTGATGCAGGTTTGATGCAGGTTTGATGCTTGTGCAAAGGAGAGCTGCGGACGCGAACCCGGAAACGCGCACTCGCGAAAAGTTTTATTTAATATATATATATATATATATATATATATATTAGTACTTCATGTATCCACATAAAATATTATAAGGAGATATAATTTTGTATGGGTCAGTTTTCAGTATTTACATCAACAGTGCTCGATACGTAAGTAGAGCTAGGTAGTAAGCAATAAAATATATATGGCAATCAAGCTACACAGAGGCTCCCGTGTTTCATCCCCGGGAGGAATCGTCAGGCTAAATGTTTATATTCAATAGAGAAGAAAAAAATAAACAAAGTGGAAAATATAACAAAAATAACACTACGAAGAACAAAAATATAAACAATACTAATAGAAATAAACAAAACACTAATAAGAACCACCCGAATTGAAACGAAAAAGTTAGCAATGAAGAGAAAAGATGTAACTGCATAAATCGTAAACTTTGTCCACTACAAAATAAATGCCTAACTAAAAGTGTTGTATACCAAGCAACGATATTTGCCAACGAAAGACCAAATAACAAGAAATAATACGTGGGTATGACATCCCTAGACTTTAAAACCAGATACTATGACCATAAAAGCACATTTAAAAACAAAGAACGTCGAACTAAAACAGCACTAGCTAACCATTATTGGGAGCTCAAAGAAAATGGACACTCACCAATAATTGAATGGAAAATAGTAAGACCGGCCGGTACATGTAGAAACTTAGACGACCCGTGTAGATTATGCCTGAATGAAAAATACGAAATCCTAAATTTTAAAGATCCTCGAAACCTATTAAACTCTAGAAGTGAAATAGCAAACAGCTGTTTACATAGAAATAAATTTACCTTAGCATGATATATGATAAATAAAATAAATAAATAAATAAAAATAAATGAATAAATAAATAAAAAACTGAATTAGTTAAAATCTAAAACCTTAAATAGAAATACAAGAAACCACGTGTTAAAATAAATTCGCCCACTGTATTGACAAAACAAAAGAATATAAGAAAATCCATTGTTAACAAAAATAGGAGCGTCACCAACAATGCCTCTGTTCCAACGAATCCCAACGATTGGCTGAGGGAACAACAAAGAATCTGATTGGTTAACTAGCAAGCCATGTATATAAAAACACCTGACAAAAATAACTCCATGCATTTAGCCTGACGATTCCCCCCGGGGATAAAACACGGGAGCCTCTGTGTAGCTTGATTGCCATATATATTTTTTATTGCTTACTATATATATATATATATATATATATATATATATATATATATATATATATATATATATATATATAGTGTTATAATGGAATAATTCCAGGAAGAAATCCGGGTAAGAAAGCTCAATGTGGTAAAGAGAGCAATAATAACGTAAAATATAATAACACGAAATTACATGATTGTCGATGCAATAATTTATTTCAACCATGCGGTTTTATTCAAGCATCCAACTTGACAATTACATTTTTGAGACTGATAGAAAACTGAATTTATCCTCGACACTTCAAACACAATCAGAGAGAGTGGTGGTCGCAGCCAGTCTGAATACCTATTACAGAGCGAGTAGGAATTAACATCTTATATTTAACTAAAGCAATCGAAAGGGATCTTATGTTTTTTTTTGTTTATTTTTATTAAAATAATAACGTCTGAGTTAAGCGCACATATTCTTTCTACATATCCGACCTGGTGACATTTAACGTTCATACGCCTCCATACACACGCACACATATACCTATTCTTAACATCACACACACACAATTTTTGGCTAGCCCGAAATTCAGTTTTCGGCCCGGCAGGAGGAAGGAGGAAGAGAGATAAGACATTAACACACGTTAGCGTGTCATCAGCCGATTGACACTTCTCGTGCGCCCATTCTATCTAGATCCGCGTGCCAGAATCAATTTGAAAACTAAAAATTATTTAAGATTATATTCCAAATGTAATATTGTAATACTCTGAGTTTCACAAATTCATCTTACATTAGTTTTATAATCTATGGAAGCCTATAATTATAGCCTAATTCCAATCTAATATTGTCTAGTGATAATATTATACACTTAATTTAATTCGCTATCTTATTTTAAGTAAATAATCAGAATAAACGAATATCTCAAAGTACAATTATATATGCATACATCCCCACATATACACACACCTATCTTTACACACACATATATATATACATATATATACACACACATATATATATACACATATATACATATATATATATATATACACATACACACATACACACACATACATATATATACATGCACACCCATACCTACTACCTTGAATTAAAAAATTTTAAGACATCGAGGATAAATGTGTTTCGTCTTTACTTATCTTATCAATATATGTTTATATTTAATTAAACTCTTACCCCGGTTATTTAAAACTTTCCAGGCCGTATGCATTATTTTATATATGTGTATGTATATACAATTTAAAACTTTCCAGGCCGTGTATAATATTATCACTAGACAATATTAGATTGGAATTAGGCTATAATTATAGGCTTCCATAGATTATAAAACTAATGTAAGATGAATTTGTGAAACTCAGAGTATTACAATATTACATTTGGAATATAATCTTAAATAATTTTCGTTTTCAAATTGATTCTGGCACGCGGATCTAGATAGAATGGGGGCACGAGAAGTGTCAATCGGCTGATGACACGCTAACGTGTGTTAATGTCTTATCTCTCTTCCTCCTTCCTCCTGCCGGGCCGAAAACTGAATTTCGGGCTAGCCAAAAATTGTGTGTGTGTGATGTTAAGAATAGGTATATGTGTGCGTGTGTATGGAGGCGTATGAACGTTAAATGTCACCAGGTCGGATATGTAGAAAGAATATGTTCGCTTGACTCAGACGTTATTATTTTAATAAAAATAAACAAAAAAAACCATAAGATCCCTTTCGATTGCTTTAGTTAAATATAAGATGTTAATTCCTACTCGCTCTGTAATAGGTATTCAGACTGGCTGCGACCATCACTCTCTCTGATTGTGTTTCAAGTGTTCAGGATAAATTCAGTTTTCTATCAGTCTCAAAAATGTAATTGTCAAGTTGGATGCTTGAATAAAACCGCAAAGTTGAAATAAATTATTGCATCGACAATCATGTAATTTCGTGTTATTATATTTTACGTTATATATATATATATATATATATATATATATTTAAAGAGGAAACGGCAGCGGGCGGCTTTGCCGTGGCTCATTAGCATGTGTGAGTTGTCGCTGCTATAAGGAGCACGACATAACGTGATTTTGGAAGATTCGTTTGCAGGTGAGTGCGATGAAATGAAGAAGAAAAAGTAGAAGAAGAAGAAGAAGAAGAAGAGGAATAAATATCTGCATCTATTTTTGTGAAACGTTGTATTGACTCGTTCAAGGAAGTGAACAGAAGAAGAAAGTGCCGCATTATTTTGACGAACCGTTGCATTTACTCGTTCAAAGTTGCCTTCAACTTTATCATGTCCTACTACACTTACTACTGTAACTACTACTACTACTACTACTACTACTACTACTAGTGATATCAAGAGCATAGTATTAGTTCTACCACTATAACAACTAATAATAGTAAGAAAGATAGAAAAAGTATTACGAAAATACTTCGTATGTGTATAAACTTCACTAAAAACATTCAAGCCCCAAAATATATGTAGAGACATTTTTGAGGTAGGTAAGTTAGCAACGTTTAAATGACGTCTTGTTTTAATTCTGTAGAATTGTTTATATACCAACTTTCTTGGACATCAGAAGCCAACAGGGAATGTCAATATATAGAAAACCGAAACTGGGGTGGGGTTTTGTTAAGTGATAATTAATCTGGCTTTCAAGGAGCATAGACATATATGAACTAATATGGGTTCGTACATGAGGGCAGTTCTGGATCATCTAGGTTTCGACTGATACCTCATTGCCGTGACTGTTTTAAAGATTGCAGAATCAAATGACAGCTATTTAAAGATTAGAAGAATCGATTTTTTCATCGATTTCACTCAGCGAGAAATAGTTTTGCTTGATGAATTTGATTTTTGTTCCTCAAGTAAGTCCAACCAGAATCGTTCATCATCACAGGACGATCAATAGACGACCAGCATGGACACGGCGTGCGGAACTATCCTAATAGATACCCAATAGGATAAAGACGACACCCTCCAGTAGACAAAGCTTGACACATGTTAATTTAATGTCAAATACATTTTCACACTCATAATGCAATTTGATGGACGCATTATGGGCGATTATATTAAGGCAGATAAAATGGCTGAGTGACAATTATCAAAGCAAACGTCAATTCACTGCGATATAATTTATATTAAAAGGGACCAGTAAACACACACACGCACACAAAATGAAAAATAAGACAATACAGGAACAAATCATCAAAAAAAGAGACCTTTTATCGGTTTCGTTCACATCAGTCTAATAACCAATTAAATATAGGGATCAAACTCACACCAATTTCACCAAAAAATCCTTTTTTTATTTGCAGCAAACAATTGTTTCAGCCTACCACCAAGATATATATAATACTGTTTCAAATGTTCAGAGCATTCATTTTGTAAGGAGGCTATCTTCAATGCTCGTATGAAAATGGAAGTAGTAATCCAGACTCCAATCCGTAATCAATTATTTTAAAAACTGTTTTCTTTCTCTATGTGTTCTGCAAAAAAAATGATTTCGTGGTAAATTTGGAGTGAGTTTGTTTAAAATACCATTAAAAGAGTTTCTATTAAAATTCTAATCTAGTACTGTTAGGCTATTAAAAAAACTTTGTGTTATAAAATGTATACTTGAAATGTTTATCAATTTAAATATTAATACACACACACACACACACACATATATATATATATATATATATATATATATATATATATATATATATATATATATATATATATATATATATATATAAATCTTTTAAATCCTTCGATACAGTCTTTTTTCAGAGAAGGCGAAACCGGTCCGTTGGCGTTCTTTTTCTTGATTAACTTTTAATCATGAACGATAAAATTCGTCTTCCCTTCGTGCTTGCGATACTATATATATATATATATATATATATATATATATATATATATATATATTTTTGTGTACATGTAAATATATATATATATATATATATATATGTGTACATATAAAAATATATATGTGTGTACATATATATATATATATATATATAATTTTCATATTTTTCAAATATTTGAACTTTGGTTTTTTCGAAAACAAACTTATCTATCTGTATTTCTCCTCTGATGATAAGATTTCGATCTTTGAAAAGCCTTGGCTCAAGGAAAGAATAATAAACACTAGTTTATTACTGAATACACCTTGCATAGAACAATTGAAATTTGAAATAAATTTGGACAATCGTCGCATATTTATCACTCTTATTTTTTCTCTCTCTCTCTCTCTCTCTCTCTCTCTCTCTCTCTCTCTCTCTATATATATATATATATATATATATATATATATATATATAAATATATATATATATATATATATATATAGAGAGAGAGGGAGAAAGATAGATAGATAGATAGATAGGTATTTCAAATGCTAATTTCTGTTTCCCGAGACTCACTATCTACCCGTTGTATAGGAATATTTCGAGAACACTTAGTAGCGAATATCAGATGTACATGCATGGGACATAGTTGTATTTCAGATGCAATTTTATGAGGCCTAAAGGCACTTGTTACGAGATATAATTCATTTGCCTGTCACATTTCATCAGAACTATTTCATCGAAATCGGCTTCCGACGTAAGCGGATGATTTATCCCGTTTTGCATTTGATTGGATGAACACTGAATTCCAAGAGGCGTTCACGTGTTTCCATCCCAGAGATTATCTGCATATTTCTTTGCTTTACTTTCAAGAGAAGAGTCGGTTAATGCAAGAACTGGAGATTTATGTGTCTACACCAGGGTTGCTCCTTTGCGAACGATGAACACTTGCCTAGGCAATTTGTTTACAACGAGGAGTCGGACATGATATAGTATTCGATAAAATAGAACGTTCTTAATACTGCAGAACACACTGTAATCTTGTAAGCTAACAGTGTCGACTGAAAGACCAGATATTGTAAATGTGTTCCGGAAGAGAACACAATATCTTCAAATACTATAATAGAAGTTAATGATATTATAGAATTTAATGATATCATAGAATTTAATAATATCATAGAATATAATGATATTATAGAATTTATTAATATCATTGAATATAATGATATTATAGAATATAATGATATTATAGAATTCAATGATATTATAGAATTTAATGAGATCATAGAATATAATGATATTATAGAATTTAATAATATCATAGAATATAATGATATTATAGAATTTAATGATATTATAGAATTTAATGATATCATAGAATATAATGATATTATAGAATATAATGATATTATAGAATTTAATGATATCATATAATTTAATGATATTATAGAATTTAATGATATTATAGAATATAATGATATTATACAATTTAATGATATCATAGAATTTAATGATATTATAGAATTTAATGATATCATAGAATGCAATGATAGTATAGAATTTAATGATATCATAGAATATAATGATATTATAGAATTTAATGATATTATAGAATTTAATGATATCATAGAATAAAATGATATCATAGAATATAATGATATTATAGAATTTAAGGATATTATAGAATTTAATGATATTATAGAATATAATGATATTATAGAATTTAATGATATCATAGAATTTAATGATATTATAGAATTTTATGATATTATAGAATTTAATGATATAGAATTTAATGATATTATAGAATTTAATGATATTATAGAATATAATGATAGTATAGAATTTAATGATATTATAGAATTAAATAATATCATAGAATATAATGATATTATAGAATTTAATATCATAGAATATAATAGTATCATAGAATCTAATGATATTATAGAATTTAATGATATTATAGAATTATATGATATTATTTAATATAAATATCATAGAATTTCATTATATTATAGAATATAATGATATCATAGAATATAATGATATCATAGAATATAATGATATCATAGAATATAATGATATAGAATTTAATGGTATTATAGAATATAATGATATTATAGAATATAATGATATTATAGAATTTAATGAATGTAAGCAATCAGATGGCAAACAAAAAAGGTTTAATATTAAGATAAGAAAATGTAATTATTTTTAAAACAGAATATTTAAAAAAATAGAACTAATTGTATATTTGGCACACCAACTAGAAATGTCGATTAATACTAATCCTGAAAAGAGATAATGTTTATATGAACATTCTATTATTAAAAGACGAATAGTTATGGATATCATTTGTGTTTTTTTATCGACGGGATAACATAAACACTAATAATGTTCCTAATATTTTATTTAGCAAAGTAGATTAGTTATATTTTAAAGAAATACACACACTCATATACATATATATTTAATGTAATACAGAATAAATGGTCGTTATTTGTCGATATCACTCATTTTCGAGGAAGTTAAAAATAGACGGTTACGTTGCAGTATGACATACTCCGACAACGTTCGTTGATTACTATCCAGACAGTCTTTGTGTATGTGCCTACCTTTGAATAACTAGAACTTACATCCCCTTTTTGACGTGGTAATGTCTCTTACCCATTTGGTGTTGACGCTTGCTTGCAGAGTCAAGGTGATCCTGTAACCGGGTTCGAACCTTACGACCGTCTGGGATTATAATTCCCTACACTGATAAAAGCGAAAAGTTGAAATTGTGGCGTAAGTAGGTTATAATGATTTAATAATGATTAGTATTAGTATATATATATATATATATATATATATATATATATATATATATATATATATATATATATATATATATATATATATATATATATATATATATCAACTATACATTAAAGTGTATTTTGGGTTTACACGTGTGTCGTCAATCTGGGATGCCGAATATGTGGTATAAACCGGCTGGTAGGAAAATTTCGAATGTTAAGTACCGTTCAGTAGGCGGAGACTCTTGAACAGGGCCCAAGTGTCGACCTGTCCACAAAAGACGGTTTCAATCTCAAATCGATGAAATCCGGTCACACAAAAACAACATAGTCTTTAAATAATAAAAGACTATATATATATATATATATATATATATATATATATATATATATATATATATATATATATATATATATATATATATAACTCTAACACACACTAATATATATATATATATATATATATATATATATATATATGTGTGTTTGTGTGTGTTACAAACTATGTTTAAAGAAACAAGATGTTACAGACAATAAAGAAACAACATATTTATAGGAAACATCTAGAAATTAAAATTAAATGCTTCCAGCATAGATTAATAACAGAACAATGGTCGACAGGCCATCAACACCGTCGAAGAAGCAATGTGAAAGCATATAGCTGTGTGAGAAACACTGTTTCAGATGGGGATATTCTATCATCTTCTCCGTCTGCGTCTAAAAATTCGTGGGTTAAACAAGGTCACATTCAAGGCTCGTTTACTCAAGTACATTCTCAAGTGAATACCCCTCTTTGATTATGGAAATTCCGGCTCTCGGTCGTACACAGCTCATCCCTAACGCCGCTATTTAAATCTATACATATATTGTGTAACTCACGTTTTGTCCAGCTATTTATCGTTTTCCTCAAATGTTTATAGGTGTATATAAAAATGCACCCACATATATCAGTCATTCATATCTACCTATATTTCCGTGTTTCTAACTTTTGAACGTTTCGATGCCCGGCTCTCTATCTCTCTTTTCTTCTTAATACACATATATATATATATATATATATATATATATATATATATACAAATATATATATGGATATAAATATATATATGCGTATATATATATATATATATATATATATATATATATATATATTTATACATATATTCGTTGAGGTTACACGCTCGACTGCAGACAGTGTGGTTCCAGGTTCGAATCTAATGAAAAGCTACGCTGAAGGTCGGTAGACCGTGACACAAATGTGTACGTACGACCTGTAATAGGGTGGACTAATTGCATATCTATAAAACATGATACATGTACTTAAGAAGTCAAAAATACGACGGCGATAATCGCTAAAAAAAAAAAACAAACGCATCTATCTACCGATCTCGATTTCTCTCGCTATATATATATATATATATATATATATATATATATATATAAGTAAATAATTTTCCGAAGTCATGGATATCCTCTTTACGAGTATCGATGCAGGAGCTTATAGTGGAGGGAGTGTTGCGAAATGTCTGAACGGACCGATCATTGGATCGAAATTTCTTGCATAGATAGAAGGATTACATATAGAATCATACATTTCCTCAAAGGTATTACTAAAGTTAATGCAGTTGCTACGACACAACTGGAGCCCGACACTTCGTGTCTATAATCCGCACTTGTAACCATTCACCCCGCCACTTATATCATATATATATATATATATATATATATATATATATATATATATATATGTGTGTGTTTTTCGTTCAAGTTTTAAGTATTGCATGGAAAGTTTATAAAATTGAAATAAAAGCCAAATTAGCAATACAAGATTAATTTATTATTTTTTTTTTTTTCTTACATTAATCCTATCGATTACGGAATAAAATTCCTTCTTCAGGGGTGACCAGTATTGAGTCATTTTTTTTTTTTTTTTTCATCAAAAAACAAGAATAAAGAAACTTATTTCTTTGTTAATATGATAAACGTCTTAGATGGTACGACGTCAACGCCTTGATGTTATGAAATGGCGGTAGGATTCAAAACCGGTGACGAACGAGAGATGCGTTGGCACGCTGTCGAGTAATGTGTGTGTTTTTCGTTCAAGTTTTAAGTATTGCATGGAAAGTTTATAAAATTGAAATAAAAGCCAAATTAGCAATACAAGATTAATTTATTATTTTTTTTTTTTCTTACATTAATCCTATCGATTACGGAATAAAATTCCTTCTTCAGGGATGACCAGTATTGAGTCATTTTTTTTTTTTTTTTTCATCAAAAAACAAGAATAAAGAAACTTATTTCTTTGTTAATATGATAAACGTCTTAGATGGTACGACGTCAACGCCTTGATGTTATGAAATGGCGGTAGGATTCAAAACCGGTGACGAACGAGAGATGCGTTGGCACGCTGTCGAGTAATGTGTGTGTTTTTCGTTCAAGTTTTAAGTATTGCATGGAAAGTTTATAAAATTGAAATAAAAGCCAAATTAGCAATACAAGATTAATTTATTATTTTTTTTTTTTTTCTTACATTAATCCTATCGATTACGGAATAAAATTCCTTCTTCAGGGGTGACCAGTATTGAGTCATTTTTTTTTTTTTTTTTTCATCAAAAAACAAGAATAAAGAAACTTATTTCTTTGTTAATATGATAAACGTCTTAGATGGTACGACGTCAACGCCTTGATGTTATGAAATGGCGGTAGGATTCAAAACCGGTGACGAACGAGAGATGCGTTGGCACGCTGTCGAGTAATGTGTGTGTTTTTCGTTCAAGTTTTAAGTATTGCATGGAAAGTTTATAAAATTGAAATAAAAGCCAAATTAGCAATACAAGATTAATTTATTATTTTTTTTTTTTCTTACATTAATCCTATCGATTACGGAATAAAATTCCTTCTTCAGGGGTGACCAGTATTGAGTCATTTTTTTTTTTTTTTTCATCAAAAAACAAGAATAAAGAAACTTATTTCTTTGTTAATATGATAAACGTCTTAGATGGTACGACGTCAACGCCTTGATGTTATGAAATGGCGGTAGGATTCAAAACCGGTGACGAACGAGAGATGCGTTGGCACGCTGTCGAGTAATGTGTGTGTTTTTCATTCAAGTTTTAAGTATTGCATGGAAAGTTTATAAAATTGAAATAAAAGCCAAATTAGCAATACAAGATTAATTTATTATTTTTTTTTTTTTCTTACATTAATCCTATCGATTACGGAATAAAATTCCTTCTTCAGGGGTGACCAGTATTGAGTCATTTTTTTTTTTTTTTTCATCAAAAAACAAGAATAAAGAAACTTATTTATAAATAAGTTTCGGGATTTTACCTCGTGCAACACATGAAATTCGAATACCATGTGCTTATAAAACTGAAAGGTTTGAAAAAAAAACTCCATACTATAAAAAACTGTTTTCGTGTCTGATATAGTCAAACGTATTTTGCGAACAATATATATATATATATAATATTAATTATTAAAAATATGAACGCCATACAATGCATTTTGATTGTATTAACTTTCAATAAAATTTTCTAAGATATACTTCATCATCAGAATTTAAAATATAATAATAATAAAAAAGATATATTAATTACCCTTTTTTTTCTTTTTTTCTCATCGTTTTTTTGTGTGTTTTCAATTCGTCTGTTGTTGAAGCGAATGTGGGATGAGGGTCTCTTGATTCAAGGACATGGCACGTGGCGGTGCAAATTGAATTAGGAATAGTGTGCTATTTTAGAAAGCATTGCTTTCTAAATATGAATTATTAAAAATAAGAACGTCATTGGCGTTCTTATTTTTAATAATTCATATTACCATATAAACAATGCTTTCTAAACAAGAACACCTTCTCTAATATATATGTATATATATCATATGTGAATCTTTATGAAGTCAAATTAAATGACAGAAAATGCTCAATATATATTTAGATTAGGCTGTATAGCAATGATTAGTACATTTATCATATCTTTAATCTTATCTGTAATTATGCTCGCTTGAATTCTAGTGTTAGTAAACTGATTCATATACCCTATACTCGTCGTGCTCATTCAGTGCTTTCCTAATTGCGTCACCATTTCTCAAAGCCGAGCGCAACTCGAAGATAAAATTTCATGAGACGGAAATGATTTTTAATCAAAAGATGGAAACAATTATGAGAGTGCTGGCAATGATTCGTTATATGAATTGTTTTTTTGTTATTTATGGAACAGTTTAAACAAGAATTTGCTGACATTACATTTACAAACAGCCAAATAATAATCGGCAGGTAAGCAGTTTCGATGTAGTGTGTTCCAAAAACGGGAATTACTAGCAATAAATCTCTGACTGTGATAATTCCGCCTGACGCCCGGCACATTGAGAAGTAAAGTAAAGAATGTTGCTCTTCATATCTTACAAGGATGAACCAAAGATTAGAGGTCAATCAAACACCTATGAAACTAACGGGAGAGGAAGAGAAAGGGAAAGCAGAGCAAGAGAGAGAGAGAGGGACTAGCATTATCTCTCGTGTGTGAAATAGTTGTAGGGAAAAGAAGAGAACACATCCACGTACATTTCTAAATCAATGTTCATACTCTATCAACGCAAGAAAGAGTGTTAGGCACATGGTTGCATTTTGAGTCCAGTACTATTGGAGCAGTAGAATGAGCCAACCAATTTTCCAGCAACCTGAGTGTAGGTGACGGTGGTGCCCTACACCTCACTCCTTCGATCTCCAGAAACTGTATGGTTATTTTGTATGGCACCGACCGATGCAAGTGCCACCGCGGTTTATTTCATTTATAATTATTATCATGATTATTTGGGTTAATACTGTCTCTTATTCCACTTTTATTTTCTAACGATCTCTATCCATCGTATCACTGCGACCAGCGTTTCCACTTTCTGTGAATATCTGAAATAAGGATTGGAATTAGTCACATGGGCGTTAATCTCTCCATAGAAATCACGTTGCCAGGATTTCCAGTTATGACGAGGATTCATTAGTTTCATGCTGAGCAGGATGCTTGACCTGAACTAAAAGGTAACCAAGGTAAACTGCGTCGAACATAATCTATGGACGATAATCATCATTAATAACGTCTTTAACGGCTTTTCCGGTGATCTGGATAATTGGGGTTTTAGTTAAAATAGTTGTTACGGTCGTTCTGGTGGTGGCGGTGCTGGTAAGAGGTGGAAAACCACTTGACTAAAGTGTTTAAGACATGCGTTTCTTACTGGAGATTAACTATAGCTGGTGTTTGTCTTTGAGACTATGAAGAATTCCCGACTTAATTATATGAACCCGTTGCTGGGAGGCCGTACAGTGTTTTTACAGGGCTGTTCGACTAGAATAGCTGTTTTACAATTTTAATCAAATCTCAAATTATAATCGCACAGAAAGTAAGAACAGATATTCTTATGAAGTGCCCATTAAATCCGTGCGTGTTACAATGAACACGCAATTTTTAATTAGGAGTGACACACGGACGAATAAACACAACGTCAAATAAAGATAGGTGGACGAATCTCAAAATGTTATTGCAAATTTATTCATAACAATCATATAAATATACTCTTTAATAGACACTATTAGACGCCTCTGAAAATACTATTTCAAAATAATATTTCTAACTAAAACGTGACAAACCGACGAATAAATACAACTCCTAATAGACATGGACGCGTGTAACCCATGCCATTTCAAATTCAAGCAAGAATGACTTATGAATACACTGGCTTTTGATGCATGGTTTCTTGCTGATGATCGGTCTTACAACTATTTGTTAGGACACAAAATGAAAATACGGCAACTGTAAAGAAATAATTACAATAACAGAAAATTTTTTCAGAAGAAACGAGTAGTGTGTATTTCACCATGGGCTCCAACAATCTCAGAAAGATTGATGTCTGTTGTTCAGCTGACGGCGTTGAAAGAAAAAGTGACGAGGTGTTCTCCATGAGGTGAAAGAACTGGATGTCTCTGATGGTAGCGTGGTGTCTCAGATAGGTCCGATCAATGTAGACATCACTGGCAGCTAGAGTAGCGGCTTCGGCATATCTGTCAAATTATATGCTACAAAAGCAGGGTCGGCAGATATGATGAGGAAGTTTTTGCCAGGACTGCATGAGTTTAAAGGGCGCCACGAAAAAGCTGAATCATCGAGAGGTTCTATAAAGGTCGGAATGCGAGTCATAATATTTTGTAAAATGTAGCCCTGAACAGGGAAGTTGATACGTAGTTTGTATTTGTATTGCTCTAAAAGGCTAGTCTTTATCGTATTAGGCGGACGGTTCATTCAGTTTGAAACCTTAGTTAAAAGTATGTAACCGTCAAACAAGAGGGACTCTATTTACATTAGGAGGTTAGACACAAAGTAAAATTAGGATTGAAAAGCATGCGCAATGGAGATAGTGAAATTTGGCTTCATACATATACTGAGCAACCCCAGTGGCATTCCTGGATAGGAGAGCTCGAGCGATTAGCAATAATTTAACCCTTTTCTCAAAGAGATAAGGTAAGACCTTGAAGGGTGGACCTCCAAGAAGTGTTCATACTTCAGCTCGACGTAAGCTAGGTCACCAACTCGAAAATTTACTGAGACATTGTCGGACTAATTGTCAAGAAAATACATTGACTACTATATACAACACCGTCTCATGCTGTCCAGATCCTGCCTCCTTGTGAGAAAGTTGTTCTTTTTGGGTGAGTAATCGCTTGGTAATATTTGCAATATGGCCGATGACAGCCGCGGTATCACTAGATATACACATCGCGATAATTATTTCCATGAAAATAGTATAATATAACTTTTAAAAAGTGTTAGTTGACAGCATTGCATATCGTGCGAACTAGTTATTTGAACAGCTTGTTTTGATTTTGCGATAAAATGAGCTTGTAACACATGGAATTCGTGGTTTAGAAAATAAAAACAATTTTCTTAATGGTAAAAAGTATGAGGAGCTAACATTTTTTTTGAAATATCGCCATGATTGCTAGTAACAATAGAGATTACGACATACACTACTAGACACTAAACACATGAACAAATGATATTCTAAATTTAAACGTGAGAGATAAGAAAAAAATGATATTTATAATTAAGCCTTAGAGATGCTTAGCCCCTATTGAATGAACTACTAACCTTCTCATCTTTCTCACTGACTTTATTCAGTCTGCGCGTTTATTGATGAACATGCTGTCTTACTGATGAAAATGCTGTCTTACACTTTAATGTGACGAACTGATCGATGCCTCAGAAAATTGTGTTTAGTTAATCACCATTTTCAACAAAGGGAAATGTTTATTACTACAGCTTGTATATTAAACGAATGTGAAACTAAATAAAATATGGTGTCTATTTATTTCTCTTAATTAAGCCATGCCCGAACAGAATCATTGTTGGATGGAAAGTGAAAGATCAAAAAGGTTCTAATTGCTGGATACAACTCACATGTTAGGAAAGAGTACCATTACACTGATTTATAGAAAAATTGAGGCACGCACAAAAATATCCGTTTTTACCTAATTTTGAGGGGATCTGAATTCAAAACTATAATCCGTTTTTACTCATCACCTCTAGTTTTTTTTAGATATGCATAGTGTGCATTTTGTGCATGTACGGTACATAAAGGCGTATACCCATTCAGAGCTACTTCTAATATTGTGAGATATATGGCTTTGCTTAGTTATTATGCACTAAATGTAAGTGATGTCATTAAATTATATATATATATAGTTATATATCAAGACGGAGTTTGGCTATTAAGAAGTTACTAAAGGCTTACAAGGATATGGGGTGCCGAATGTCACTCAGGATTTATTTTCTCCATACCCACCTCAACTTCTTCCCGCCAAACCTTGGAGCAGTGAGTGATGAGCATGGGGAAAGATTCCACCAAGACATTATGAAGATGCAGAGCAACTATCAAGGCAAATGGAACCCCGGCATGGTGGGAAACTTCTGGTAGATGCTCTTGCGTGACATGCCGGAGGCAAAATATGCCAGATCTTCTAAGAAAATACACTTCTAACTGTCTGTAGGACTTTGAATTGTGTAATTATGTCATCCAAGTGTATTTATTCAATCAGTGTTCGTTATCCATCTTGTTTTATCTGTTATAAGCTGCTGCAACTCTTGAAATATACACATTTATTCTCTGTTTATACTAAAATGAGACTATTTAAAAGCCATACGACTAGAGGTTATAGAGCAAAAGTATTTATAAAATTGAATTCAGCACACCCAAATTAGCAAAAAACATATATCCCTATTCTTGCCTCAGACCAATTTTTTTCTAAACCAGTGTTATTAGTCACTTTAGTAGGCAAGGGAGTGTACAGGGTGTGTGGGAAGAAGTCTTCAGTAATTCGCAATTCTTCGAATCGCCCGCACTGAGGATCAAACCTTCAGATGACTGTCACTTAGAATTGAATTGTACTTAGTACTATATTCCACGCACCACGGTCATTGCGGGTTCAATCCTCAGTGCGGGCGATACGAAGAATTGCGAATTACTGAAGACTTTTTCCCAGTCATGGCAGATGGAACAAGTGCATGCTATCCCCGTGTATTTAATAAATGGTTCCGTTCGAAATTCCGTCCAGATTTCCGAGTTCGACAGAAAGATTCTCGAATTCGACATAAAAATTCCCAAGTTCGACAAAGTACACCTGAAGAAGGTCGAAGGTTACATCGACCGAAACGTTGTGATGAGCACAGTAGTCTAAATATTCCAAATTCTACAAATTGTCAACCCTCATCTAAAAAATTCCGAAACATAATTCATTTTATTACATCGAGAAACTTAAAAAGTAGTTTTATTACATCACGTTCTTTTTCACATTTATTTACTTGTTCAGTCTTGTATTGCTACTATTTTATTGGGTGCTTTTAAGCTCTAAATTCAATACATTGCACCTCTTTCCTTTTTCTATTTTTTTATAGTTTTTGTTTAATAATTCTCGTACAATAGCTTTTTCGCATGCCCAGTTTCCCGTCCTCCCTGATACTTAGTTTTTTCACCTTCAAGCACGAATTCATATCTTCATTATATCATTACTTTCTCTCTGTGTTACAATCATATGTCTATACTCTCCCGTTACAAAATGTTTCCCATCCGTTTCACGGTTTCGTTCAAATTCTACGCTTCATGTATCACGCCTTCATCGCTTTTCCCTGCTGACACAAAATGTATATATGTAAAATAAACAAATATGTATTGCCCAAAACGCAAGAAAATTGATGGTATATGTATAATTTTGACTTTCCAATAACCGAAATATCCGATGGGCGAGCTGTTAAGCAAACATCAGCCTTTAGCAATTTGATACTTACAAAATGTCCGTTAAAAAGATAAACTGATAAAAACACTAACTGTTTCTCAGTTTCTAGTCTAATTAGAGTAAAACAATATTTTAAGACGCAAACTATAATTATTGGTAAATTATTATTTACTTAATAAAAACAGTAATTTATATCCTTTTTTTTCCTATGAGCAGTTTGCTGAGGTAATTTTCAATATTTTTTCATTACAAGTTGAGTAGACGTGAAAAAGAGTAAAAACCCCATGATGTCCTTTCCATGACTGATTAAATGACTGTATGTTGGTGCAGTCGAGGAAACACTGAACAGTGAAGGAAATCCAAAGGAAGGCGATTCGAGGACATAAGCAATTAGATCAAAAAGCTGTTCGTCATTTCCCGAGTGCCCAACATTCAATCTTTTCTCTCTAACAATCACAGGTGACATGAATTAGAAAGATTACGTAGAATATACTACGAAGTCAACTGCAAAGATTGTGGGCTCCCTCTATTGGGCCGGAAACCCACCCACACCTGTCACTATCCTATATCTCTACAGATCTATCATTCGTCCATGCACCTGAACTGATGCACCAGAAACATGTCGTTTTCTCTTGAACAGAGTCTACAAAAGAGTCTCTAACCTAATCAGGGTCACACTGTCTACGAACCCCCACCCCTGTCGCATCACCACAGTGTTGCATCCCTATGCGTGTTTTGCAAGTACTTACACAGAATTTGCTATGAGGAAGTAGCTGCACTATTGCCCCTTAAACAGTAATAGCCCTGAAAAACCTGACAGGCAGCAACATTTCACCCATTCATTGTAGAGGTTCTAAAATACCGGAGGGTATTCAGCTCTAATAGCTCTTCCCACGAACTGCTCCCCTTTGGAATTCCGCGTCTGCTCCCTATTTTCTCGATTGTACATACATTTATAAATTAACATGAAATGAGAACAAACATCTCCTGGCACAACCCTCCATGTAGGAAGCCCTATAAAACTTGCTAATAATTCACAGTAACCTTTTACGCCTAGCAGGTAATTGAATATATATATATATATATATATATATATAGTGTGTCAGGTTGTATATAAAAAGAAATCAAATAAAGTGGTCGATCATATAAGAGAGCTAACATAATTTGTTTAATACTGGGCACAGAGATTTACTAAAGATGTCTAAATCTACCCTTTTGGATGAAACCGCGGTACATTTGTGAAATATGTAACATACAGTATTTAAATAAATTATATATATATATATATATATATATTTATATATATATATATATATATATAGCATGAATCATAACTTCGTTGAAAATAATAAAGTGCTTAATCATAACTTCAAGAGTTTATATAAAATATTTTATTTGAAAACTACACATTACAGTGTATGCTGAGTGCACCGGGGTTTAGTCGATATGACTATGCCCGGTCTGCGATAGAAAGTAGGTTATAACAACTTTTAATTAACAGTAATACTAATAGTAGTGTTTTTGCTCTTAGTGTTAATAAAGATACTAAATTTGTTCTTGTACAAAATCTAATAATTGTTCGTAAATGCAAAAAATGTTAAACAGCTAATCACATTTACAAAAAACAAAAAAATAATAATATTACAATAACAAGAAAGTATGAGTAAAAATGACGGAAAATAATTAAAAGTGTATTTTTATTATTATAAAACAATATAAAGAAGTGGAAATTATATAATGTGCATTGTCTGAATATCTCCGGGAATAAAACATATTTAGTTCTACTATTAAAATTAGACTCTCTTTGCAGAATAAACAATAGTAGCTTAATTACAGACTTGAATGACCACTTTTAAATGATTAAATAAGAAACAAGTTATATATTTAAACACATATATATATATATATATATATATATATATATATATATATAGAGAGAGAGAGAGAGAGAGAGAGAGAGAGATAGAAGAAAAAATTGCTCTATCTCGTATATTGAGCTTATCCTTTTCACAATAGGTTCCATATACTATAAGTTATCACTTTGGTTTATTTTGATCCTATATATATATATATATATATATATATATATATATATATATATATATATAAATAATTTATTTTGCAATTCAAGCCTCCAATTAATAATATAAAACTCATGCGCTTAGTTTCTGAAAGACAAAACAAAAAATATTTGCACTAGCATAGGATTGGATTGAAAACGCGACTATTTATTCTATATTCAATATTGATAACTTTATTTGTATAACATATGCCGTCTTAATTTTGCTCGATTCCGATCTGTAGAGATTTTTATTTCATTATATTTATGTGTATAAATATGGAATGGTTAATATAAACTATTAGTTGGTACGCATGTAAGCAGAGTAGCTAAATAATAAAACAAGCAAAACTTCTAGGCAAACAGATATTTTGGTCGTGGAACCGACCTTAATCTATGATAGAAACGTATTTTGTAGAAATATATGTTTGCTTTAGAAATGTGTACGTGTTATTACAGAACTGTTTCTGTTTAGATTCTAATACTCTTACTTCATATATTATCCATTCCATTCTGTGTGAAACTTTATTTAACGTTTTAACGATCCCCACATATATATATATATATATATATATATATATATATATATATATATATATATATATATGTGTGTGTGTGTGTGTGTGTGTATGTGTATGTCTGTCTGTGTGTTTGTGAGTGTACTACTGTGAATAAAAGGCTTCGTAATATGTCGGTGGCTTATAAGCTTTTTTCATGATCTGAAAAGATCAATGGCTGAAGAACAGATACACTTTGTAATATTTACCAAAGCGGGTCGGACTTCCAGGATTTCCGGGAACCTGCAGCAAGTGATAGCCTATGTGATAAATCTATTGTGTTACTTGTGATACAGTAATAGGCTCATACCCACGTAATCGAGCACTCTTATCATATATCTTATTTGGTTTTTATACTGAAGTTACATTACTATGGCAACGCGTACGTGTATTAAGCGACTCATAATAATGCATCATTGGCAAAAGCAGAGAGTAAATACATTGATTTGATTTTCTATAGTTAAGCTTTAGACGAGAATACATTATCTAACATTTTATTTCTATGATTGTACGTCGTGTACTTTTCTCACATGGTATAACATTAGTGTTGAGTTATAACGAGTTTAGTTAATTGTATGATAACAACCTTACAACACGTCAACTAAACTCTCATTTATGTATATTCATGATATATTGTGTTATTTATTGTGTTCTAACATATGTAGGCATTCGCGTCCATTAAAAGTAAAAGTTGGTATCGTGTCTCAGGGATTTTAAATATGCTGTCATATAGTGTTTTTTATTACAATTGTTATAACACTTCTGCAAATTATCAATCCTCATCTGAAAAAAGTCCGAAACAAAGTGATGACTTTTGTTAAACAAGATATGTAATTAGGTTTGTTAATAGAAGCGTTGATTGACCAGACATATCGAAATTACAAAGCCAGAGTGAGTGATAAACATCTATCTGGTGTCGATATAACATTTAAATAAACGGTAGTTATCGAAATACATATGTGGTATTACAGGACGATAGTAGACATTTCACAGAATGTGTACATTAAGAGATTCACGTATACGCAGTTATCTTGAGCCTTGTTTGGCAACAACATTTACGGGTGTGTAAAGTGTTAGACCGGTACAGGGGGTGTCTTTTAAACCGATTTCAGACTACTAGGTGGCAGAATATGATCGAACACAAAGACAATTGAAATTTTACCGTTTAATAACAGAGCATATACGTGTATTAGAAAAAAACAGAAGCAAATCAAACGGGTTATATACATCGAACTTTTCTTCTATGGGTTTCTCTCTACGTTGTAATATTGCACATCACGAAGACGTACGCAGTCGAAAATATCTGTACCCATCAATTATTTATGTTGTATAACTTGTTTCTAGTAATTTATCTCGTCTATAACTAGGATTACACGATTATTCATAGAAGATCATAAACTCGCTTCAAATAGTAAATTTGGACGTACGAGAAAGTAAAAATTAATTATCATTAATATTGACGGTACTTGGCAAACGAAAGGTTTTTTCTTAAGTTGTGTTCACTTTTCTGGTATATATATATATATATATATATATATAACTCTTTCGAGGGAGTCATAATGTGTTATTTATTAACTACAGATATTGAATAGCGCTAAATGAAATTAAATACGACAAACTGCCCATTCCTGTTCCATACACATACACACCACCAATGCAATACTCTAAGCCCCGCCTATTGAGATCTCTTGGCGGCGTGATGATATGGCCGCTGAATTTGCTATTTAGACGTTAATTTACTGTCCCATTAATACAGCAATCCGTGGTGGAAACATCGCTAGACGCTCTGCCTACTTAGTCAAATAGGACTTTCTTATTGTGGTTCGAGTCGTGTGACCGTCAGGTATTGTCTCTTCCCATACTGAATATTGCAGGTTTTTCATGAAACACATGTGTAAATAAGTTAAGTTGAAAAAAGTATACATAAGTAATTATATATATATATATATATATATATATATATATATATATATATATATATATTTGTATGTACAGAGTCTTAATAAAAAATCGAATAATATTAGACGCACTGCAATTATTATCTATAGTGAGGATTTGTTTTAAAACTTATATTATAAGAGAGGAATTAGGAACCACGATAAGAGGAACAAAGATTAATCAATTCGTAACTGTCTTTTTCTCTCTATGAGGATGTTTTTTTAAAGTATTGAGAACAAAATGGGGAGGTAAAACAGTAAATAAAATTTCCAAGACGTCTTTCAATCGACAATTTTTTAGGTAATCGTCGACTACGAGGGGGAATCACATTACAAACGTGGTCAAAAGACCATAAATAATTATCTAGAGTATAAAATATATTGTATATATATATATATATATATATATATATATATATATATATATATATATATATATACATACATATATTGTATTATCATATAAGCATAGCTACTTAGAATCATTCTATATTTTTCTAAATACACTTTATTATTAGAAAATTATTTCTGCTCATTTCGGTAATTTACATTTTCCTGATATACAAAATATAACAAACCCAAACCTGCTGTAGTTAAGCTCAATATATATTAATATATAATTTCATGGTCATTTATGAATAGTAAATAGAAAAAAAAGTAGATTCAAGCGACTATAATATAGCACTATAAACATAGCGTTATTAATATATATATATATATATATATATATATATATATATATATATATATATATATATATAAATAATTATCTACGTTTGTATGAAACTATTCTCGGCTTAATAAACCTCTGTGAGTTCTATTTCTTTCCCTGATTTTTATACAACCAGCATATATAATTGCTAACGCCAATACAAATATGGACATTATTTATGTTATATTTATTTGGTGTTTGAAGATTCATTGGTAATATTATTCCAGTAAACTTGGTGTGGTTCTTGTTTTAATGGCACGTAACCTGGCATCATAAGGAAGCGGATCTTTTAAAATAAGACCGCAGCAAGCGAAATGAAAACACATATTGTGTCAAATCCAAACACAGCTACGAATGTTATGCAAATAGACGAAGGGTAGAGACAACCTGTTCACCGTTAGTTTCAGTATAAGAGTGTCGCAACACATAAGTTCTTTTTTTTTTCTATCCGGTAAAACAACTTCTGCCCATTTGAGGCTGAGCTGGGGATGTCGTGGCAACTTAAGACATCCGTCGTGTTGTTTCTCTTCAGAAATAATCAAAGGTTAAGAGTGACTTAACCACTTGATTCGAGTTAGTTTAGCTATGATGGGTGAAGGTCAGAAGCCGTTCAGATCTTTTCGAAATCAGCTTAAATCATTGATCAAGGTAGAGGATTTCGGGTCAATGAATCTACTCTTAAATACAGTTGATTACAGTTGATATCCGCTCCCTATATATATATATATATATATATATATATATATATATATATATATATATATATATATATATATATATATACATATGTATATATATATGATCGTGCGTGTACACATATATGCACATATAATTATACACATATATATATATATATACGTATGAAACAACTTTTCGATAAATAAGCAAATTATATTTAACTTTTTAATATTATTGTAAGCGCCTTTAATAAAGGAGTAGAACTCTGACACTCTGATTGCACGAAATAATTACATTCGCCTAAGAGTAATGCTATAGTTCCCTCTGCGTTACTGAATACTTTACATATAATTGCCGGTAAGTGTTTGTATAAACACAGTATTTACACGCCTCAATCGCGCTGTTTACCTGCTCTACAAAGATTTGAGTTGCATGTCCCAGGTGGGTTGGTGCGAACCCATTGGAATCTTAAAAAGACGAAACAAGTTTGTCTATAGATTAATACATAACACAAACTATTTTTCATCTGCTGTCTGGAAAAACTAGGTTATTCTGAGTAACTTCAACTCGATGAATTTAAATAAAAAACTCAGTTTTTCTTAATCAAGTGTATATCTTTTGCTTTTGAAATGCATATTCTGTCATGTATTGGCTTATTGTATGATATTTGTTTTAAGCAAGTTTTTATAATTACCAATAAAACTGATCGCTTTTAAGTTACATTTTATAGTTTGAATGAGTCCTGTAGATATTCTCATTAGGACATTCGATTATTATGAAACGCAAACATCAGATGTCCCATGTGGTGCCCCTGCTGATATGTAAGGACAATATATCTACTTAATTTTGTTGTATATGCTTGATTTACATTTGCTTTGATAACTCAATGGGTAAAGTTATGTTTCCAATAGTTTTTCATAACTCTTTAACGTGTTAGTCGCAGATGGCTAGACCCAGTCTTATACCTTAAACAAGTTGTACAATAGACTATATGAACATCAAACTGTAGATGCTTGAATACTTCTCATATGTTATATTTGTGTATGATACATTTTGGTAAAAAACATAA
This sequence comes from Sepiola atlantica, assembly GCA_963556195.1. Taxonomy (NCBI): domain Eukaryota; kingdom Metazoa; phylum Mollusca; class Cephalopoda; order Sepiida; family Sepiolidae; genus Sepiola; species Sepiola atlantica. Next base: position 160,105,732 of record OY744523.1, read on the forward strand.
TTAAAATTGATTATTTCGTAAAAACATTTTATTTCGAATAAAATGAATTAATGCTTAGAGTCCAGCAATAATCATAGAGTACTCCCATAGGATGCAAAGCTTACTAAAAAGATTGAGATAGTAAATTAAAGGTTGGCGTGCTAATGGTTTGGAGGCGGCAGATACACCATTATGATGATTGTTATTTTTGTTGTGTCGATTTGAAAAGTGTAAACACAATTATTCCTAAAAAACATGATCTTTACGCATAATCTATGATTAATTATGAGAAATGAGTAGTGTTAGAAAGAGAGTAAAAGCTGATACGACCACATAACAAAAGAAATATTTAGATTTTATCTCGTTAATCTGAGGGCATACCTATTTATACAGTTAACACTTCATGAAACGGCATTACAAAGTTAAATTATTTAATTTACGTAAAAGAATAATATGATCTGATGTGAAAAAATGTACCGTGTTTCCTGACAGCCAAATATGAGTTGAGCAGTGTAATATTTAATTTATATATATATATATATATATATATATATATATATATATATATATATACATATATATATATATATACATATATACATATACATATATATATCGTATATTGCCATGATTTAACGCAGTTTTTGAATTCACATTTATATGTCTGTGTGTGCGTGTGTGTGTGTGTAAAATTCAAGGCTGAGAGGATTACAGGATAAACGTACCACATATACTGCCCCTCAATAGAGCATACAGTAAAATAGATAAGCTATAACTTAGGCTTATTTTACATTGTTGTTAAGAAGCTGTTTTATGTAATGCACACTTCGATATACAACGAACTCTCCAAGACAAACTTCATTCTGAACCCTATGAAACGGATCATTCCACTATCGGACTACTGCACATAATTAATTGGACTAACCAACAGCCGTCTTAAAATCAGCTTCTCAACAACAATATTTGGACTCTTAAACAATTTGAGTATCTTTTTCAAACATTCATTTCCAATATACCAGCTGTTTAATTTTTAATGTGTTTTTGACGGCGTCTTTCCTAACTATATATTTTCATCTCAACAAAAAACTCTTTATATTTTGGTTTTTATTTTGTGTATAATTTTTTCGAAGTTAAATGTTGCCGAAAATCTTTACAATTACATTGTCGGTTTGTTTTCTATCCTCTGATGAAAAGAGTTTATATCTGAAAATTCATGAATTAATGATATGAGGCTGTTTGCTTTACACTTCTGATGTTCTAATAAATGTTGTATATTTACAATTTATTCTCATCTTTCATTTCTAGAATAGATTGCTCTATTCAATATATTGAGCTTTATATTATCACGATAGATTATTATTACACAATAATTAAACTATCGTTCATTTAATTCAACATTTAAATATTATATAATATATATATATATATATATATATATATATATATATATATATATATTATATATATATATATATAAAATAGGAAATAAAGTACTACTCCAAACAATAGGTATTCCAATGGGTTTGGATCCTTCTCCATTTTTGGCAAATCTATATTTACATAGACTTGAATATATGTATATATCATCATTAATAACAAATGATATATCTAGAGCGTATAGTTATCATGGATGTAGGCGATATATTGACGACCTTGTATGCATTAATGATAACGAAGAGTTTGCGAATACTAAAAATTTAATATATCCTAAAGAGTTAAAATTAAACTGTGAACATAAGGGAACACAAGCTACTTTTCTTGATTTGAATATAAAAATTGAAGATAAAATATTTATCTATAAACTGTTTGATAAAAGAAATTCATTCGCTTTTCGTATCGTGCGGATGCCACACAGAAATAGCACCTAGTTAATAACACTAAAATTATACATTCCTAAACAAATTAAAATTAATTAATGATACTCGAAGCTATCTACAGAAAAACACAACAATCTAAAATTAATGACATCACATATTCAACCAGTGGTGCTATTTTAAAATACTTAACGAAATGCTGAATTTAAAATCGCCAACAGCTTCCTGGAACAATGTGAAAAACGTTCTATGCGCGTTTTCTCGCCGTTTAATTGGAATTCTCTTAATTCTCTAGCTATTTTGTTCATTCACTTTTGACACATGAGTAGGATTCGACAAAGAATCGAAAACGTTCGTGAAATCGGCGAAACCTATGGAGATTTTATTAATATTTTCGAGTGTAATGCAAAAACAAACATCCGAAAAACCAGACAAATTCTGTATTTTTTAAATGTTTGCATATATATATATATATATATATATATATATATATATATATATATATATATATATATATATATATGCAAACATTTTATACATATGTCTATACACACTCATATATGATACATATATATATATATATACACACACATATATGATACATATAGATATATATGTATGTATATAATGTATATATATGCATAGAGTAAGCTAGGAAAATATATTTATGGCAATTAGACTACACAGAGGCTCCCGCGTTTCATCCCCGGGGGAATCTTCAGGCTAAAATGCAATTTTAGCTTAATGCCATGTGTAGCGTAATTGCCATAACATGTTTTCATAACTTAATACTTAGCTCTACTTACGTATCGAGCATTGCTGAAGTAAATAATGAAAATTGATACGAAAACAATTATATCTCCTTATAAAATGTCATGTGGATACATGAAATCATAATATATATATATATATTTATATATATATATGTATATATATACACATATATATACAGATATATACAGATATATACTTATATATATATACATATATAGTCTAAAGTCTATACATATATATATATATATATATATATACATATATATATATATTAATATATATATATATATATATATATATATATATATATATATATATATATATATATATATATATATATATATCAGAAGGATGTTGTTGTTTGTTTGACGCATTGTTCGTAGTATGTAAGAAGTTGTGTTGTAAAGCTATGACAATGCAGTTTGGTAGAAAAAAACAAAATATATGCAAACCATACAAAAGTTCAGTCAAGAATGGCTTTATTTGGATCCGAAATTGTACTGATGTTGTTCTGATCTTCTGTAAGACAAACATTAATAAATAAGTATTAAGCTCTCACTGCTGATTTTTCTTAATAAATCTAGCACTTGGCGTTGATTATGTCTCAATAATCTATATATATATATATATAGATATATATAAAATAAAGTAAAGTTGCATGTAATCACATAGTCACATGTATATATATATATATATATATATATATATATATATATATATATATATATATGCATATATATGTATTTATAAATATATCAACGTGCCAAGTGTGGATGTTCAAACTACCTTAATCACGTAACCGCGTGCTACACACACCGTCATATCAGCATTGATCGATAATATCAAGACGAATTTCAACATGACTTCGGTAAACATGTCTCAATCAAGAAGGATTAAACGAAAAAAGAACAAAACAAAAATATGCTTATACTTAGGACAAGGTTGTATATCAGCGAATGTGCTCAAGTTTTTAGAATGATTTTGTTTAAAACATAAAACATGCATTGTCTAATTTTTAAAAAAATTTTCTAAGTATTATTATCATTTCATCAACGCTACAGGTTTGGACTTTTCATTCTCTCACTCTCTCACACTCTCTCTCTCTCTCTCTCTCTCTCTCTATATATATATATATATATATATATATATATATATATATATATAAATGATAGAACTCATGATTGGACAAACGTTTTTTAATGCAATTCGCGTTATCTATTTCATAAATCGTTCACATACATTTTATAGCATCTTAGGAAATCTTTTTTACTATGTGAACTAGACACAGACATGCAAATACTCTTCTTTTTTTTACTTTATATTTCATTTCATCAGACATTTATTAATATCTGAAGACAGTATACATATAGCGAAACGTTCTATCTTTACGCTTGATTTCTTTCGTAAATGAATGTACCGCGTTATGCTAACTCTAAATAATTATTCGTTAAGTGTTAGCGGTTTCTGATGGCGCACCCTTTTTCTCATGATCTTACACAATGCATTATTCGCTAAACGTATTAATCACGATTAAATGTAAATTTAATCTCAATTGTCTCTTACTTTACGACGATGGCCTAAACGATGAACGTTCTACTTTACATGTGGAGTTCTAATTGACATCAAAATAATACCCTGTCAATATCCCGCGATGAACTTTTGAATGTGCAGAAATATCTCTACACGTAACTTCAAATCTGTATTACTGTCATAGAAAATATAACGCTTCCTTCAAGTTTGTATAAAAATCAGTGGTGGAGAGTGAAACTGACAGCAACTATAGTCACTTGTAGTAATGTGGTGCTATCAGCGTGCGTCGTGTATCGTTTTACCTGACGATTTTATGCAGAAATAATGAAATGCGTTCTTGTGTAATCAATGACAAAAGACGCCAATGACTTTTCCCTGTCTTTTTTTTTGCTCAGGTTGTACTTTTTTCCTCATAGACTTGGCTTAACATCTTGCTCAATCGATGGTGCGGAATTGCGTAATCTGATTTTCGATTTCAATCTTCAGCGACAAACAGGAAACGACACTTCACACATCGTTCAACTCACGCAAACGCGCTTTTCACTGTCACGAGAAGAAACAAGAACACACTTACTTAAGATGTGTTCATTAGATTTAGCGAATAACAATATTTTCGAAGTCAAGTGTGACAGACGGACGCACGAATCCAGGAACAGGCGGGGCTTTTTTTTAGATATAATTATATGAAACTGGATCGACTGCAGACGTGTTTTAGAACACAAAACACGAAATAAACAAGCCGCGCGTGCGTTTTCTCCCTCTGTATGTGACTCGATGTGGCGAGTGTAAAGTGCAATAAATTTGGGCAATTTGAAGCATTTTTTACCCCCCCTACTATAGACCTCCTGGGGGCGCGAGCCAGAATTTTTCTGATGTCAAGCATGCTCATTTTATATCCAGTAAAAATTGCCTCTACATTCAGAAACATTGAATAGATATATCAAACGTTATGGGAGAAAAGAGCAATTTTTGCCATTTTGGGTTATTTTGACAACCTAGGGGCGCGAACCAGATTTTTTCCAAGGTCAGCGATACTTATCTACTATTAGGAACATAAGCCTCCACATTTTGGCCAACTTTCAGAGAAATTGAATGGATGGATGAAAAGTTATGGGACAAAAAAATGTCATTTTTTTCCATTTCGGGGCCTTTTGACTCTCTGGGGGCTAAATCAGAGAATGTCACTTTCTAACCTGACCAAAGTTACAACTTCATGCAAAATTTAAGAGAAATTCAATGGATGGTTGCGGAGAAAAATCCGGACGGACGGACGGACGGACGGACATGCCTCGAAACATAAGTCCCCCGATTTATAAAAACGGGGGACCAATAACACATAATCATTTTGGAGGGAAACGATCAAACCGAAACCCGTTTCTGGTTTATAAAGTATGTAGATCAAAAGAACACGACCAGCAAAGTATGGTAATGTTCAGAAAAGTAGGCAGCTGCTCATCTCAGAGATGATGTCGGATGACATAAGCAACATTTATTTAAGTTGTGCAATGTGGATGCTGAGGTAAAACATGACCAAATATGTCTCTGGCTGTCATAGACGTGGAGCGGATCGGTGCGCTAACTGACTAATTTGTATATTTATTAAAGAATTTAACTGCGGAACAATTATAACAAAAAATTACTAGACAATTAAATTGATTCAATCTCCTTACAAGTGATGGTTAACATTAGCCAGACAGGACAATAAGAACTCGGCCCATCGTGTAGCATAAACATAGTGAACATATTATAAACATTATATTTAAAAAATAAGTGTGACAGACATACGACCATACACAAATTATTTGGCGTAACTAAAAACCTTAAATAGAGCGTGACAGACGAACTAAACGAACTATCGACAGTCATAGCATCGAAATATATTTCAAACTCCAAGTGAGAGATCGACAAAAATGCTACTTCAGACATAAAAGACCGACAACGAACGGCAGAGCCTCTTACAGTTATAATAGTATTAACCATTGGGGCATTAAAGGTTTATTCAGCCATCAAAATATTTATGTGAAACATATCTATAAGGTAAACTAAGCTTCTACCGTTGTACTTTTAAATGTACTTATTCCTGATTTTCTACTTGTATAAAGTTAATCAAAAAAATCAATCAATTCTATTAGCAAACAATAGCAAAGTGCAGCAATCCAAGTAAAACAACAATAAAAAGGTAGTCAATTTATACACCGTCTGAATGCTCGATCAAGGCGACTTTACACCTGAATATTGTAAGAAGTTATCACGAAAATTCTTGTAACAAGGTATGATTGCCGCATGATATTCTTTTCAAATCAGCCGTGCCCATGGCCATCCCTACTACAGGCCAGGCAATCGTGCAACTGGGGTCTTTTACTGGGGGCCATGTGAATTTTCTTAAATATTCGATATAGAAGTTGCAAACAAAGGTAAAATTCCTCTGTGAGATTAGTTTGATGTTTTTATGTGTTTTACATACCAAATAATAAGGACCACAATGAGCTAATTGATAAATTTTACAATTATTGACAAATTCCTATAAATGAAGAGACAGGTAATTTTGAATAAACAAAGGCAAATGCATATTTCAATGAAGAATTTTTATTTCAATATTGGATTTTTTTTAGAGAATTTGTACTTATGTCAAAAGATCATTACTTGTATATTGTGGTTAAAAAGAAAAAAGGATCCGCACCAGTTGATGATATCAAGCAGAGAAACAGTTTGTTCAAATGTGATATGTGTCACACGAAAAGATTGTCTTACAGAGGAGGAAATATTCAATGATACTGATTTTTATTATCATGAGTATGGAAGTTTTTTGAAAGAAATAGATCGTGGTGATTTAAAAGTTTCACTGGATACCACTGTTCAGTGGGTGTTTTTCTGTTTCATAATGTTCAATGCTGTCGAATCCAAGGTTTGCAGAAATTCTTTAACAAAAATTCTCATGTTGGTGTCTGAAATGTATCATTTCAATACAAAGAGTGCATGGAATTATATTATCAAATATATTTTTAAAGAATTATTGTTTGTTTCAGTCTCCCAAGTCAAGTAAAGATCCAGCACTAAAGGTTTTGAAATAATCTTGAAATTTTAGCAGTCTGATCAATTATAAATAATTATTGATCTGTAAGAACAAAGGAACTAATTATTTCTGCAAGAGCCTGGTGTAAAATACATGTTGAAGTCAAAATAGTTTTCTCATTGAATTAATCTGTTTGTTCATTTTGCAGTATGGTATAAATATGGATTTTGAAGCTTTTATTTCTAAATTTTCATCAGTAAAAATGTTTGTTGTTTTGCTTCATGATCAGTGAAAAATAATTGATCATTAGAAACAAAGGACTCGTTGATTCTGTGATATGTTGCGAATATATATGTCAAAGCTTTTTTCTAATTTATTGTAAAAGGTAAACTCACTTTCTTTTTAAATACAGGAGTTTGTTTGTGCTTTATAATCAGTTAGAAAAGGTAATTGATCATTAGAAACACAGGACTCACTGTTTCTGCAATACCATTGTGTACAAACTTTTTGAAGAATAAAATGATTTTTCATTTTTTTAGTTTTTCTTTTATGGTGGAGCATGGGGATCTGGGGAGTGCATTTTCTCTTTTCTATACCGCAAAAAGAAAGAACACTCTTTGGGGTTGATTCTTGATGATAACAAGTCATTAGTGAGACATTAAAATAAGAAGTTTTAATTACTACTTTCAGATTTTGAGGTGAAGAACTTTCCTTAGAAATATTTGTAAGTAGTGTCCTCCTTGTTTTGCCACAACATTCTGGTTATCGTAACTCATTGCTGTGAACCCTGCCCATCTTATAGGATAATAAATAGATTTTTAATTAAACCTTCTATTTAATCTATGGACATTATATTATCACATTTCATCTTCCATTTTAGTGAATCTGTTTATTTTTTTTAATTCGATCTTCCATTTCAGTGAATTTGTTTGCTTAGATTAATCGACTACGAGACCACACTAGAGATTTGCATGCTGAAATTTAAGTTTGAACTTTATTTTTGGATTATTTTATGATGTGAAAGGAAGACTATAGCAAAAATATTGTGTTGAAAACAATCAAAATGAGGACAGTTTAATTTTTGGTTAGTAAAACACATATCACATTTGAACAAACTGTTTCTCTGCTTGATATCATAAACTGGTGCAGATCCTTTTTTCTTTTTAACCACAATATACAAGTAATGATCTTTTGACATAAGTACAAATTCTCTAAAAAAAATCCAACATTGAAATAAAAATTCTTCATTGAAATATGCATTTGGCTTTGTTTATTCAAACTTACCTGTCTCTTCATTTATAGGAATTTGTCAATAATTGTAAAATTTATCAATTAGCTCATTGTGGTCCTTATTATTTGGTATGTAAAACACATACAAACATCAAGCTAATCTCAGAGGAATTTTACCTTTATTTGCAACTTCTATATCGAATATTTAAGAAAATTCACATGGCCCCCAGTAAAAGACCCCAGTTGCACGATTGCCTGGCCTGTAGAAGGGATGGCCATGGCCGTGCCCCAATAAGAGTGTTGGTTATTTCAATCATAAAAATGAAAAAAAAAGAAATATTTAAAGCTGGATTCTCGTTGCGTCTTATTCTTACGTTAGCCAGTATGTGAGACTAGGACCTATAAATGCGTGCAGGTCGTTTATTTCACATTTGAGAATAAAACTGAAGAAATTCTACCTTAAGAAAATAGATATTAGTTCGTATATGTTTAATTAAATATATTGAAGTAATAATGATTATAGCCTTCTTGATGGTCCCTCGCAATCATAAAAAAACAGTCATTCGTCGTTTTTTGCCTTTAAGGATTTCGATGATGAACTTACAAACTTGTTTAAAATGACAATATGAAAGTATATTAAATTTATAATATATCTGCCTAAACTATTACACATGACTTCCTCGTCGTTTAAATGAAGCAGACATATGAGGAAAATAATTTGTTTACATTCGTTATCTTCGGAACAATTATTTATCACCGCTGAAATGTCAATTCTTCTATAAATCTCTATATTAAACATACATCGTGTACACGACATGCAAAACTTTAACATTTGATTTTGACTCTCTCTCTCTCATTCTCTTTCTCTCACTCTCTCTCTCTCTCTCACACAACCACACTACTCGTTAAAATATACATTTGTTTAGATTAAGATTTTTTAAGATCGACACTTTATTGCAAGAATATATTTTAGAATTTAACAAAAATAAAAAATAACATATAACCATTATTGTATATTCAACTACGACGTAATGGTTAATACATGGACAGCGGCACCGGGGGCGCAGGGGGAGCTAAAGCCTCCCCCCCCGCTTTTTGACTTGGCGCCCCACTTTACGGTCATCAATAATGAAGTTATATATGCATGTGTTTAACCGGGCACCCCCACTTTTTAGGAGAGCCCCTCCCCACTTTTATAACTGTGTCGCCGGTCCTGTAACATATTCGCTAATGGTCCGAGGAACCGGAGTACACTCCTCTGTTGAATCATGTGAAAAACTCAAATCATTCTGTATTATCAGGTGAGGATCAAGTGTTAATGGAACAATCCAGAAAGAGAAGTGACCTCCTCCCATACATTACGGCGTAGTCGGCAATGACTTCGGTTACACTACGTTCTTATCCATTGCATAGACAGACATTCTAAGTAAAATAATCGGCCAAACAGTCTGCATTTAAATGTTATTCATACTAGCACAAGTTTGCGCTTAGAGGGTATACATTTCCGCTTGTAACCAATAATTAATCTTTGTTGCTATTCGAACGAGACGTTGTAGCTTAATCGTGTGTATATAGCATTTTCCCAACGGTAGTCATGCATAATTCACCACACCAGGCCAGACTGGATCTGAAATCGATCGTCAATTCTATAATTCGCGACGGTATCTATTATATTACTCACGCACCTACTAATGCTTTTTTCCTACAGGTAAAGTTGATAATCTAACACAGAGAAATGGAATACTATTTTAAATTTTAATATTTAAAATCTTCAGTTTGTACCCACATTGAAGAGAGAATTATATTTTCGTGTTTGGATTTACATTCTACTAGATTTTCTCAAATAATCGGTGTCAAATTTAGACAAAACGTATTTGAAATGATCGAAAGAATCTTTGATTGCTCTTAAACAAATTTCAGACATAGTCACTTGACGTCTACAACTAAAAATCATGAAACGGAATTATCTCTACGGAGTTTCATCATACTGTATTGATTTATAAAATTCCATACTGATGTATTGATCTCTGGAATTACATACTGATGTATTGATAATTACAAACAAGTAAACAGTAATCGGATTGAACGGAATTCTTCGCTGCCATGTTGGCTGTTGTTTCAGAATATTCCATTACGGCATCCGTTGCTCTCTCTCCAAATGTCACTGATATGTCAGAGTGAAATAACACCAATTAGGTCGATGCATTGGAATCAATAAAATCATTTCGGTTCTGTTCTCTCTGCTGTAATAATAACGCATGTTATTTGTTCGTCAGTTGACGAGATTATAAATGAAATTTGCGTAGGCGGAATAAAATAAAAAAAGAGCTATCTGAAAATCAATCAAATGAGAACGAGTAGATATAGATTATAGGTACGTTCGTAGAACTCGAACGCTCGGATGTTATGCATCATTGCCATTAGATATTAGCAATGTAAGATTCCACATAGCGCAGGAACCCTTTTATAGAATATATATATATATATATATATATATATATATATATATATATATATATATATATATATAAGATGTAAATGTTGAATTAAATAACGATAATTGAATGATCGTTTAATAATAATAATAATCTATCGTGATAGTGTAAAGTTCATGTATAAAGGCAGATCTATTGAAAATCCCTATAATTTCCCAAATGCCACCCGGTTCTTAACTGTTATACGACCTCGAGAGGAGGGAAAATCAGTTTGGAAGATGATGGAGGAGGCGAAAATTACGTTTGATATTTCCCTGCAACTAGCGATTCATAAAACCCAACCTTGAGAGATTTACGCAAATCATGTCATGAGACGGTCCCTATTCTTGTACAGAGCTTTAAAATTAATCTTCCCCTTTGATGTCGGCGGTGTGTCCCATGATGACCTCATAAATACTGCGATGGGCACTTATTCTATGGGGAAAAAACCGCCGGTATCTACACCCCATCAATCTTCGTTGGAGAATCTCAACCCTAAAATACTACAATGGCACTCTTTCTAGCTAGCGTGAATGTCCGAGGTTTGATGGCCGATTCTTGGAAATTACGATTATTCCTGGACCTTAAAAGCCTTGGAGTGGATTATGTTGTGTTCAGGAAACTCACTTAATTCAATGTGATTATTTCGCTGTCAAGGTATTTTAATGTCTATTCAGCGTACTTCAATTCTAACGCTAGGGGGGTTTCCTAGCTGGTGAAGCGAACTATAGATGCGTCGTGTAACCCTTGTTACATGGATTCGGAAGGAAGACTTTGCGTTCTAGATGTTACCATAAAAGATAAAGGGTTTCGATGGATTGGGGTTTATGCACATAACCTCCAGGCTCAGCGTGTTCCCTTTTTTCGGCGAATCAAGCAGTTCATGAACACACCTCGTTCAGTTATCTTAGCGGGAGACTGGAACGCGGTCCTGGATCACGATTTAGATCGCGCAGGGAATCCTTCTAGGGGTACTAACAGAGATTATGATGAAAAAACATTTCGGGACTTTGTCGATGAGTTTGATCTTATCGGTAAATTCCGAAATTAAAAGCCTCGTGATATAGTGTGGACTTGGACAGCTAGACGCGGCTACGGTGCAGTACAGCTTTCGAGTTATATTGACCGGTTATTAATTAGAAGAGTCGACGTAGAATTATTAGAATGTCCAAGTTTTCTTGATATAGTTTACTCGGATCATAGACTTGTTCGTGTCCGTGTAAACTTAGATAGCCGTACACCTAAATTAGCTGGGTACTGGAAACTCAACACTTCGTTGTTCGATGTGAAGAGTTTCCGGGAACAGCTACTACTAACATATCAGCGGGTAATAACGGGGTCTATAATTGGGAATAAGTTGTGGGTGAAATTTAAGAAAACCATTAGGTCCTTTTCTGCTGACTTTAGATAACGTCTCAACCTAGAATCTAGAGCAGCAAAAGCGACACTAGAATATAGATTAGATTGGGCGGTGGTGGCGGGGGATATTGCTAATGTTATTATAATTAAGGCGAAGCTCGCGTCTTTGACTAGCAAGGAACACGAAGCTTCTTTAATTAGGGCTAGGTTAAAGAGAATTCATCATGAGGTGGCAAACATGACCGTTGAATTTCAGTGCAGAGGAGCGTCGACGTGCTACCGATCGATATATCGCACGTGTCACATTGCTGGACGGACGTACCGTGACCACAAACGACGGTATTTTGGAGGCGTTCTGTAATCACTTTCAGGACATTTTCACCAGAGAGCCCGGTTTGTGTTTAGCGCCTCAGGGCGACCGAAGCGGCTAGGTGCGAAGGTTGCATAACGGAGGATGAAGTTATGAAAGCCTTAAAGGGAGTCGGCCTGAATAGATCTCCTAGGATCGATGGTTTGCCCTACGAACTGTATTTGAGGTTGTCGCACATTTTTGTACCCTTGCTGACAGTTTTATTTAACGTTTGGTTTAGGAACGGGTCAATACCTGAGTACATTACCAAGGGGATCGTGAAATTGTTACGCAAGAGCAAAGATGGTGGGGATGGGATAAATAATTTTCGGCCCTTAACTATGCTAAACACAGAGTTAAAGATTTTAGCAAATCGCCTGCAGGCTGTTTTGGCTGGTCTGATTAGCCCCGAACAAGGTAGGACCATTCAGAATAATTTGGACGCGATACGCTTAATCGTTGAGAAAGTCGACAGAAGCCGCGCTGGTCAATTCAGATCAGTCCAAAGCATTCGATAAGGTAGACCATCGCTACTTGGAGGCTGTTTTGTCATCGGCCGGTTTTGGGCCGCAGTTTCGCTCCTGGATTCGCCTCTTTTATGCAAACCCCGGGGGTGCTGGTGGAAGTGAATGCGTTGTAGGTCAAAACCGCATATCTGCCACAACTTAGAAATGGGGGATCCTTATACTAACACTGGGATTTTAAAAAATTTCATTGTACATAAATTCATTTTCTTTTTGTATATAAAATTTTAATTACCAGAATCCTCCATCTCATATTGTATAATTATGGGTTTTAAGTAGGATAGTCATGGTATAAATTCTTTTGATGTATGGTGCATGATTGTTGTATGAATGTGGTATTTTGGTGAATGATGGTCACGAATGACACTAGCCAAGTTAGACAATTTAGAGTAAGTTAGTGAAGACCGATCTTTTCCCACCCCTCTTTTTGGGCTTGTGCCGCATTTCTGTATTTTTTATGCAGAATAAATATTGTAGTACATTTAGGCACGAGTGTCTCGTACGATATTGCGTCAAGTTAGTATTCTTTTTAAAATCTATTGTTGCCTATTATTGTTAATTATTGTTACCGTTGCTATTGCTTTCACGTTGATTTTTTATTGTTGAACTGTTTTCCGTTTTACGTCGTTTTTTTTCTGCTACGTTTTTTTAAAAACTTTTTCTGCCCTGTTTTTTTATGCCTCTAGTTATTGGCGTCCAAAATGACTTACAATTCGGAATGGTGTAAAGCACCAAAAGTGTCTATCAATGTCAGAGAATTCGTGGAAGAAGCAAAGAAATACGAACACATGGTCACTGAACAAGGAATTAACGCGAATGTACCAACACTTGAAGAAATCAAAAAAAGGACTGTAACCATGTTTTTAGTCGACAAAAAATTAAAAAATCCACCAGGGCCTCGCATGAATCAATATGCAAGTTATTGGCAACAGCAGGATTCAACCCCCAAAGGTTAATCAAGTGCAAGGGATTTAACACATGGAACGCTTTGTTTCCTAACGAAGAGATTTCGGCTAATCTTTCACTTACATAAATGATCACGCAGGACTATGTTTTACGAACGGAGTACATGGGTAGAAGACGTTCTTCAATTTCCATCTTCAATGTATTTTTTTACGTAAAAGGCGAACATATTGGTGCTTTTTTCTAAGATATGGCGAAATCACAGACGTAAATTTCGACGAATTTCCAGGTACATGACATTTTGAAATACTCATCGACAAAAAAGCTTATGACAGCATCCCTTACTATTTACAAGTCGGGGAGGAAAAACTACCTATTATATTGGCCGGACGAAGACCTGTTTGTTGGTTTTGTGAGCAACTAGGTCATTTAACTTTTGATTGCTCACAGAAAAAATCCACTCCGAAAACGACGACCCCGATTACCAGACCATCCAAGGCAGGCCCTCACCTCGATCCTCCTGCTACAATTGGTCTCCCAATTACATCGGCATCTGATGACTCCGAAAACGAATTCCCTGCTCTACCTTCTCCAGAAAAAGACAATGAATGGATTATTGTTCTGGGTAAAAAAACCCGGGTCGTGTATTACTCGAAAAAAAGAGAGAAAAAGAAATGCTAAAAAACGACCAGGGGAAAGACAGTTACATTAAAGCCAAAAAGCTTAAATCTAAATTAGATAAGAAAGAAGTAAAAAAAGAGAAAAAAGAAGGAAAAAATTCAGACACTTCATATAAAATCATTACTCTCAAACCAAGTCCCCAGCCGGTCACCAAACCAATAGTTTCTAAAAGTTCTCATTCGCCCAAATCAATGCCCCCCAAATCACTGGCCCAAATTTAGACAAACCGTACAAGCTTATCCCTCTAAGTCCCATTAAATCGTCTAAACAATCACTTCTCCAAAACCTTCTTCCTTTGTCTCCCCATTAAATACCCCCCAAAATACCCCATCTGCGTCCCCCACAAAGTAGCCCTCCCCTTCGCCTTCTCCCGCATCTCCTATTGGGCCTAGCTCCCCTTCCCCCTTCCCAATGGATGACATGCCTCCCCTCCACCTATTGCACAGAAGAGGCAGAAGAGCCCTTCTGTGGAAAGGAAGACCAAAAAAACCGCCTTCCTCTCTGGGGAAGATATCTGCAAAGTTACATGCGCCCAAGAAGAAACAGTAAAATATTACCACCTCTCCAATAAAAGTGAGCTCCTTAAATTCAAAGATGTCGGTGGTATAACCATTTCAATAACGCCTCTAGAGTCTTTACAGTTGTAAGGAGAACATCAGAAGCGAAGGTTCTATGGCAGATGCTGGAAGAGGCGAACAACGCTTTCAATTTCACCATTCCAATGGCCATCTTTAAAGATTAAGGTCTAGCTGTTTTAAGAAAATATTGTTTTGGGAGGGTTCCCATAAGGTTACACCCCGCCCTGTATAGGATAGCGAAACTAACCTATCCTTTGGATGTTGGCGGCATCTCCCATGATGGTCAAATTAATGATCAGATGGGCAATCTTTTGGGAGAGCCGTCGGCATCCTAAACACTGCTCTAAGGCACCCTCATGGCTCTCTTTCTAGCGAGGTTGAATGAAATGAGGGCCGACGCTCGTAAATTTTGGGTCGCTACAGACCTCCAGCGCCTCGGAATTGATATATGTTGTGCTCAGGAAACCCACTTGATTTCTGGGGACTATGTCGGTGCGCTGGCTAAGAGTTTCAACGTTTATTTAGCGTACTTTAATTCTTCTGCTAGGGGGGTTTCTCTGGCTGGTAAGCAAGTCCTTAGATGTGTCGTGTGACCCTAGTTACATGGATCCGGAAGGGAGACATTTTGCTTTAGATATTAAAATAAAGAAGAAAGCATTTCGGCTCGTCGGGGTGTATGCGCCCAAAGCCATTCTGAGCTCGGTTCTTTCTTTCGGCGAATCGAGCAGTTCTTGAATTCTACTTCTCGGACGGTCATTCTAGCGGGAGACTGGAACGCGGTCCTGGATCCCGATTTAGATCGTAATCAGCCTAGGGGTACTAACACCGATCGGGATGCTAGATTATTTCGGGACTTCCTCGATAAGTTCGATCTTGTCGATAAGTACCGGAATGAAAGGCCCCGAGATAGGCACAGCTAGACGCGGCTCCGATTCGGTACAACTTTCGAGTTATATCGATCGGTTCTTAATTAGACGAGTCGACGTAGTATTAGCTAGATGTTCAAGTTTTCATGATATAGTTTACTCAGACCATAGACTTGTTCGGGTCCGTGTAAACTTAGATAGACCTAAGTCTAGTTTAGCTGGGTACTGGAAGCTCAACACCTCGTTGTTCGATGTGAAGGGCTACCAGGAACAGCTATTACTAACCTTACAGCGGGAATTGACGGGAGCTGTAATTTGGAATAGGAAGTGGATTCATTTTAAGAAGGTTATTAGGTTCTTTACTGCCGATTTAAGCAGACGACTCAACCTATCAACTAGGGCAGCTAAAGTGGCACTAGAGTCTACATTAGATCGGGAGGTGGAGGTGGGAGACAGCTCTAGTGTTACTATAATTAAGGCCAAGTTGGCTTATTTGGCTATCCAAGAACACCAGGCTGTAGTGATTAGGGCTATGTTAAAAAGAGTGCCTAACGAGGCGGCAAACATGGCCGCTGAACTGCGTGCAGAGGAGCATCAACATGCATTTGATCGAGATATCGCTCGTGTCTCATTGTCGAATGAGAGGTTTGTGACCACAAACGAAGGTATTCTGGAGGCTTTTCGTTCTCATTTCCAGGATCTTTTTACTCGGGAACCCAGTTTGTCTTTAGCACAATTCGACCCCTATTTAGCCGACTTTTCTCGTCTTGAGGCGACCGAAGCGGCTTGGTGAGAAGGTGGCATAACAGAGTATTAAGTCCGGGAAGCCTTAGGGCGGGTCGGCCTTAACAGGTCTCCGGGGATTGATGGTTTGCCCTACGAGGTGTATTTGAGGATGGCGCACTCGTGATTTAAGAACGGGTCTATTCCCCAGTTCTTGACCATGCATTTAGTGAAATTGTTACGCAAAAGCAAAAATGGTGGGGATGGGTTAGATAATTTTCGGCCCCTAACAATGTTTAGCCAATCGTCTGCAATTTGTTTTGCCTGGTCTAATTAGCCCCGAACAAACTTGTTCTGTGAAGGGCCGGACCATTCAGGATAACTTGCACTCGATACGCTTGATCATAGATAAAGTCGACACTGAAGCCGCGCTGATAAATTTAGATCAGTCCAAAGCATTCGATAGGGTGGACCATCGGTACTTGGAGGCTGTTTTTTCTGCGGCCGGTGTTGGCCCGCAATTCCGCCTCTGGATTCGCCTCTTGTATGCGACTCCCGCGTTAGGGTTTAAGTGAATGGTATCGGGTCTGGGGCCTTCAGATTTTTCTAGATCTCTTCGTCAGGGGTGCCCTCTTTCACCGATGCTTTATGTGCTTGTTTTGGAACCTTTCCTTAACAGGCTATGGGTGAATTCGGTCCTGCGTGGAATTACTTTGGCAGGTGCTTGCACCACGTTGAAGAACCCCGCCTATGCCGACGACTTGACTGTGCTTGTAACGAGCAATGCCGAGATTAGTGTCGTCGACAGAGAAATCAGAATGTATTAAAAGGTGACAAGGGCCAAAATAAACTGCAATAAGTCTGTTGGCTTACGCATTTCTGCCTGGAAGGGTATTTCCTTGTAGGGACCTTTTGGCTGGACAATGGGCCTTGTAAGCTATTAGGCGTCTGGTTTGGTCCTGATCTTCAGCTGGAGAAAAATTTGTCGGAAGTCCTGAAAGCGATTAGGGCACCAGCTAGTCTGTGGTCACGCAGAAATCTTTTGTTAAAGGGGAGAGCGGAGGTGTGTATTTCTCACATTAATCCGATAATCCTATATCGTCTTTAAGTAGTCCCACTCCCGTCGGATACACTGCTGAAAAGGCAGCGGACTCTGTCCAGGTTTTTGTGGCTTGGAAGGTGCCCTATGGTCCGTCGCGAGATCTGTTATCTACATCTCTCTGAGGGCGGTCTGGGTATGCCTAGCATCGAAATTCGATGCCACACACTAAGGCTGTTTTATCTAGACCGAATGAGTACACAATCTGTGGGAAACGGTGTCTTTTGGAAGGAAGACACTAAGAAAGCCTTTCCGACTTCGAGAAGTGTGCACTTGGATGAGGTGGAGGCACACAGGTTGCCCTGAAACGAGTGCTCCTTCTATCGCGAATGTAGACATGCGTTGAAGTTCATTTCAAGGGTGAAAACCTCTCTGACAACCTGCTGTTGTCTCGAAAGGCATTATATTGGGTAATGGTGAGGGGGACTGTCCGAAATGATAGGCCTAAGGGGCTCGCTATGACGATGGGGGGAGGTCCACTCATCTGGCCTTGGGCGCCTGGGTTAAGGTGCTTTGACAATGACGAGGCCTCACTGACCTGGCTGACGATTAGGAATGCACTCTGGGTAGGTAAGAGGCTTCATTCAGCACGCTTGAGTAATTCTCCGACTTGTGTCAAATGCGGCAATGAGGACGAGACCTTAAATTACGTCTTCGTTTTTTGCCGCATTGTCGTGCCGCTGATTAAGCTTGTTGCAGGTTACATCGTTCGTATTCTTAACGTATCGTCTTTTGACCTGGAACCCATTAATGTATGCAGCAACTGGGCTCCGACAACTGATAGACAGGAACGGTTTACGTTTTTAAGCTTACTAGCCATTATGAGAGTTACGATTTGGAAGACTAGGTGCAAGACAGTCTACGGAGCTGAGACCTTCACTTCTCTCGACCTTATTGCGATTTTCATATATTACCTGAAGGCTCGCATTAGGGCCGAGAGGGTGAAACTCTCTTCGGCAGATTTTGGTGAAAAGTGGTTGACTGGAGCGCGACTGTGTAGAGTGACTGGCGCTCGATTAGAGTGGTATCTGGACGTGCCTTTGGCAGAGAATATTGGGTTGAGGAAACGAACACTGCTTTAATTTTAAGATTGATTTAGACTTATTTTAAGTTAATTTCTGTTTAATTTTCTGTTGATTTTTAAGTTCAACAATTTAGCTAGTGTATGATTTATTCCATTACATGCCCCTCTTTTATTTTGTTCTTATCCTACTCCCCTTTTTTCTGCCCCATGTTAATCTCCCCTTCCCTCCCCAATTAGGTGACTGAGTGCTAGATTTTGTCTGAGATGGAAGTCACCCTTCGATATTTTCGAAGGAGGTGTTCAGAATAAAACGTAAGGGCCTGCATCAACCACCCTGGTTTCGTCTTTTCGATTTCGACCGGCAAATCGGCATCTCTGCAACATTTCAATAACGGGGGGGGGCTTTTACTAACCTTTATTTCTTTTTGCATTGTATATATCATATTTTGTATATGTACATTTTAAGTCCCACCTCCCGTTGCATATTTCTTATATGGGTTTTAAGTAGGATTTCATGGTATGAATTCTTATGGTGACTAGCGATTAATGTATAGTATGAATGTGGTATTATGGTGAATGATGGTCATGATTGAAACTAGCTAAGTTGAGGTTTTTAAGTCAGAGATGACCGATCCTTTCCCCACCCCTTTTTGGCTTTGTGCCTCATTTTGCGTATTAGTTTACGCAAATAAATATTTAGTACATTTAGGCACTAGCACTGCCAACACTGACTTGTGTATAATTACTCTGTTCAATGCAATTCATTATTATTATGCCTAAACCTGTTGTTTTTTATTTCATTGTTGGTACCCCTAAACGGGTCCACAACAACTGGCGACGAGTGATTCGTAAAGAACTTCGTTGGAAACACCTTGGACCTTGCAACCTGTGAGTGATAAACCAGTGTCTACAACACGGTCAACCTTCGAACAAAAATTCCACCCGTTTAAAAAAAAAACCTGTGCTTTACAATTTTCGGGAAGATATTGGAAATATTGAATACATTCAAATTTGGGACGAGTTCGCCTTACAAGAAATAACCAGTTTAAACAATTACTGGACGGAAAAAAAGTAAGACAGATTTTACTATTTGTGTTCTTCGTATTTCAATACAGGATTTTACCTCGTGCAACAAATGAAATTGGAATACCATGTGCTTATTAAACTGAAAGGTTTGAAAAAAAGAAACTCCATACTACAAAAACCTTTTTTCGTGTCTGATATAGTCAAACGTATTTTGCGAACAGACTTGTCACTGTAAAATCGTATAGTCGAAAAAAAAATCTGACAAGTAAAACCAAGTTACTTTCTTGAATAACTAGTCAATTTGTTATATAGCGGTAAAATCCATTACTTGCTATTTTGTATTTTCAGCCTACACTGAAAGGCAAACGGACTCATTGGAAAAAAAGAGTTCCAGATGCGAACAAAAATTCAAATAATTTGTTAAATTAATTACCCAATAAGCCGGATTAATAAAATCGTTTTTTTTTCCCAAAGAACTTTGAAAAAAAAATAAGCAAGTGCCGGTCGAATTCGAGATCCGAATGACGCAGTTTTGAGAAGGGGTTGAGTTTGTTATTAAACAGTAAGCATTTGAAAAGAAAAAATCGTGAAGGACTATTTGTGACTTTAATTCTTTTTCAAGAAGTATTTTTGTTTAGAAGTAGTGAATGACGATTTGACGTTGTTTTTAGTGCTTTTCAAGAGAATATTTCTTTAATCAATGAAGATTTCTCGAAACAGATATTTTGAGATGATTAAATTTCAATCAAAACAACAGAAGGCAAACGATGAAAAAACATCTTGCTCAACAGAAGGCAAACGATGAAAAAAATCTTGCTCTGCAGTGAAATTTCAGTCGCAGAAAATGAGTTTTTGAAATATTTTGAGGACAAGAATTTATCACAAAAGCGAGAAAATAGAAAATCTTTAGACGAACAGTTGATTGGAATGAAAAATGTACAATTAGAGCAACATACTCAATCAGAGAGAAAATTTGAACAGCTGGAACAAGCAATGATAAATACAACGAATGACGACAGCGACGCGTTCAAGCAAAATGCAATATGGTCAGCTATAGAAACCTTCAACTATGTGCCTGAAGAGGACCTGAACTTCGAATCATTGTACCGTCGATATCAGGATTGTTTCGACTTTGATTGTAGCACATGGTCAGAAAAGAAAAAGGTTAGTTTAGTTCTTCGTAGACTAGGAACAGCAGAGCATACAAAAATTGACGATAATATTCTGCCGAAGAAAACGGGCGAACTATCTTTCAATTAAACCATTAAAATGTTAATGGAACTATATTGCCCCAAAACAAGTTTATTCCACAAAAGGTGGAAATGCATGAACTTAACGCGAAAAAAAAAGCCAGGATTACTCAACGTTGTCTTCGATAGTCAATAAACATTGTGACGACTTTAAGTTATCATCCTTGACAGCGGACAATTTCAAAGTATCAATATTTGTTCAAGGGCTCGTCTCGCAAAACTGTACAGAGTTAAGAAGACGTGCAATAAGCAAACTAGAAACCGAGCCAAATTTAACATTGCAACGACTGGCCGGAAGCTGTCAACGACATATTTCCGAGAAAAAGGAAGCTAAAGACATAGAGGAAGCAGCAATTGCTAATATTAAAATTGTTCGTCGTTTTTCAAAAAAATACTACTCTTCGAAGGAAAGATTCAGGAAGGATTTGCATCAAAGTTCGGATGAAAAATTGCCAAACCACCCTTGCTGGGGTTGCGGGGAACTACATTGGTATCAGAAGTGTCCTTTTAAACGAAAAAATTGTGACAAATGCCATAAAATGGGACACAAAGCCTCACATTGCAGAAGTAACAGTAGAAAAAAAAGTTACATAAAAACAACCAAAATTAATGGTGGCAACCTAAACATACGAAATTATCTTACGGTGAAAATGAACAATCAAGATGTTAAACTACCGCTTGATTCAGGGTCTGACCTATCAATTATTAATATTAATACCTGGAAAAAGATCGGCAGACCGACTATGCTACGCACAGATACAGTGGCTCGATCGGTAACCGGAGAGAAAATAAACTTTGAAGGTGAAGTCATTTCAAAAGTGACACTAAAAAATAAGACATTAAAATTACGCATGTTCGTAATGAAAAATACAGGAAACTTGTTCGGTACAGATTGGATTTACAATTCCAGCTCTGGGATCACCGATAAGCGCCTACTATCAACGAATAGAGAACCTTTCGGCTGAAGCAGAAAAATTCAAGAAGGATTTGAAAGAGTCATTCCCCAAGGTGTTTTCTAATGAATTAGAACGCTGTACTAAAATGAAGGCGAGTTTTGAACTAATTGAAAATAAGAATCCCGTTTTTAAGAGAAAACGAAGTGTACCATTTGCCTCTCTTGAGAAAATTAATGCAGAAATAGACCGGTTGGTGGAGAAAGGTATTTTAACACCAGTTGACTACTCGGAATGGGCGGCCCCAACCGTCTACGTGAAGTAAAAATCGAGAGAGTTCAGAGTTTGTGCCGATTTCTCAACCGGTTTGAACGATGCGCTGAAAGATTATCACTATCCTCTGCCGACTCCAGAAGAGGTTTTCACAAAATTAAACGGTGGAAAACTGTTCTAAAAAATTGACTTGAGTGAAGCCTATCTGCAAATACCTGTAGAGGAGGATAGCGTTAAGCTTCTCTGTATTTCGACACACAGGGGACTACTAAAGTTCAATCGTCTCTCTTTTGGAATTTAAGTTTCCCCGTCGATTTTTCAGCAGGTAATCGACACGATGTTGAGCGGGCTCGATTTTTCGATCGGCTACCTTGACGATATCTTAATGAAAAGTACGAACGTCGGGGAGTACCGTGACCACGTAAACAAAGTATTCGAAAGGATAAGCGATTTTGGTTTTACACTCAAGAAATCAAAGTGTGAATTCTTTCTAGAAGATATCAAATACTTGGGACAAGTCATTGATAAGAATGGAAGACGTCCCGACCCAGAAAGATCTATAGCCATCAAGAATATGCCCGAACCGAACAACGTTACCAAACTACAAAGCTTCCTGAGTCTCGCAAACTATTACGAAAAATTCATTCCCAGTATGCACAAATGGTGAGCCCCTTTAAATGAGTTACTTAAGAAAGATAGTAAATGGGAATTGTCCGCCGACTGTCAATCTGCATTCGACAACCTAAAAACGAAGTTAACTTCAGAATTATTTCTTACTCATTTTAATCCAGAGCTAAAAACTATTGTTGCAAGTGACGCCAGTTCCTACGACGTTGGGGTGTGCATTTTGCATGAAATGCCGGATAGCTCGATGAAACCCATTGCGCACGCTTAAAGAACTTTACTTCCTGCAGAGAAAAATTACTCGCAGATTGAAAAAGAAGTGTTGGGTATTGTGTTCGCAATGACCAAATTTCACAGGTATCAACACGGCAGTCATTTCATCCTACAAACAAACCATCAGCCACTTATCACCATCTTTGGATCAAAAAAGGCTTACCAACTTACACAGCAAACCGCCTACAGAGATGGGGAACAATTCTGTTAAATTATGACTTTGAGATGGAATTGTTACCGTAAAAAAAAATAGAACACCAAAATTGTTTATCGCGGCTAATCCCAAAGTACACGGAACCACTCTAGGATACAGTTATAGCATCCCTTCGGTCTGAATATGACTATAGTAAAGTACTGTGTAACACAATAAAAGAGCTGCCAATCACACTTGGCGATATACAAAAAGAGGCAAGAGAAGATAATTTTATTATCGAAATTAAAAATAAATTACAAACAGACGATGAGCAAACGGCAGAAGCTATCTCAGTCTGTTGCGACACATTATTATACCGGGAGCGAGTAGTAATTTCAGCTACGCTAAAACAAAAATCCTGAACGATTTCCATAAGGTGCATCCCGGAGCGACACGTATAAAGAGCCTAATGAGATCGTATGTGTATTGGAGAAAACATGGACAGGGAGATAGAGACGAAGGTGAAGGCCTGTGCAGGCTGCGCGTCGGCCACGAAATCACCACCTATTCAGTACTGTCTATGGCCAAAGGCAGAGCAACCATTGTCCCGGATTCACATAGATTTCGCGGGGCCATTGGAAGGCTTCTACTATTTAATTATAGTCGACAGCTACTAAAAAAACCCAACAACGGATGTCACGATATGCGCGTTGCATGAACTGTTTGCCCGATTCAGAGTGGTGGACATTGTTGTATCGGACAACGGTACACAATTTACTTCACGAGAGTTCAAAGAATTTTGTGAAGACTTTCAAATTAAACATATCAAAACTCCGACTTACCATCCGAGGTCAAACGGACAAGCAGAAAAGTTCGTTGATACCTTGTAGAGAGCGTTGAAAAAATCGACGGGCACGCTGAGAGAAAAGGCACTCTAGCTGTTCCTTCAAGTGTATATAATTACACCCAACGAGAACACACCAGCCCAGGTACCACCGGCGGAAGTAATGTTTGGAAGAAAAAAGAAGTCGGTATTCGACAAACATTTACCAAAACAGGTGAAACCGACTTACATTACGGCACCAAAGAAGAGGTACGAGGATGGAGAGAAGGTGTTCTTCCAGGAACACTATGGAAACAAAACCGTGTGGGAAGTGGGAAAGGTACAAAAAAGATTGGGGTGGATGGTGTACATTGTAGAGGGTTCTAGAGGCACCTGTAAAAAAACACAGTAACCAAATGCGTTGTCGCATGTCGGACGACCCAGGGGAAGGCCAATCGGATCAGAGTGATACCATCATGGAAGATCTATACGACGCATTTGAGCTGCAAACACCAACAACGCCTCCGGAACAGAGACGTTCATCAAGAAAACGTAAATTTACCGGGAGTTTCGAGGTGAATCCTAGGAAAAAGATATACCTTGAGATTCTGGGGGAATGAGTTTCGGAAAGGGGGTGATGTAGGTGAACCAAACTACCCTTTAGCAATAACACAATAGTATCACCCTGCTACCATAAATACCGGCTTTTGCCGGGAGAACATTTGTAGTACATTTAGGCACTAGCACTGACAACACTGACTTGTTTTTAATGTTCAATACAATTCATTATTATCTCTAAACCTGTTGTTCTTTTATTTCATTGTTGGTACCCCTAAACGGGTCCACAACAATAATATATATATATATGCATATACATAAATATATATATATAACTATATATATATATATATATATATATATATATATATATATATATATATATATATATATATAAATATGTATATATATAACTATATATATATATACATATATATATATATATAAATATAAATATATATATATATATATATATATGTATATGTATATAAATGAAACACCACTCTTTCAAATCGAAAAAAAATTCTTTCAAATAGATTTACATATCTGACCAGAGCTTACCACCGCTATAAACGCGTTTTATAAAATTATAAAATGATACAATTACTTCATTATTAATTAATGTTGAAAACAACTTTTTACAAATGTTGGTAGCCTTACTCCTTTGCATATATACGTTTTCTCGCTGGAACTGCACTCATACCTTTATATATATATATATATATATATATATATATATATATATATATATATATATATATATATATATATATATAAGATTGTTATGGAATCAATACTCCAACGAAAATGATTCATGTTTATCGAGATTTCGTCTTTATTCAAAAGTAATACGCATAATCATCTTGAGAATTGTTCGAATAGAGTGAACCTTCGCTGCACATATAAAACTCTTTAGTTTTCCTCTTTGTTTTGTACACACCTATATGTATATACATATGCATATATATATACATATATATATATATATATATATATATATATGTATATATATATATATATACATATATATGAATAAATAACAAGTATGTTTAAAAAAAAATATTCATCGTAAATTCTTCAAAGGTGAAAATGCTTGACTTTATAACAATTCCTACAAAGACGAGTAATCTAATTAATAATTAGTGATTGCGAGAGGGTTCTTATTTTTTAAATTAAGTCAACTGCTGCATAATCGATCGGCTGCCATTCAAATTCTTTAGAGAATAGCAGAAATCAATAGCTGAGCAGCC
>OY744523.1:160136754-160141754 GCA_963556195.1 Sepiola atlantica
CTGATCAAACTCCAACAATGTGATATAACGGCAATCCAAAAGTTAAGTGCATTATGTATGAAACTTAAAAATAACTCAACGTAATCTATTATATAAAAATGCTTAATAGAAAAAGCGGACAATATATGTACAACGGCATAGTGTCGTAGGGAAACCTTTTTCTTGTATTTTACCTGTTATATATAAAGCTGGTAGTTCTACAAATTTTTCTCTAAAGAAAAATGACCCGTGCTTACATAGATAAAAACATCAAACTTGAACAAAACAACAGCAACAAGCCGCGCGTGCGTGGTCCCCCTCTGTATGTGACTCGAGTGTAAAATGCAATAAATTTGGGCAATTTGGGGCATTTTTGACCCTCCTTTGACCCCCTGGGGGTGCGAACCAGAAATGTTCTAGAGTCGAGGATGCTCATTTTATATCCAGGACAATTGCCTCTACATTCTGGTCAAGTTTAAGAAAAATTGAATGGATGGATCAAATGTTATGGGAGAAAAGGGTAATTTTTTGCCATTTTGGGGACTTTTGACCCCCTGGGGGCGCGAATCAGATATTTTCCAAGGTCAGCGATACTTATTTTCTATTAGAAAAAAATGGCTTCACATTTTGGCCAAGTTTCAGAGAAATTGAATGGATGGATGAAAAGTTATAAGGCAAAAACTGTCATTTTTTGCCGTTTCGGGGTCTTTTGACCCCCTTGGAGGCTAACCAGATTTGTTATCAAAAATCGGAGAATGTCACTTTCTAACCTGACTAAAGTTACAACTTCATGCAAAATTTCAGAGAAATTAAATGGATGGTTGCGGAGAAAAATCCGGATGGACGGACGGACATGCCTCAAAACAAGTCCTCCTATTTTATAAATCGGGGGACCAATAAATAGATCAAAAACAAGGACCCAGTATTATTTACTCCTCTCCAGGAGTTAGGCACAATGCCAGTTGTATCCTACTCCCACAAGTAAGATGTGACCCAAGTCGGGTCGGAAAGTGGGGGTTGAAAAGCCAGCGCCCGAGAGGTGAGCACTCTGACCATCAAAAATTGCCTGAGCAGCCCCGTAAGCAATTAACTTACTCCTCCCCAAAGAGAGGAGGCAAAGCCTGGAAGGGTGGACCTCCTAGAACTGCACAGGGACAGACCCATAGACCGGCGTAAATCAAGTCCCGAAGGACAAGACAATACCAGTCTATGGGGTGCAGTATCCATCGGAACAGATACTACACTTTGATCTCGACCAAAAGGCCGAGTAGTAGACGTCGTGTTCATAACAAAATAGAATGCTTTATTTTTTCAAACGAGCATTTATGAAAATGTGACCAGTACTTTATCTGTATATCGAAATCAGACCATTTTAATTACTTACCGTGATTAAATTTCATAAAAATAAATTACACATAGCTGATAAGTACTTGTCTTTATTTACGTATGATATTTAAATTCTTGAAGTATCTGTTATATAAAGAAACACATTATTTATTTAAAAGCTATACATTTGAGATCCCTTTAAAGTATTGTTATAAAATAAATAATTAGTACTTAGCTCGTAAAATTGAGAACTTTATTGATTTATTTTCTACATATCCTGACACAATATCTATCTATCTATCTATCTATCTATCTATCTATCTATCTATCTATCTATCTATCTATCTATCTATCTATCTCTCTCTCTCTCTCTCTATATATATATATATATATATATATATATATATATATATATATAGATATAGATATAGATATACCTGTGTGTGTGTGAATGACCCTTGAGAAACGTTTAGCCCAAAGAGGTTTTGATATTTCATAGCTGTTACCTAAATATGTGACAAGTTCTAGCTGAATAATCTTTGTATAAATAAAAAAAAGTAAGTTGTATAGCTCATACACAACTGTATTTATTTTGAGCACTGTTTAAATGAACACATAAGTATATACTGTATTGTTATTCCTTGGACGTAATCTTACTAGGATTATATATATATATATATATATATATATATATATATATATATATATATATATATATATATATATATATTATTTTATTTTATTCCATTAGTTGCGACAAAAAAAGTTTTGTTTCATTGGTGCAAATAGCGACCAACTCATCGCTAGCCCGATGAGTTGGTCGCTATTTGCCCCAATGAAACAAAACTTGTTTTGTCGCAACTAATGGAATAAAATCAAAAAATATATATTTTGCTCTTAATTTTCATTGAGCACTCTCATAAACCCGGTTTCAACTTCCTTCGGATTCATACCCCCTGGATATTTGTAACAAGTTAATTATATATATATATATATATATAGTTTTTTTATGTGGCTAAAATCCCCATCCCTAAAGATAGACTCCATTATTATTTAGTTTCTGCCAAGAATTTACTTTCTATAGTAACACTGTTGTAGATTCGCCTAAAATATAAAATCTACAAAAATGAAAAGCACAAGTAACTTGCCCAGTATCTAGTGTCACTGGTTGCCCTAAATAAATAGTTTACCTATTTACGAATTAATTGCTTTAAAATAGATTTTTGTATTAATAAAGGAAATGAACATAAAAATGAGAATGCCTGTTTTAGTGGCACCTATCGGTTTAGTAATGCAGGATCTAAAATACTTGATTATAATGACACCAAGAGTATTTGTCTATCAAACTCATTTGTAGGTAAACATTGACCTGAGAAGCAGAATATTTTGTTGACTTTTTTTCTGTTAGAACATACATTTTTCTATATATATCTGCGCACTGATACTAGTGAAATGCCTAATGTAGTTTGAGAGAATATTTAATAAAAGTGGGCGAGATTGTTTTTCAAATACACTGTGGAAAGCACAATACAAACATTATCGCGCGTAAATGCTCTTTTTTATCTGTGGGTGTAATCCTAAAATATAAGGGCACATACACAAACAATTCTATTTTTAGTTTGAAAATGAAAAGGACTTAAATACAATATTTTGGGAAAGACACACCTTAGATTGCGCTCCTGTTATCCGATGTTTAATTTATTTGTGTCGCCATCTTCATATAATCCACTACATTAGTTACACATATTGCTATTTCCGTATTTTATTATTATTGTTTTCTCCCAAACATAGATTGCATATATAAATTATATCTTGCAATAAGCAAAGACGTGTATATAAGACCTCATAATATTATTACTAGTAAGGTGCATATTTATGCCCTAAAACTAGTGTTCAACCCACACCGCTAGACAGGCTGGCGTGCAAACCTTGACATGTCACTCATATAAGTGTTAAATAAATGAGGTAAATACTCTTTTATCAATACCAACTTATCCCACAAGCGCCTTCTCTATGTATGACGGCTTACATTGTACGCTTATATATTCTTGGCATCCGTCTGTCTTATGAGACAATGGAATTCTGAATATCAGAGTTTTACGTTGCAACCCTATCCTGTATCGCCAAACTCTGTTCCAACCGTCTGCCGACTGTGCTCTCTCCTCTCCCCCCTCCCCCACAAGTTTGTTTCTCCTCTCTCAGTCCTCTTGCAGCATGCATATACAGCTCTCCTTTAGCGGCTGCGATATATAGCGACCGACTACCAACCTGTTGGGTCGATGCCACCTGCCGTCACGTCTCGCTTTCTTGTAGCGTAGGACAGGTCTTCCTGCTGGTCTGAAGCCGGTTACGATACAGAATAAAGAATATCCTTCGGAATCCTCGCATTGTCTATTCTCCTTGCATGTCTAAGTAACCGGAGTCGTCGTTGGGTGAGCTTAAGTTTATATATATACAAAATATACATAGATTAAAAACTATATGCATTTGCCAATGTATATACACAAAGAAGAAGAGCCTGATGAGATGTCTTACTATTAATAATTTATTTTCATTCAGTGGTGAGACCCAGTTCGATCATCTAATCACACCATTACCCCTAAATGCATTGTTTTCGTAGTGGTAGTACCTGTCAGATACTATAATATGGTTTCAATTGAACACATTATATATATATATATATATATATATATATATATATATATATATAATGTGTTTGTGTGTGAGCGTGTCTTCATGTATGTCAGTACGTGTATATGTATATATATTTAACACGTATAGATACTGGATTTGGTATCCAGGCCAACGTTTGTTTGATTAGGAAACTTTCGTTAAAGTATTCATATCGGAGATGGAAATAATTGAGAATATAATCACCTGACGACTAATATAATAGATATCGTTAATTTGCTACAAAGCTGTATACTCCTAAAACAGGAATTGATTATATCATTATTGGCGTAGCATTGTCGACGATGATTATGCTCGTTCAGCGTGTTTATAAGCACAATAGCCATTCGGATGGTTACTAGGTTCCTTAAATTAATGATAGGGATATTTCTCTTTCTTATTGTATGATCATCTCAATTACGGTTTCATGAAAATGCTTCGAATTTCAGCTAAAGATAATTCTAGTCCGGTAATCGATCCCTGAGATCGGTTGTACTACAAATCTTAATTCATTTTAGTAGTATTTGAACTATCTTTGCTTACTATGTGTTGTATTCGAAGCCAAGCACGTTTTATGAAAGTACTGACATTACATTCAGAGAGAATGTGTAAATCACTCAACGAATCAGAATTGAAACATGCATTGAAGCGTACGGAAAGTCCTTCAATAACGTCGGTATGTTTCTTAATATGACATGAAGAAAGAAAGACAAGTACATTTCCACAAGGTTTATGATATTTGGATTCCCAACAATGACATAAGTTACAAAGGTATACATTTCAAAGACAACTACCGATTTTACTCTTCAAAGGTGACTATTTGAAAGTAGCTCTCTGAATAGACACGTATTTTTTTATATGTGCTTTACTATATGATAAAATAATAGCATATTCTTAAGAGTTACACGTAGTAAGCATTTCTTTTCTGAACAAATAAAATATGATAACCAGGCCGCACAAAACGAAAGGAGTGTCCATATTGAAAAGGAGGCTCATTGCGATTATACCAAGTAAAGAAAATGTAA
>OY744523.1:160146754-160166754 GCA_963556195.1 Sepiola atlantica
TATTTTATTGGATTGGTCAAAAAGTTCGTTTGTTTTTTTATGTCATCTTTCCGGCCTACTAAAGATAGTTTCATATTCATATTCTTAAAATCATGTATTTTGTGTAGCGAATATGTTTATGTCAGTGTGTAATAAGCCTCCAAGCAGAGGAGTTCTTACACGTTTGCTTGTATTTCCGGCCTGGGAATGGAAGATCAATCATAACACTACCGAAATATGATATTGTTTTACTACAAAATGGTGGGAAAATCTACAGAAACTTGCATAAAGATGTGTATTGTGTATGGGGAGAATGCTGTTACAGAACGAGTCTGTCAGAAATTGTTTGCTCGATTCCTAAAAAGAATGTTTTTTTCTGTGAGAGATACTCCAGGCTCTGGCCAGTCAAAGATGATCGACGGTGGCCAAGTGAAAGTCGTAGTTGAACAAGATATTTGTTTGATAACCAGACAAATCGCATTCTAAAGGTTTTTAAATCAAGCGTTGAACATGAATACATTAATATTAACTAAAAAAAAAACAGCGAACTTTTTAGCCAATCAAATAAAGCAAGTAAGGAATAATTTCTAAACGAAAGAAGTGTGCCTTAACCGAGGTGACTATTTCAATGAACGGATTAAATCGTCAAAATGAAAAAAAACAAAATAGATGTAATTTTCCTTCCATTCTAATTATAAACTCCTACGACTTCTAGCCTTTAATTTAGTATGTAGATCAGACAATGAGGACAAATAACACACGAACATATTGCTTTATATTTAAACATAATCCCATCTTTCTTTTCCATCTTCATTCAATCTCTATAGTATAAGCTGAAGCTAAACATTAAGACACCCATTTTATGAATTTCTTCTGAAATAGCCACTATAGAAAATAACGCAAAAGGACATAAAAAAAAACCCATTCAGCATTAGATAAATTTGAAGATGATTAATTTCAATGATACTATTTCGTTTAAAGTAATGAAGTATTTTCATTAGGCGAACACCAATAGCAGTGTAGGCAATTTAAATTAGGTTTTATTTTCCAACGAATTACACGCCAGACCGTAAACATGTCTACTGAATTGTGCTACTCTGTACGATACTAGCTAAAGCCGAACATCGGATGTAAAGGAATCTGAGAGCAGACACGACGAGCGTGGGCGGCAAAAATAAAACGATACTGCGACTTGTGAGCTTGGGGAATGTTATGGTACCTAAAAGTAAATTCGTATGAATCAGCATGGTACAAATCTGTCAATCGACTTTGTTCTGTTGTGGGCCTTTTTCTAGGAGGGGCCACGTAACCATTTCAAACATCCCGTAAATAGAAGCGATTCTATGGATGCGACTTGATTCGAATTTTGCGCACACAGGTTGCCAGTCCGCGGACTACTTGAATTCTTCCAATCACCATGAATGTCGCGAGTCTTTCTGTAACGTTGGTTGCAGATAGACGGCGGGGTGGTGAAATACGAGTCGACAATTCGTTTTCGACACTCAGTCCGGTAGCAACTGTTCCATTTCGTTGGTTTTGTATCTGTCAGGTGTCCCCCCCCCCCCGAGGCCATGATTTCCATACTTGGGGTGGAGAAAGTTTATTGCTTGCTACCTAAGACGCCTTGACCGGCGAATGCCGACGGAGCTACCCCGGCTTTTTTACTAGGCCAGAGTGCTCCTCCTTCAGGGGCGCTGGTTTGACTCTCCCCCAACTTCCAGCCTTGTGCTACATATTCCTGCGATTTGAAGGAATTAAATACTTGCCCCCCTCCCCCCACACACACCCACCCAAAGTGGTTAGTTTTTCGTTTTAGACAATCAGTTCGGCAGGAATTGGGCCAATACGATGACCTTTTATTTGTCGGGCTGAGGATTTAGCCTTGGGTAGTCCAAAATAAGTGCACCCTCCAAGGCCTTTCCTCCCCTCTTTGGGGTAGAGTAAGTTATTTGCTTACTGCCTGAGGCGCCATGACCGAGGAATGCCAACAGGGCTTCCCAGACATTTTTGTAGGCCAGACTGCTCCTCCTTTAGGGGAGCTTGCTACCTTCCAGCCTTGTGTCACATATTCCTGCGTTGGGAAACACATTATTACCTGGGTCCACACTAGCCCATTCGGTCTTCATGAAAAGTTATATGCTTCTCGACTTCGGACTGGTCAAACCAGTCGAGGATTCGTTCTCGACACTCAGTCCAGCAGGAACAGGTCAGTTTCGGTGGCCTTTTATCTGTCGGTCCTAGCTTGTGTAAAGAGGTCCACTCTCCCATGACTTGAACACCTATTTGAGGTGGTGTAAGTTAATTGCTTAATGTCTAGGACGCTATGATTAAGAAATGCCAATTTGTATAGGCCAGATTGCTTCTTCAAGGGCGCTGGTGTCACTCTTCTCCACCTCTCGGCCTTGTTCCACTTGTTCCTGCGGTGAGAAGGAATTAAATACCTTGGTCCACACAAGCCCGTTCGGTCATTATGTAACGTCAGATGCTTAGAGATTTCGGAGTGGACAATACCAGTCGAAGATTCGTTCTCGACACTCAGTGTGGCAGGAACCGGTCTATTTTGGTGGCCTTTTATATGTCGGGCTGAGACATTAGTTATGGGTGGTTTTAAGTGGTTCACTCTCTCGGGCTTTGCCTCTCTTCTTAAGGATGGAGTAAGTTTATTTCTTACTGCTTGAGTCGCCCTTTCCGGTGGGTGGCTACGCAGGCAATATTTAATAGGCCAAACTGTTTCTTTTTTACAGGTGCTGGCTTGACTCTCTTCCGCCTTCCAGCCTTGTACTACATATCCCTGCCGTGGGAATGAATTCAATACTTGAGTCTACACCAGCCATTGCGGTATTTCTGTAACGTCATTTTCTTAGAGACTTCAAACTGGTCAATACCAGTCGACGATCCGTTCTCGACAAGCATTCCGACAGGAACTTGGCCATTTCGTTAGCTTTTTATCTGTCGAGCTGCAATATATGTTCTGGGTAGTCCTAGGAGATCCGCCTTCCTAGGCTTTATCTCTCCTCTTTGGGTGGAGTAAGATTATTGATAACTGCCTGAGGCGCTCTGACCAGGGAATTTCGACATGACTACGCAGGTATTTTATTATGGGCGAGAGTTCTTCTTCTTTAGGGGCGCTGGTTTGAGTATTCTGCCTTCTGGCCTCGTGCCACATATTCTTGCGGTGGAAAGAAATTAAATATCTGGGTCTACACTAGTCTGTGCGGTGTTTCGGTAACATCAGTTGCTTTGAGACTTATTGTGAGCATCGAAATTATGTTTGCTTCTCTCTAATTTACCTACAAACGGAAAGAGTTCATACATTTAATTTAATTTGCATACATGTCCACGTATAAAAATAACATCAGTGATCATACATCAGGCGACAATCAAATAACTTACCAAGTTGAGGTAGTCATTCGGTTGCTAATCTCTTTCAACAATTTGCATCACAATAATAGGCGTTGTTACGTACTGTTGATGGCAAAATTGATGCGGCAGTTGATATTAAATGAATGAAGATTGTCATATGAAAAAGCAAATATGAAGTCACATATTTTGCAAAATATCCTTTACAAGCTTAATTAAAACATTTGATGATTAGCGATTATTACGCCATACTTCTCTTACAGCTTTTCATTATTTTAATTATCTTCTGTTGGTTTCTTTAACATAATTCAGGATATTTGTATCTTATCGCCGGTGGATTGTAAATAGTCCCATTAAATGTCTCTATGTCACGTGACGGGGCGTGCATGAAATAGTGCTTCAAGAAGGGCATCTAAAAGATGAAAGAAGTGCACGGAAGGAGAGAAAAAAGAGCTCAAGACAGTCAATTCACAATGCTTTTCTCTGGCGGCTTCATGTTTTATAACCTGGCAGAATTTCACTATTCAACACTCTATTTTCGATTTATGCGGATGAAAGATTAATTTCAACGAGTCTTCTATTTAGACATTTATGTACCATTGTTTGCAGAAGGGCCCGTGCAGCGGTAGGGAAGTGAAAACGGAGCATAAATCAGCAACGGAAATACGATGTAAGATTTATGAATAAAGAGTTAACACCGTGATCATTTTATGCGTTTTATATATCATGCATAGCACACACAAATAGGTTCTACATTATTTTAGAATTTTTACTTCGGCTTGATTGTTGAAATTAGAAAAAGGTTTGTCCATGTTATCTTCATGCCACTTCATGAGCATCCTATATTAAACTGCTGGACATGTGTATATTATAAATCATATACAATAACTGTATTTCAATGGGTATTGAGTTCCAACATTAAATGACCCCAAAAGTAGTCAATTTATTTTATAACCAAGTAGAGATGTCCATGAAGTCAAACTTTCATCTCCCTGCTTAGCTGTGGGCAAATGAGATAATGTAATGGGTCAACGCAATCATAGAAGCAGATGATCCCAGACAATTATATAGTAAGCCTCGCCCTTTCAAATAGTTTACTAGACCCGTGAATATACTATTGCGCATAACAATACGGATTTCGCCGATTCAACCGCCCCGAGATAGGTAAACATGGACAAAGATTTATAGCATTTAGAAACATTTCTAAGTGTGTGATAGCCGCAACTAAAAGTAGGTATAATGAAATAACCAGAAAACATAGTACGCCGCAGAAATTAGGAACTCGCGACTTCCGGAGAATCGATAATAATGTGGTCCATAATGAGCAATCAACACTTCTCCCAATATCTAAGCACAATGGTGTCGCTTGCACGGCAACTTATAAGGCTGCACTGTTTTCCCAGCCGATCGTCTTACACCTCACTTTTGACTATCAACCCGCTCTTTCCCAAATTACCTACAAAAGTTACACTTGATGATCTGGTAATCACGCTTTTCTAAGTTCTTGATAACACACCTCAATACTTCTAAAGCATTTGGGCTTGATATTATCCTCGCATGAGTAGTAACAATCTGGCTCTTGTCCTCCTCTAAACTGTATACCAACTGTCTTGCTGAATCGTGTTTTCCTGACAGCTGGACAATTGCCCGTGCGGTACAGGTGTTCAATAAGTATGGTAATACAGCTGACCCGCAAATGTATTGCTCCATTAGTCTCCTCCTGTTCTTTGCTGAAATCCTATAATAAGTAAGCAATCTAGCGATAGTCCACCACATAGCAAATGTTAAACTACTCTTTGCCACCAGTATGAATTTAGGTAAGTCTGTTCAACTGTGGATACACTAAGTGACATCTCTTAACGCATATGCCATACACTTGATGAAGCAGGTGACGCTGAGGTGGTAGCGTTTGATATATCTAAAGCCTTTGACAAGGTCTTGCATGAAAGTCTCTCTATGACATTTTATTCGTACGGTATCACTGAACAAATATTTAATATAATATCATCCTTCTAAGCCAAACCAAAGATTCTGGTCGCACTCGATGGGTGTATATAAAAACTAGATGAACTTAATGCGTGTGTGTTACAGGGGTCGACCCTTGGTCCTTTATTATTCTTAATCTGCATAAACGACATACCTGATGCAATTTCGTCCAAGATGTGTATATTTGCTGACGACACTGCGCTCTACTCGCGAAATCTTGGCAAAACGAACGCGCACTTATACAAGGCATTTGCTAAACATTTAGTCTGCCGTGAAATAGTACCAGAAATAGATGGTTAAATCTAATGCTACTATAGTAAAGCTCTAACCCTAACCCTAACAATTACAATGTTTTAGGCTTTACCCACAAATAAAGATAGCATTTACTTTGCTTACGTGTGCTGCTCTTTATAATATATATATTATAGCAATTATCCTTGATTAGAAAGATAAGCATTTCGCTGATCTAGGATATATAAATAGCATTTGATTTTCTTTATACAACCAAACGGAAAATTGCATCGACATCGCACCTGGCAGATCGGGTTAACATTTCAGATAAGTTGTTGATGTCGATCATAGAAATACACTTTTTTTCTAGGAGTGTATGAATCAATACCTTAGGATATATAAAAGTGTTTTGGCACGCGAGGGGAATACAACTCCCAATTGTTATTGGTCTATTTGAACAAAATGATACGGAAAAATTGAAAAAAAAATAAGACTAATTATTTTTTTTATAATATTCGTTCGAGTTATCGATACAGTGTTGGTTTGTTTATTTTGTTTGTTTTAATGAACTTGTCATCCCTCAGTTGACGACCAATTTTGTGATCGACCTTAGTCTGGACTTCTTGGTCGATTTACATAGCGTGGGGGAGGTACGCCACTGTCAAGGTATACGATTCGACACTACCTGTCTCCGTCAACTCAGGCGTCACGCTAATACAGTCAAAAGTCGGTGACGCTAAATCAATCAAAACCAGAGGTATAAGCCCAGGACACGAATGGAAATGAACAACCGTTGGGTCTCCATTATTAGCTGCGGCATGGCAGCAATACTACTACTACTACTACTACTACTAATAATAATAATAAACAAACCACTAAACAATAAGAGTAGTGCTTGTCAGCAAAGTAAATGGAATTGGCATTACGAGTTCAAATTGCGTTTCTTGTAACAAATATATTTAGCCGGTTGATAATATGAACATTACATAATTATGGAATTGGCATAGCGAATCTGTCTCTAATAAATATATGTTATTAGTCATCAACAATAAACCGTTAATAATAGAAAGTTTGTTTATATACAGATTTAAATAGGCAACCCCATCAAGCATAATTACCAGGGTGCGTACTATACGTAATTGATAGTTATTCGGACTATTGAATCGGCCAATTTGATGTCAAATCAATACGAGTCTCATGTATTTAATTACACTGTAATACTTACACCCCACCTACATTTAGGTTAAATTGAGCGAGAAATGTATATTCTCTAATTGACCAATCAAATATAAGCAGTACGTATTGTGTTATCTGCGAGAGAACAAGACCAGTTACAATCAGTGTTCTCAACCCAATAAATATTCTCCTTAAGTAGAAGGCAGAGTAAACTGTCAAGGTTCGAATAAAAACAACTTAATAATAGAACTTTTTCTCTAAAAACATCAATTCTACTGATTCTTTCAAATCCACTTTACATGAACATTTAATATCGTATTTGATGATTAGATCAAACCTCATTCTCATGTCCAGGATATCATAGCAAACATAGCCCCCTTCAAAGAGCATGTACCAGATCTTCCCCATGCTACATTAATGACAATATGTTCCGCTAAGCTGGCCCCTCTATAACAAATGCCTTGTCGAATCTGGATCCTCTTATAGCTGTACAATTATCTATGTTGTATGAATCTTCAAAATCTCTGGCGAAATTATCGCCTCTAAAAATCTCCTTCCGCAGTTCGTTACAATCTGTCAATCAATAATCGATCTATCGATAGTCTACTATCTCAAAAATGCTTAACTTCGTTTTGACTAACGGTATGGATTTAGGAAAAGTCTTTTTACTGCGGATATCCTAACAGTCATCTCTGAACGCATATCAGAAAACATTAATTTGTACGGTGTTACTTCACATATGTTTCATATGATTATATCCTTCTTAGCTCATAAAAGAGTTAGGTCGTTCTCGATGGCCGTACATCCAAACAATATCACGGTAAGCCAAGTGTTTCCTATGAATCGATACTTATACGTTTATTTCCCTGATCTTCATAAACAACTTATGCAATCGCCTCAGGAAAGCGTATATTTCCTGATTACATCACTCTATTCCCGACATGAAGGCAAACTGAACACGCACATGTTCCAGACAATGGCTTAATCATAAGAAAATTACCTCCAGTCTGAATTAGAATGACGCCAAAAATGGAGGGTTAATTTGATGCTACCAAGATAAAGCAACTTTCCTGTAACAATTATTAAAACCTTTCCCATCACCTATTTATATTGCTAGTAGCACGCTTTTTTTCTAAGTTTAAGGCAGGGGCGGGCAACCTCAGGCCCGCGGGCCACATCCGGCCCGCGAAGGCTTAGCGTCCGGCCCGCCACTCTGCTGGGCTGTATAATTGCAATCCGGCCCGCGGACCTCCTAGTAAAACTTATATCATTTTGAAAATGAAATACACGAAGTCTCATCTTGTACAATTTATTCATGTAAACAAAATATAGTAATTCTGAGATTTCGTTTTTCACAACGGACCGTGATCTCCTTCCAAAAGTCTCATCTGGCCTTCACTCTGAAAAGGTTGACCGCCCCTGCTCTAAGGTCTAACATTCATATAAATTTATACGACGCACTTTTCTTTACAACAGAAATAAAAAATATAATACTCTGGCTTTCCTGGATATACTCATATTACGCACAGAGCAGGGGTTTAAGACATCGGTATATCGAAAGCCCACCTTCTCCAGACAATACCTGAACTTCAATGCTCATCACCCATACAGTATAACACATGAAACCGCGCGCTGTCTACAATACCGATCACAGACAATAAGTAGCGACATCAATACGTACCACCAATAAATAATTAGTCTGAAGAATACCCTCCGACGTAGCAGCTACCTTGATAGTATACTATCAACCAGAGGTGATAATAGTAGAAGAGAAGAGCGTGGATCCAAAACAAATCCAACTCTCAGCCTATCATATATACGAGACCTCTCCGAAAAAGACTAAAGGATGTGTGGTCCCTACAACATCAGGGCGGTATTCAAAAGTGAATCAACACTGAGAAGACACCTAGTTAGAATAAAGCCACCCATTGAGGAGAATATGGACAAGAAATGCATATACTGCACGTGGTTGTAGGAAGGAAAACTTACAAATAACATTTTAAATTGCCAAACTATCAATAGTTTTAAATAAAATAACTTATTATTATTAGTTTTTTTTATTAAATACTGGGCGATTGTTCGACTCTAGTTGACTTACGTTATTATTATTGAGGTGTTCTATACAACACTATATACTTAGTTATTATTGTGTACATACTAATGCGTTAACAATGATGTATTTTACAAACGAATTGTTAATAAGAGATTCAGAACGAGAATAATGAAGCAGACATTGAAGTCGATTTCTACTGCACGAGTTGTAAATTTATGACAATGCTAACAAATTAGTAGAGAACATGAGTAAGTGCTCGATGTATTTACAGATAGAGCTTCATAAAATTAAACATGACAACTGTCATTTATTTAAAAAAAATATTTTGAAAATTGTATGCGCATGCGTAGAATACTATATAATAATAATAATAATAATAATAATAATAATAATAATAATAATAATTATAACATTATTAAAATAGGTAAAATAATATTTAATAGTATAATAACACTAGTAAAAAGAGCGATATTTGTACTACTAAAAGTATTATTACTACTTATAATAATAATAATAATAATAATAATAATAATAATAATAATAATAATAATAATAATAATAATAATAATAATAATAAAAATAATATATATGGCTTCCAGGACTTTGAGGTGGAATAGGGAATGCGATCTACTTATGACAGAAAACCAGTCACTAGTGTACGTCGACGCACATTCGGCGCTATTTATGAGATGGGCAGCAATAGCAGACCCGGATGTATTAACTAAATTATTTAAATTATTTAGTCGGCCCTGGCGTATGGCAGGGGGGATGTGTTGTTAGATTCTGGATTCAAACCTTTGCACTGTTCTCCCACCCCAACATATTAGTAATATTATTTATCTATTTAAATGTCGGTGCGATGCCGTATACGTGGGAAGTACAGTGCAAAGGTTTGAATCCAGAATCAAACAACACATCCCCCCTGCCATACGCCAGGGCCGACTAAATAATTTAAATAATTTAGTTAATACATCCGGGTCTGCTATTGTTGCCCTATCTCATAAATAGCGCCGAATGTGCGTCGACGTACACTAGTGACTGGTTTTCTGTCATAAGTAGATCGCATTCCCTATTCCACCTCAAAGTCCTGGAAGCCATATATATCAAGTCAATCAAACCTTCCCTTTGTAAGCAAAAGGAATGGCTTTTAGGACTTAATGTGATCAACTTATGACTCTCCTCCCTATAATTTTTTTTTCTTTTTTTCTCCTAAACTTGTCACTAGTGTTCATTACAAATTATTTTTAGGTTTTAGTCGTATTCAATCACTTCCACGTTTTACTCTGATGAGTGTGGACGAAAACCGGTTCAGTACATTAATTAATTTCTT
Source organism: Sepiola atlantica (assembly GCA_963556195.1). Lineage (NCBI taxonomy): Eukaryota > Metazoa > Mollusca > Cephalopoda > Sepiida > Sepiolidae > Sepiola > Sepiola atlantica. The sequence goes on from OY744523.1 coordinate 160,156,870, forward strand.
TTTAATCGTCTTCTCTCGTTTTTTTTATATTTGTTTAATCTCATTCGACCCTCCAAAAAATGTCCCAAACGTCAGTATTCCTCGCCGATATATATATATATATATATATATATATATATATATATATATATATATATATATATATATATATATATATATAGGAACAACAGAAAATTATCTATATTAATAGTAATTGGGGACACTTATAGTGGACACTTTCTTCTAATACAGTAGTGAAATCTGTAAATTATGTTTCAGGAAACTATCAAATCATACACCACTCAATTTACATGAAGAATACTACGTTGGTAAATATGGATATATAAATAAATATTTATTCCGTTATTTATGTTATTATTGAACAACATTTAAAAAAAATAAAAATAAATTAATAACACAAACATAATTTAATAAAAAAATACTTAAATACTTAAATATTGATTTCAAAGGGCATATTCTTCTAGAGTTCGATACAAATGTATTTGTAGCTTGAGTTTTCACATTTAATACTAAAATCAAGGATGATAAATGTCTGCTCTCATAGTTCGTAACTTTAATAAATAAAAGGAAATCTTGCAGAGTATAACGCATACATTAATATGTTTGTGCCATGCACGATAAACTTTAGAAAATAGAAACATGATAGCGAACGGAGTTATCATACCAGATATATTGGTAAAAAACGAATGAGTTTTCATAATTCTGTTCATGGATGAAGAAATAGATACTAATAAAGACAACTCATTTGCTTGGCCTTTTGGCTAAGATCAAAGTGTAGTATCTGTTCCGATGGATACTGCACGCCTGTCCTGTGCAGTTCTAGGAGATCCACCCTCCCAGGCTTTGCCTCCCCTCTTTGGGGAGGAGCAAGTTTATTGCTTACTGTCTGAGGCGCCCCTACCGGGGAATGCCGACGGGGCTGCCCAGGCAATTTTTAAATGGCCAGAGTGTTAACCTCTCGAGCGCTGGCTTTTCAAACCCCACTTTCTCGACCCGATCTTGGGTCACATCTTACTTGTGGGAGTAAAACAAAACTGGCCTTGTGCCTAACTCCTGGGGAGGAGTAAATAAAACATTTGTAAATGAATAAAACTTAATTCACCGAAGACACTTACTGATTTTGCGCTGGCGAAACAAATCGCATACTATATGGGCGATTAGTAATACTACTGATTGAGTTAAATATTTGCCATCTACTCACATAGAAACGTCCTTTTGATCAAAGTGTAGTATCTGTTCCGATGGATACTTCACCCCATAGATTGGTATTGTCTTGGCCTTCGGGGCTTGATTTACGCCGGTCTATGGGTCTGTCCTGTGCAGTTCTTGGAGGTCCACCCTCCCAGATTTCGCTACCCCTCTTTGGGGAGGAGTAAGTTTATTGCTTACTGCCTGAGGCGCCCCTAGCGGGGAATGCCGACGGGGCTGCCCAGGCACTTTTAAACCCCCACTTTCCCGACCCGACCTTGGGTCACATCTTACTTGTGGGAGTAAGATAAAAACTGGCCCTGTGTCTAACTCCTGGAGAAGAGTAAATCAATACTCACATAGAAAGGTTCACCAATGGCAGCAACTCATACATTCTTGTGGAATCACTTCGAGTAACGTATTGACAAACAGTGAATAGTAATATTAGATTGTACATTAAGAAGTAAAATCTTGGAGAATTACAAGTAATCGAGAAATTTTGATTCAGCTATCCGCCTTTCTTTTTTACATTTTTGAAATTAGTTTTACTTATTCCTCACGGCAAAGTCACATTGATTTTAGCGACTCATCAGGGGATTACTTCAATTTTGAGTGCCTAACCCAGCTGGAAGGTTATATTGCTGACGATTAAAAAAAAGAAACTGAAATAAACGTATCAACCGAACTTTATGACGATTTCGTTTTCGAACCTTTCAGCCTGCGGGCTGTTATTATTTCATCCACAAAGAGAGAACTAAACCAAAATAAAATAATATTATTTGAGCATCCTACTTTTTTATCGACAAAAACACACACCGGAAACAGCAATTTAATTTAAAACTGTGCTAATATGTTGCATGTGCTCCCACGGGACACACAAACATATCGAAGGTTCTAAGTTGTAGTTTTTCTTTTATCAGTCAGCATAATTGTAAAACAAGCCGCGCGTGCGTGGTCCTCCTCTGTATGTGACTCGATGTGGCGAGTGTAAAATGCAATAAATTTGGGAAATTTAGGGGCATTTTTACCCCCCTGGGGGCGCGAACCAGAATTTTTCTGAGGTCAGGGATGCGCATTTCATATCCAGAAAAATTGCCTCTACATTTTGGCCTAGTTTCAGAAAAAATTGAATGAATGGATCAAACGTTATGGGAGAAAGGAGTAACTTTTGCCATTTTGGGACTTTTGACCCCCTGAGGGCGCGAACCAGATTTTTCCAAGGTCAGCGATACTTATTTTCTATTAGGAACAATTGCTTCCACATTTTGGCTAAGTTTCAAAGAAATTGAATCGATGGGGGGCTAAACAGAGTTTTTTTTTAATCGGAGAATGTCACTTTCTAACCTCAGCAAAGTTACAACTTCATGCAGAATTTCAGAGAAATTCAATGGATGGTTGCGGAGAAAAAACCGGACGGACGGACGGACGGACGGACGGACGGACGGACGGACATGCCTCAAAACATAAGTCCCCCAATTTTATAAATCGGGGGACCAATAAGTTCGAATTAAAAAAAAAAAAACTTTTAACAATTATTTAATGAGAAAATTAATGAAAAGTATGCACTTTGTAAACTAATAGTCAATATGAATATTTTCATTTATATTTAATTTAATATTTGATATTAAATGACGCCGTCTTCACCCTTAGTTGATGCAATACACATCGAAATTTAAAAAAATCATCAAACTACATTTATAAAATATAGCGTAACATTTTACACATATTCTAAATTATTTTACTTATCCTGGTTTCTATCATATTCAAAACTTTCAGACTTTTCGGACCGTGTATTCTACGATCTCATTCAACAGCGTTATCAAATATGATCAGAGATATCTTACAATGACTTCTACCTGACGGCTAAGAGTTCAATCCTACCTGAAAGAATGTTAGAACACATTTACAGCAGGAACAGAACTTGGATCGACAGAATAGATCAAATAAATGGTTCACTTAATTTTACATTTCTAGAATAAAAAGAATCAGGCCGGTGAGTATAAATGCCGAAAGCTTAAATTCGTATTTAAACGTATAAAGTGGATAGAAAAAATACATGAATATTATAATTACATACGCGTAATCAATCTGTCTAGAAATTAAATAGTAATTGAAGTGAGACAGAGACGCTTCGCATTAAGAACACATTCTACCCGTAAAATAAATAAGGAACACTAATTATTATGTGTTTAATAAAAATAGAAAATTCTTGTTAGTGGACAATTTAATAGAACTTAATAGGTAAAACAGCAGACGAAAAAATTAGATTGACTATCGATCTATTTCAACATTTAATAGAGGTAAAATAATCGTCACGTTACGCTGATTTATAGTTTGATTGGCCTTGAGGTCAGTGTTGCTAGGAAACGTTGAGAAATAAAACTGACAAACAGGCGTTATTGTTTCTCTTTCTCTTTCTCTCATTATTTCTTTCTTCCTCCCCCTCTATCTCTCTGTTTCTCCCTGTCTCTGTCTCTGTCTCTCTCTCTCTCTCTCTCTCTCTATCTCTCTAACTTTTTTTTTCTCTCTCTCTCTCTCTCTCTCTCTCTCTCTCTCTCTATATATATATATATATATATATATATATATGAAGATATGTTGGTCTCCCATTAGAAAGCATTCAATATTGAAATGTAAGAAATATGTTTGAAGCCTAAGAATGCATTTTTAAAAAAATTAATAGTAATTTATTAAAAGTAGTCCCAAATTACTATTTATTTTTTTAAAAAAATGCATTCTTAGGCTTCAAACATCTTTCTTATATATATATATATATATATATATATATATATGATAAAAATAGAAATAGTATTCCAAACGTAATGCTAATGAAAGAAGGAGAAACTAAATTATCAGTAAAGTCATCAACGTTTCGTCTTCATCAAAACATTACTTGAGCTATATATATATATATATATATATATATATATATATATGTGTGTGTGTGTGTGTGCGTGTGTGTGTGTGAATGAAAGAAGGAGAAACTTCCTCAGGATGGGTTAAGAGAATAAAAAGTTATAAACACAAGTATATTACTTGGAAATAGTCTGTATGTATCGAATGTAACATATACAAATCTATAATACGTATTACACATGTTTATTTTTAGTCGGCCATGTTTCGCCCAGAAGATGAACATTAATATTTTTGTTACATTCGATACATACCGACTATTTCCAAGTAATGTAACTGTGTTTATAACTTTTTTTATTCTCTTAAACAATCCTGCGAGAGTTTCTCCTTCTTTCATTCACACACACACACACACACACACACACACACACACATATATATATATATATATATATATATATATATATGTAGCTCAAGGAGGATGAAAACAAGGGGCAGATATCTTTATAAGATCATTATACATCTATTATAGATGAGACAATACGGTGACAATTCCATTAGCCATATTGATGCCAGCGGTTTCCAAGGATGTAGTAAATATTGCTTGTTAAGTAAGTCAAATTTCTGCTTTCATCATCGGTCATCAAGCTTCTATTTTTTATCGCCTAACTGTTAGTATCTTCTACATCTTTTTAAACCGCTTGTATCGATATTGCATAGTGAATCCTCACGCTATAGTATCATATAATAGTATCATATCATATCATACCATATATATATATATATATATATATATATATATATAAATATTATCTGAATATACAATATATAATAATATATAATTACATATATATAAATATATATATATATATATACATATATATAATAATATACATATAAATATATATATATATATATATATATATATATATATATTCCCACGAATTTACTACATGTTCTAAGTATTTCAATAATCTTCCGTTTCTAAACCCCCAAAGATAAAGAGTAGACCATTCTTACTTCTAATGTACAACATAGCTATTCTGTTTACTGTGATCTAATACTACAAAATATTGGAACCTATATTTTGCCAGATTATTTTCCTAGTTAGTTAGCAAATGTTGAACATAAGTGATGGAATATGCATGACCTGATATGGTGGTTGATGACTTTAAAAATATCCGCTTTGTGATTCAAATACATTATTCCTTCTTTTGTTCCACATGTTTATATTTATTACCATTAACTGTTATTCCTCTACTCGCATTCAGTGCTAGTTTTTCGTTTCCCTTTTCGTGAGCATCTTCGTGTTTTACTTATACTAGACGAATTCCAGGTTTAATTTGAAAACAATAATTCTATTCTATGTGTATCATATTTTTATTCAGTTTTCGTTTTCCTTTTCTGTATTTTGTTTTATTTTATGTTATTTTGTATTCTCTCCCGACTAATGCATTTATCGGTTTGGATGGGAATCGAAGCTTATCTTCTATGCGATGGTTAAACTCGTTTAATATTATTTTATATATGCCCGTGTGCTTTCATGCTTTGAAGAAAGTTCAGCAAGACACAAATACTAGAGAGATCTTAAACAGACGATGAATATAGATAGATAAAGATATAGATATTCAATATCTGGTATACTAGTTAGTTTTAAGTAACAGTTGGTTTCAGTTTGTTTGTATTTTAACTATTCAAAATACACTGTCTGCGAGGATTAACAGTTAGATCACCCATACACGGAATAAAGGAGAGACAACGGGGTAAAAAAAGGCACCAGTACAAGAAAATGTGATTCCATACTCATAGATAAGTTAACGGTAGTGGGCGAAAAGGTTAACAGGTTTTAAGGCAAGTTCTTAAACCAGCAAACATAACAGTCTCTACTGCTTCTCCCCTCACTATGTTTGCTGTATGCAAGAACAAAGTAAAAGATGAACTCTCCAATACATAATCATTATGGAGTTGGTTTCATTAATAAAAAAGTATAATTTAAGTTTCTACATTCAATTACTTTTGTTTCAGCTTCTAACGTATGAGCCCAACCCATCAACCGTGACAAGCACTGGTTCTAACGAACAAGATAAACGTATAACGGGATGAATTACCAGATCGATAACTTCATCCCATTTTTACTTCATCCCATAAGGGTAAATGATTCTTCTTTTTCCTTCCATATGTGGTCAGTCATAACCAACTTTTGGACTTCTTTACGTATTACGGCTTTCCAGTGTTCTTTTAGCCTTATCTAAATATTATCGACCCATTATATATATATATATATATATATATATGTATATATATATATATATATATATATATATATATATATGTATGTATATATATATATATGTATGTATATATATATATATATATAGATATAGATATATATGTATGTATATATATATATATGTATGTATATATATATATATATATATAGATATAGATATATATATATATATAGAGAGAGAGAGAGATATATATATATATATAGAGAGAGAGAGAAATAAAGAAGTATGAAGATGTACGAATGACAAATCTATTTCAACTTCGATTGTGCAATGCAAGGTGTATCCGATAATATAACTGTTGTAGACCCGTGCTAGGGGTCACAAAGATAACAACCACAAATTGTGACAGGTTAAAATATACAATGTATTTATTCATAGCAATACAGTAACGCCACTAAATGTGGTAGGAGATGACCGGATTCCTACCATGCGGTAAAACATGAATAGGAATGTCCCTTGTTTGAGTCTTTGCAACCATGGTATTTATTATAGATGGTTGCTTCCATTAGTTCTTCAATAGTGGTAATTTGTACCTCACAACAATAACGTAATGAAGCGTAAGAGTATGCGTGTTAAAAAATATGGAGTATGTGCAGTTGATGAATGGTAGTTGATAAGATGTCCGATGAATGGCGATGTAAAGATGGAAAAAAAGGCTTTCGTGAAAGCAGCGTTTAAAATGTTCAAAATGAAGTAAATCCAAGAAAAAATATGTTTAGTCAAATACTACTGTATATATATATATATATATATATATATATATATATATATATATATATGTGATTTTATGAAGGCTTACCAAAGCATTCCTTTCAGGACACCAATGATCACCATTAAAGATATTTTTTCTTACAAATATTATTTATTCAAATTAAATTTGAATAAATAATATTTGTAAGAAAAAATATCTTTAATGGTGATCATGGGTGTCCTGAAAGTAATGCTTTGGTAAGCCTTCATAAAATCACATATAAATGCTCTGTACTCTGTAATCGAGTATCATCGAGCTTGTTTTTATTGGAACAACCCCGGTCTTCATTTATATATATATATATATATATATATATATATATATATATATATATATATATATATATATATATATACATACAATAGTAAGTAGTACTATGTAATATATTGTCAGAAGTAGTAATACTATAATTGTCCGCAAGGCCCAGTAGCGCAACCGATATAAATGCTAAGTAATAATTATTTCTAAGTGACAAAGTTTGGATGCTGAAGGTTCAATCGTCAGTAGGGGCGATACTAAGAATAGAATTAAGAATTACGTAAGACTGCTACCAGAACAAGGTTGACCGAAACGATTGCAGACTAATTCCGATGATAACATAAAGAGTTCTGTTCGAGATTTCTTACGGATTCCCGTGTTTGACATACAGATCTCCGAGTTCGACAGATGCCGCTTAATAGGCCGGATGTTACATAACCTGAAACGTTATGACAATACAACTCAATATAATAACAATCCTGATGATAGAAATTACCAATCCGTATGGAAAAAATTCCGAAATATAATGGTTTTTACTTTAGATATCTATAGAGCAACATCATGTTAACTTGTATTTATAAATTATTAAATTACCACACAAACGTATAGTCAGTTGTAAAAGTTATCTCCCGTATTGGCCTATCGTATTTTATTCCAAGGGATTATTGACGACCGTCCCCTTTCTTTGAGGTCCCAGTAATGTTTCTCTAGTGATGTTTTGAATCTGTTTTTTTTTTGTAATTGAATGTGTTTTCATAGTTGAAATAACTAGTTTTAAAAATCTTTTTTTTTTTTTTTTTTTTTATAAATATTTTGACTTCGTAAAAATGCCTTGAGCAAGTGTAAGAAAGCGAACGCGTGCGAACAACTTAGTGGAAAATAGTACGATTGCCCAGTATATGTTGATATGTAGACAACCTGTGTAGATTTTGTTTGAATGACCTGGAAACGTTCAATTTTCAACATTAAAAAAAACTTGCTTAACTGTAGAAGCCAAATAGCAACCTACTATATACATAATAAACTTCACTTTCGGAAAACTATATACATACAAAATAAATAAATGAAATAAAATGATGAAAAACGAAACTAAATAAAAATCCTAAAGTAGCAATGAATAATAAAATAAATAGAATAATTCCAATGAGGAAAGTGCTAAAATAAAATTAAATGTAAATTTGACAAACACAAAACAAGATTGTACAGTAAAAGCTTTTTTTAAAGAAGCTTGGTCATTGGCTAATGAAAACATTAACCGGTGAGGGGGAAATAACAACGGATTGTATTAAGTTAAAATAGCGTAAAGACCACGTAGATATATAAAAATCAATTACTTACAAAAATCCGAGCACTAAGTTTGCCAATTCACTGCTGCGATGAAACACCCACACCTCTGTGCAGCTCAATTGCGATACATATATTTATATACCTGACTACTACGCTTTACCCTACTCATGTATTGAGTAAAAAGGTAAAGGTAAAGGTCGCATAGCCTGGACGCGCACGAGTGTCGTTGCTGACATCGCACACTGCCCATGGCCGTAGCGGCGGTGATTAAAGAATCACCGTGTCTTGGGCACAGCATATGGAAGGCGAGGTCATCTCTCTCCTTCCGCTGCCTTTAACCTTCCCTGAGTTTTAGTCAGGTAGCCACTTACTGCTGGGTGGACAGAGGGAGTTTTCAGACCCGAAAATTCGCATGCCTTGAGTGGGATCGAACCCAGGTCGTCCAGCCCAAAGACAAGTGCTATAACCACTCGTCCCCAGGCCTTCCCTGAGTACTGTTAATGTAAATACCGAAAATGTATGCATAATATATTATACTACCTAATAATTGTATATGCGTATACATGAAATAGCAAAAAAATATTTATATATATATATATATACACATATATAAAACTCATGTCGTAACATTACTCTCTCACACAAACGTATGCAAACAAACACCCCCCCACCCCCCCACACACACACACACACATATATATATATATATATATATATATATATATATATATATATATATATATATATATATATATATTTAGATTTTTCACTTATAAAATAGATCATTCAGTGAAGACTGGGGTTGTTCTATAAAGAATAGTTTTAATAATAATTTTTTTAGAAACAGTATTTTGAATAAATAGTTTCTATCTACTAATTAACATTTTTTCTTAATATAAAGGGCAGTTTCTGCGAGATTGACGTTCAACTCGTCGTGTGTTTGTTTCGAAGGGTAAGAAATCAGCTCTTGAAATAAGGCTCTTCGAACCCGGACGAACATTTATGTTAATTTTTCTTTGTGAGAAGTTGGATTTAGAATTCCCATACTATCATTGGATTGGAATGGTAACTTGTGAGCGGTAACTTGAATGATTTAGTTCTTTTGTTTTTTTGGGGGGTGGGGGTGGGGGGTTATTCATCATTGTGCCGGCCGACGTGAACGTGTATTATCGCACATTGTTCCGGTTTTTTAGTTTTTTTTAATGTATTTGAGACCGATTATTTGCTTGTTGGCTTGGTGGAAGAAATAATGCACGA
>OY744523.1:160169254-160189254 GCA_963556195.1 Sepiola atlantica
AAAAATAAAAAATAAAAAATAAAAAAAATATGAACCTTAAAACACTTATACAAATCACGTGTTGCATGCACGTTCTTCATATTTGATGATGGGAAACTACATCTTGCCCATTCGGCCCGGCTGTATAACAACAAGCCGGTAAAGAGATAAAAAAAAATACAAATCCGATGACATCAGGATATATTAACACATCGAAGATGCTAGGTTTTGGCGAAATATCTGTATCACTTTAAACTAACAAAAAAAAAATGCTAGTTTTAATAAAAAAAAGAAAAAGAAAAAAAATTGATATCGCATCTTAATGCTTAAAAAGGTATTTATTTTACCTATTCCTTCTTATATATATATATATATATATATATATATATATATATATATATATATATATATATATATATAATTAAAAATAACCGACAACTCTTGTCTGGATATTTTAGTATTGATCCCTTCAATTTTCTGGATTAAAATCTTAATCTCGGAAGAAAATTGGCTGATGAAACTGTTTGTCATTATTCCACTAACGATGGACCCAGACGGGTCAGAAAGTACTCTTGACCAACATGTACATTACGGCAGTTTCATCAGCCAATTTACTTCCGAGATTAAGATTTTAATCTGGAAAATTGAAGAGATCAATACTAAAATATCTAGACAAGAGTTGTCGGTTATTTTTAATAATACGTGTCTTAAGGAAAAAAATGCTGCCTCGATATATATATATATATATATATATATACATATATATATATATATATATATATATATATATATATATATATATATATATATATACTTGTGTGTGTTTATGGACTAGTCTAATACAATGAGAACGTCTTAATAATATGCCAACACTGGCGATATATAACATACTTTCTCTCGCTAATGAAATAATTCTAGCAATTTGAGCGTAGACTAAATGGCCACAGACTCATACTAATAACTTAATTATAGACGAAGTAAAAACATTTTGAAACAAAGCTAATACGAACACTGAAAGCAATTTTTGTAAATACCTAATTAGTTTTATGTGGCTGCATTACTTACTTTATAACTTACTTGATTCAGAAGTTTCACATTTGTAGAAGTAATTATTGATATATGGATAGCATGAAACTAAGATAATTAATTATATTTTGGAAATCATTGGTAATTAATTCAGCATACCTAAGAGTTGAATTTATTATCTCAAAGCTTCAATAATATACGGAACAATATATCTATTTAGTGTACACAATATATGATCAAATAAAATGAATATAGAACTAAGGCGAAACTTTTATATACAACTAAATATACATTATTTGATCATATATATATATATATATATATATATATATATATATATATATATATATATATATGTAATACTCCAGGTAAAACATCCACAGGGTAGTAATCCAAAGAATTTAAACTGGGTTTATAAAAAGTGCTCAATATCAAATATAGCTTTTATACATGATTATTTTTATTTAAACAGACATGTACATAATCTGCGACACTGGCATGTCGATGTTATCGAGCGTTCTTTCCAAATATGATCTAATGTTAAGATCAGATCCTAACTCACCTGATGAGATCTCAGTTTATAATAACTGTTGATCGATAACATCGACATGCCAGTGTCGCAGATTTTGTACATGTCTGTGTAAATAAAAATAATCATATATATATATATATATATATATATATATATATATATATATATATATATATATATATATATATAATATTTTTATGGTACTTTACCAATACATACTACTTGATCTGTTCTACTCACCATAAATAAAGCGTGCGCATATTTCTCAGGGTTGGAAACCCTCCGGTCGATACAGGAAGTTCAGACTGACGTACACCTTCTCTTGTTCTCTGTTATATTGTTCAATATACTTGTTGTCTCTAAAATCTAAATTCGTGTCTCCAGCGAGGCATCTTTACAGGGTCACAAAAACTGGCGACGAGGTACAGTAAGGATTTACTTTAGAACCTTAATAAGGACCAAACAACAACTGTCGACGCGGTTACAGTAATGGATATTTTAGAACCTTCAAAAAGGACAACCGTGGAGAAATAAACGGCGAATTCATCCGACAAAATTCTAGTTTAAAAAACTGGCTTCATCGGCGGAACAAAACGAATAATATAAACGTTAAATACCAATTTATTTTCTCTCAAAGAAGAAAAGTCGGTGAAATGTTATTGCTATTCCGCACCGTGTTTATTTTAAACAAGAATGGAATACATGTTATTTTCTTTTCTCTATCCAAAGAGAACAATCCGGCGACCGAAAGAAAAAAAATAAAACCTTATCTTTTTTCTGTTTACTAAAGTACGGACCGAACATCCTACCGTTACCTGAAAGGCATACTTAACAAAAACAAAAGAGATTTTGGGGATTAGAATTTTTTTTTATATATTCGTTCTCTTTTTACAACTAAAATTACATTTAGTAGGGTAATATAAAATACATACCTATTAAAAAGCTGTATTCTATATAGATAATCTTACATGTGGAAGAGTTTCATACAACATAACTGAAACAACATGAGCCAGAACACTTCTCACACCTGACCGTATTCTACAAAGCCATTATCCGCACATGCATCTTGTCTTAGCAGCATTAAATGTTACCATGAATTACAAAAATGAAGTCGAAGCAAGGCTACAAATACTTAAACACAATTAAACATTGAAGATTCCAACATCTTCTATTTGAACAACAACTAAAAATCCGACGAAAAACAACTAGAACAAGAAAAGAAGATGAAGAAAGAATTCTAAACAAAATAAAAAAAGTTGAAGGATTATTACAAAAAATGTCGAACAGAGGTCGAAGTAACGAACATGAAACTGCTTTTTACCCGAAATGCTGTTTGGAATGTCATTGACAAATTCACTTATTCATTGGACCAAGATGAACACTGTACTTTATATTTCAGATGGTATGTTATTAACCCCTTCTCTAGGACCTTATACACAAGGTCAGGTGTAGGTTTTGATTAAAGTGTATCTATGGAACGAACTGGATTCGAACTCGGCACAACCAGGTCCTCAGTCCGCTTAACTACGCGGACTGAGGACCTGGGTGTGCCGAGTTCGAATCCAGTTCGCTTAGCCACTGTGCCATCCCATTTATATTTCAGAGGATGTGCGGACCTATACAACCTCGATAGTGACAATTGGGCAGACACTTTAAGTGTACGGCTACTGCTCCGAAAATCAGGCACTACCGAACATATCAAATTCGTTACCTATATTTTACCCCGGAAAACTAGCAACTTGACTTTTTCTAAAGCGGGTAAACTTTTAAGAGAACTATTCAGCCCTAACACTCCTTTGTTCCACAAACCTTGTAAGTGTTTCAATTTAGTCAGAAAAAATGGCGAAGACTACGCAACGTTCGCATCAATCGTTAATAAGTACTGCGACGATTTCAAATTAACTGAACTTAGCGCCAGTAACTTTAAATGTTTAATTTTCGTAGAAAGATTCGTATCAAGAAAAAGACGCAGACATTAGACGTAAGGTTCTGAACAAGTAACAAAGTGAACACAATTTCACATTACCGAAATCAGCTGACGATTGCTAACAATTTATAAGTGTTTAACAAGATTCGAAAGATATTGAAGAGTCGAACATTGCACACCTATGAATATACGCTAAGAAAACATATTTCAAGTATTCTTAAAAAAAAAACTCAACACAAAGCGAGGAGTTATTTTAACGGTGGTGTGAGAAGTGTTCAAACACGGTAGAGATACCAATTTCCTTGACAATGTCATCTATATATTTATTTCAATTCGTGTTACCTGTGAATGTTAGGCCGAGGAGTTTTAACGTTGGACTCTCAGGTAGAGTGTTATTTACCATGGCAATCGCTGGTTAAAGAGGTGTCTAGCAGGTGTTGAAGGAGGAAAGGGGTCTGTCTTAACAGCATTACATGTTACCATCTATTTATGAGATTAACTCACTACTGGAAGTCAGGTTCTAAATATTCGGCAATTCCCTTCGCTATGTGCGCGCCCGTTTTACCCACATGACTACAGTAGAGCGCAGTGTCGTCAGGAAATATACGCATTTTAAAGACAATGTCATCAGGAAGGTCGTTTATGAAAATCAGGTACAATGATTATCCAAATATCGATTTATTTCATGTTGGTTGGATGTACTGCCATAAAGCCCAACCTTTATCTTTGTTTTAGATAGGAAGGATCTAATTATATATATATATATATATATATATATATATATATATATACCACGAGAATATTTTGAAAAACCTGGACAACGCATTTCTGTATGTGTGTTTTAAATAAATTATTGATTTATTCTAAAAACTTGAGCACCCCTGGTGATATACACCCTTGTCAAAAGTATAAGCATATTTTTTCTCTTTTTGTCATTGAATCCTTCTTGACTGAGACATTCATCGCAGTTGAAATTCGTCTTGATGTTATCGATGATTAATGTTGATATGCCGGTGTGTGTAGTACGCGATTACGTGAAAAGGGTACCATTCTACACTCTCTCTCTCCCCCTTTCTATCTATCGCCATATATATATATATATATATATATATATATATATATATATATATATATATATATGAATTGAAATATGAATCCCTTAAATATTAAGACAAATATATTAAATACATTGCCAAAAAGTAGGCTTTTTCTACCGTGCTAGAAAATTTCTCACACTTGACAGTATCCTATATCTCTACAAAGCCACCATCCACCTATGCATGTAGTATTGTTGTCACATCTCGGTTGGTTCATAATACCCTCGTATCTCCCTCTTATACAAGGCCAAAAGGAGTCGTTAATCTATAGTCACTAAATTCTATCAATTTACTGTGGAGGTCCCCAGATGCTGAAGAGCCTTCTACTCTCTTCCTGCTTCCTGTTTCTTCGACCGAACCATGATGCAGAAATTAAAAAAAAATAATGAAAACAAGCATCTCGCTGCACAGCTCCCTATTTAGGAGTTCTCCAAAAAACTCATACCCTAATTATCAGTAGCCCCTTACGCCTACAGTAGCAAGTTTCCTTGCTAAGGGTGAACTAAGTTAAAAATATTAACTAGGGCACTATTACTAGGAGATCAAAAGAAGCCGACGCTCGCCAATAATCAACTGGAAAACCTTATGATCGGCCAGTGCATGCAAATATTGAGACGACCTGTGTAGATTATGTTTGAATGAAAAGCTAAACATTTTCAATTTTAAAGATAATTAAACTTACGAAATTGTAAAAGTGTATAAGCAACTTATTGTAGACATAAAACTAACTTTTAAAAAAAATTATATTTTTACTTTTACATTGTAATTGAGACGTACACCCAGCAGTAAATGGGTTCCTGACTAAAACTCAGGGAAGGTTCAAGGCAGCTGAAGGAGAGGGATGGGCTCCGCCTTCCATATGCTGTGCCCTAGACACTGTGATTCTTAACAAATCACTGCCGCTACGGCCATGGGCAGTGTGCGATGTCGGCAACGACACTCGTGCGCGTCCAGGCTATGCGACCTTTACCTTTTTTTGAGACGTACGGCACTTTTGTGAATACGAGGCTATACCTACATGATCCTCCTAAGTAGGAAATTGTGCAACGAGATATTTATTCACATTACATTTGAATTTCTGCATGTTGCTACAGTCATTGAGATAGATAAGAGAGAAGGGAATTTCGAAGGCTAACAGTTCGAGGAAAAAAGCTATCGGCATCGGGGGTCTTCTACAATGCAGCGGTCGAATTTCGCTAATTGTCGGGTCAGACGGAGGTAATTACGTCAAGAGGACACGAGTGCAGCATGTTTGTGGAAGCACGTTCCATTAAATTACTTGTAAAACAAGTAGAAGAATGTAACATTGCAGCGATGGGACAGGGGCTGGAGCTTGGTGGATAGTGAGGGACCTATTAGGTTAGCCCAAGGATGATCTTAATAAATAGACTATTTAATTAAAAAGCCCTTTTTTGGAGTCTGTCTCATGGGGTTAGGCAAGTGATTGGGGCACAAGTCCAGATCTTACAACAATACTTTATGTAAAGGCAAATGCTGGCTTTGTAGAGATGTACACTACAGACATGTGTGATGAGTTTTCTAGCACGGTAGATATAGCAGACATTCTTTGAAGCACCTTGCCAATGTGTTCGATATGTGTGTTCCAATTCATGTTACCTTTAAATATTAAGGACGAGAGTTTGAATGATGCGAACATTCTATATATGTTAATTTATGGTTGAGAGAGTGTTTAATAGCTTTTAAAGAAAACGGATTTTGTTTTAGTAGCATTGAATATTAGCATCCATTTACATCCCAATTCCGCTACATACCATTTTCTAAGGATTCAGCCATTGTCTTGGATATGTGTGTGGTCGTTCTGTCCACATGTCCAGAATAAAGCGTGATGTCATCAGCAAATATACCGGTCTAAGACACAACCTCCATATAGGATGACTATAAAAACTAACTAAATAAAAAAAAACTGAAATAAAACAGAATAAATAACCAACTACATCTCTAAATTACCGAAAATTACCAAAACAAAGAAAACAGATGAATTGTTTCAGTGCCCACGTGTTTAAATACGACCATCTAATTATTTGATCTTTTTAAAAGAGAGGTGCGCCAAACCGGCTGGCTGTCAAACAAGAAACAAGCGTGTCAATTAAAAGAACAAACATACATTTGTTTGAGAAGAGTTCGACCATTGGCAAATGTGAATAGCAGCTAATAAGACAAAAATAGGATAAAGTGTCAGAAAATGGTGTCGAGGACAGAAACTCCGAATAGAGACGTTGGGAAGAAGAGAGGAAGTATTTTTGTTTCGCAGGTGAGCTGACGTCTTTCTCGAAGATCTGTCTCAATTTCCTCCACAGTTGGTTGGGTGGGGGGCAATAGGAAACTTGGCTAATTTGGATGTGACTGTGTTGTAAAGAATGAAATACCAAAACGCCTGATACCATTGAGCAAGTATGTTGTTGGGGGTTCGATTTATTTGTTTATTAACTAGAACTACAAAAAGACAAGAATCAATATATTTGCAATGACCACCATTTACATTAATACAAATAGACAACTACACACTTAGCAATCTACTAACGGCATGCCAACAATACGGCTGGCGTTTGCTGTAAACAAGAATAGTACTCCCATATATATATATATATATATATATATATATATATATATATATATATATATGTGTGTGTGTGTGTGTGTGTGTGTGTGTGTGTTAGTATGTGTGTTAGTTTCATCACTACCGGTTGTTCTCAACATACAAGTAATACAAGTACCAATAAGATGTATAAATTACCTGCCTATCATACATCTATAAAATAATCGAATTTCTTCATACGTTTGTACGATAATTATAACCTGTCCTACCCTATGAAAAATTATTGACTAACCCATACAAAATGAAAAAAATAATGTAATATATATATATATATATATATATATATCTTGAGTTGCTATGGTTGTGTTTTGTTTTGTTTCCATTTTAAAATCTAATAATTTTGGAATTACTTTCAGCATAAAATTTGATACGTATTACCATTAATTTAATTTTAGTAACATTATATTTGGTTGACGATTAAGAATAGGAGTCGTGATGAGTTGTTAAATAAACAGAAATTTCTAGTCAGACACAGAACACAGTAAATAAAATGTACCGTGCAACTTATCAGGTCCCGCTATTATATGTGTATTCATGCACTAATAGATCGTTTATATTCGTGCAGTACGGCCATTGTAGCGGTTACTGTAGGCGTGCAGTTTAGAGCAACGTTAAAAATGGGTCAGTTATTATCATCTGGCGAAGTCGATTATCTGAGCGCCATCGTTTCTTTCCCTACTAATTCAGCTGCAATGCTCGGCCATCGAAATTCGTCACACTAGATCTGGTGTAAAGTTTTTCATATTTTCGATCGCTTACGTCAAGGGCTCACGAGTGTCACATGAGCCGTATAAAGGATGACCGCACGAGCGTTGCCCTAGTAACGAAAATAGTCGTTGGCGATCATTAAATGCCGGGAACCTGTCAGGAACGCCTGATTACTTTCAATATATAAGTTGTAGGCACTTAGATATATTTTATTTACTAGTAGTTAACCGCTTATCAAAGCCTAAAGGTCGCTCGAAGTAAATGGTTTATAAGTTGGTCAGATGGGCGATAAGAAGAACACCTTGAGAGATGATAACGATGGTACAAACTGGGCAGAATTTGATTATGTAAGAGGGGAGCTCAACAGCATTGAAATAGACGATGTTATAGGTAACTGGAAAGCAGTCCCGCGGTATTGTGTTTTTCGAACAGGATTGTTCTTGGAAATAAATATTGCTAATAAAAGTTATGCTTTGTTTCAGGTACACAGAGGGAGAAAGAACAAATATTTACAGTGGTTGTAGTGAGACGAATTCTTGTTACGGATGTTTTCAAGAAGGGAGAACCGTAAATTGAGGCTTAGTAAGTCACCTACTATGTAAATAACGAGAGAATAGAGAAATACATCTCTTGTGTGAGAATGAGCTCGTAGAGAAAGGGACATCTCCACTCTATTTCGAAATCGATATTTACTGCGTCATTTCTCTCTCAGATCTCCTATTAGGAGAGAATAATGTGTTTTATTTTTCGAGTCATCAAAATCATAAAAATGATGCAGTTGTAAGAAATGTTCAGTATGTATTTTCAAACCTGTTTAATTTTGAAACACAATGTTTTATTAGGTTAAACAGTTAACAAACTTTTTACTAAAAGAGTCAAACTTCATATGAAGTGAAAAATGAAAACACATTTAAAGAAAACAATAAAACAATGCTGTAACAATATAAGTTTTTATCGGATAACTTTTTAAGACGTATCTCTGATCTTGGTGCCAGCTCGTTTATCTTTGTCAGTCTTCTTCTTCTTCTTCTTCTTCTTCTTCTTCTTCTCATCCTGATCTCAATATGAGTTTTCACACAGGTCAGTATCACTGATTTCTAACTGACAATCACCAGTGGCGTTCCTTGAAATCTGAATTACACCACGTCTTCCCAGATTGCCAACAATGCCTACCCTTTATCGATACCCAATGCAAATAACTTTGCATCATTGCAAGAGCAATTTACCATTATTTTCTCACTATACACGATCGTTGGTCTTCTAATAAATTCAAGTGGAACTAAGCACCCCCTTACGCTCACAGTACTCTTCGTGCCTTTCCAGTAGAGGTCTGGTCTGTGCTCTGTCTCCTCCAGCTTTGCATCTTCTGAGACCCTTTACGATTGTTTCGTCATCATGTGTTTAATTATATAACTGACTTATTTTAGGCGAGTGCGGGTTAGGAAGGATCCAACTTCCTTTAAACAAATGTGTTTTTCCTTCTATATGTTTTGTTCTGTTTCCATTTTAAATTGTCTGTGGTGATTCATGTTATTATTATTATTATTATTATTATTATTATTATTATTATTATTATTATTATTATTATTGCTCACTAACAGTTATTACATTAGTCATCATCAGTTATTGCTCAGTGAAAAAACCAGTGGTGTTCGTTGGAGTATGAGTGACAACAAGCCTCCCAAGATTTCCAATACTCTCCACCTTTCACAAGTGCCATCGTTGCATTTTTGAAGCACTAATAATAATCACCACTACAAGAGAGAAGAATATCATTAACTCAAGAAATGAGATAATTTCATACGGTCACCATAAAATAAAATTTAAATACGCCCAATTTATAATCCTAATTGACACTCCAAACCACAGAACTCATAATTGGACCCATTCTGATACTATAGGCCTCCCATGATATATAGTCCCAAACATATCTCATGCTCCCATGTAATCATAAAAAACGAGATTTGTATAATCTTCTATTCCAAATTATTTAACCTTTAACTTTACTCTAACTATACATACATACATGCGTAGATATAATCCGGTATCTAGTTATGTGTGTATCTGAGTGGGGGTATATATGTATATGTATATATATATATATATATATATATATATATATATATATATATATATATATATATATATATATATGTATATATATATATATATTATATATAGATATATGTATATATGTATATATGTATATATATATCTATATATATATATGTGTGTGTGTGTACGTATGTGTATATGGATGTATATATATATATATATATATATATATATATATATATATATATATATATATATATATATATTGTGTATGTGTGTATCTCTGTATATAGGCGAATATGTTTATATGCGTGTTTGATGTATATATCAATGTTCACCTACCAATCACTCCAAAACATTTAACTATCTTTTCCATTTTTGATACATTAATACACGATTTATACGACCAGAATCTTACTTTATTACTCCGCAGAAAACACCTACCTAAACTATACACAATAATTTACAGACCCCAAATACTACTTTAATAAATATATTTAAAAAGTAAATACTTAAAAACAATTAAATTAATCTTTTCTCAGAATAAATCTTTTTTACAATATTTTTTCAAGATAATTTTTAAAATAATAATTTCAGCCCTTTACCTCTACAACGCTGACCGCAAGACAACCACTCATTTTTATCAAACTCCCTACATATCTATCTAATCTACTCCACGCCGTCAGAAAAGCACTAAAACTTAGAATTGCGGAGCTTAGCAAATAAAATAGAAAATAATTAGCTTTTATTATTCGTCAATACACATACCTACATGCATACATATATATATATATATATATATATATATATATATATATATATATATATATATATATATATATATATGAATTTGTTTCCATAGATATAAAACGCATCTTTGGGTTATTGTTGTAATATTTTATTTTGTGAGCAATAACTTTTCGAAAATGAATTATACATACGAATTCAGCTTTATCGTTAGAATAGTGGTAAAGTGCTTCGTTTGTTCTTGATGTACATGTCCGAAACGTGTACATCTCTTGTATTTCTATTTATTAAGGTTTATTTATCACACTCCTATGGATTAGGTAACGGTTTACACACGGAATATCAAATACCAGAAAGACACATGATATTGATATATATATATATATATATATATATATATATATATATATATATATATATATATATATATATATATATATATATATATGTAAAGTGCCGACCGTCAGCTCGACGGTTGGGTTTCATTCCCGGCTTGAGGAACTAACTTGTCTAGCAGAACTGATGAGCTGTGAAACAGCGAAACAGTCTGTATGTGGATGACTATATAAAGCTCCCTCCCGGGGTAGAGCTTATTTTGTAAGGATATCGCCAACTGCCATTAGCTTTAAGGCATAGCTCATTAGCTGAACCTAATTCGAGCCACCGGAAATTGCAATGTTTACATTGAGATATTTCTTACATTCAGTCAGTGTCGTATGATAGCGCAGGAGTTATAAGCGCCTACCGTCAGCTCGACGGTTGAGTTTCAGTGAGGCACTAACTGGTCTAGCCGCACTGATGAGCTGTGAAACAGCGAAACAGTCTGTATGTGGATGACTATATATATATATATATATATATGTGAAAGTTGAAGAATACCATTAAATGTGTCTAATTATTCTGATGAATTGCTCACGACGTGAAAACTGTGAAGATGACCGATTAAACACACGGACATTGTTCAATCATATATATATATATATATATATATATATATATATATATATATATATATATATATATATATATATATATATATATATAATAAGCTAATCATCAACGGATTTCGTTGGCTTCAATGAGCGAGAATTTCTTCCTTACGTGTAATTGAAAGTATTTGCCTTTGGGTCGATGGTAATAACATTCTTAAGCGAATGTAATGTTATATTCGATAATCTTCAGTTGTGAAATGAAATGAAGTTCGTCTTAATAGAGGCTATCTTTTTGAAGATCATTCGCCTACGCAAATGGGTAGACTTACTGAGGATGATACGCTTCAAGACACTGTTCTAGCAATACATGCGGATTGATTGAACGTGTGGCTTGGAGGTTCACAGACAAATTGATAGAAGGCTTAAGCTCGCGCTGACTTCGTAACGTGTTATATACGAAATTTAGTCAGCGTATGAAAGGTTTTACTTAACACAAATCATGGCTTGAATACGAAGTGTATGGCGTTCCGGGTAGAACCGAAATGTATCTTTTTCCGAAACTTAGATAAGTTCGCCAAAGTAAAATGTGTTACATAATTAAACAACACTTACTGATAAATCTAAAATTATTGTTACGTATTACCTGACTGTTTACCGTTGTTAGCGTCTTAGTTATATAGAAAAGCCTATAAGGAGATAACAATCAAAGGTTTGTGTAAAACTTAAGTCTAACTCAAAACAGAGCGAAACATAATGGCGATATATAAGCGTTATCACGTGATGTGAATATACTAGAATAAAAATGCACCGATTTATACGATCAAAATATAGTGGGTTGTTGTTTTTTGTCTTTTACATCGAATCAATCGAAAGAAAAAATACATATTGTAAACTATTATTTCTATAAAAGTGATTGAACTTAATTTGTTATCGCAAGCATTGCCGTTTCATAGCTTACAAGAAGCTATCAATGCATATATGATCACAATAGAAAACTGTGGATTTGAATTCGGTTGGTGTATATTTCATATTCGTCGGCCGTATCTCTACAGACAAAATAATGCATTGTTTCGTTGAGATAAAGATCGAGCATTTAAGCGGTTTGCTTTCAAGGGTAAGAAAATTAATATAACTGAATAAAGGGTATTATATTCTTTCAAGAAACACTTTATGTAATCTGAAACTTTATAATGCGCGACACTGAGTTTCTGATGAAGTAAGAGACGCGAGATACCAACCGCTCGACTCCTGAGCAAATACGGTTCATATCTGGGGGAAAATAGTAAATAAAATGCCTGAATTAACAGGAAATGAGTGATGTATTTCTCCTTCTTCTCTAACAAGTACTTCATGATCTAGCTGGGCAGGGATATATGGATTCAAATATTGCTCTTGGAAATTAGTGGAATGTATTAGTAGATTTGGTAAAACTAAGTTACCATTGCATCACTAGAAGTAAGGCTCTATTTGACTTGACTTGGTCCCTTAACAACGTCCTGGGTCGTAGGGGCGCTGCACCAATGAACTCCACACCAGCTGTCTCCACTTCTGACGGTCATGGGAAATGGACTGGGTTGTAGCGAAGTTGTAGCCCGTCCACTCTTTGATTTTGTCCGTCCATCTTTTGTGTTGTCTCCCTCTCCTTCTCTTGCCTTGCACTGCTCACTGCAGGATGGTTTTGGAGAGACCACCGCCCCTTGTCACGTGACCATACCACCCAAGCTTTCTTTTTCTTACAGTTGTCAGTAAATCTTCGTAGTTGTTCAGATTTGCGTTGATGAGCGCGCGAACTTCTTCGTTTGTCACACGGTCTGAGAAAGAGATGCCAAGCACTCTTCTGTAGCATCTCATTTCTACCGTTTGGATCTTTCTCTATTTACAAATGATAAATCCTAAAGTGTAAAAGAAGTATAACAATAACTGAGATATATTGGCGGTGACTCCAAATAAATGTATAGTAAAATAAAAAATACAGCCAAGATATACTGTTCAATGTTTGGTGTGCAACAACACAGTAGTTACTGAGCAGAATATCATAGTTTCTACTCATTCTGGAAAATGTAATATAAATACTGTGTTCGGATTAAATCTATCTCATAGTGTACGCAGATGTTATTAGAAATTAAAGTACACCAAAATAAGTAGCAACATGGTAATGTAAAATGTAAACATATTATGATTAATGTGAAACCCCAAATCATCAGAATACTCACCTGTGAAAACTAGTACTGCTGATAGTGATGATGATGATGATGATGAGGAGGAGGAGGAGGAAAAGGATCAAAACTCGTAAATATTGAAAGGCATCCCGAAGTATACACGAGCTTCTCTATCGCATAATATACAGCCATTAGATGTATGCACCTTCTCAAATATATATATTACGTAGGGAACGCGATGCAAATACAAAAGCAATTTGTTTACTGTTATAATTTATCGTTGGAAAGAATTTGAAATCTTGCTATAATTTTGGTACTTATATAATTCTTATAACCAAAACTTGGAATGTAATGTAAATACTAGAGTATTGAAAATGATGTATTAATATATGTCTGTGTATTAGATTAATATAAGCGCAAACTCATACAGAGTTACGCACACACACATCCACTATTCGTATCTTTCCACATTAGTAGTCTCAGTCCCAATGTCCACATTTGTTAATACTTCCTAGCGTGCCGGTCAGTCAGTAACTTTGTATTCATTTATCTGTCTATACCACCTCTATCTTTCTCTTGCTCTCCCTCTCTCACTATATCATATATATATATAGTCATCCACATACAGCCTGTGTGTGTGTGTGTATGTACGTAAATATGCCAATGTGCGGGTGCGTGTATGCATGTATATACATGTATATAATTAAATATTTCCACATCTCTCCACATATATGTGCGTGCATATGTATTAACACATGTATATATATATATATATATATATATATATATATATATATATATATATATATATATATATATATGTATGTGTGTGGGGGGTGCATGGGTGTGTATGCATGCACAGATTTCTATAGTATTTTCATTTTTTTATGTTTACAAACACTGCGGGTACTGAAATTCCCACACCCTGAACTTTTCATGACTCCAGCCTATTTCTCTGCCCATACTTCTCTCCACCCCCTCTCCCTCTATTACTCTGTGTGAACATAGGTCTATGTCATTATGTGCGTGTGTGAATATGTATGTAGGCATACCTAGGTGGATATGCCTGTGGATCTGTGTGCATGAATATGTATGTATACATACATATTTATTTATTTATATTCATTTATATCAACGTAGACTTGAACCTAGTGTAAGGCCACCTTGATCCTGCGGCCTACCGATTTGTATAGTCAGATGTTCGCTCATCATCTCACTTGCCTTTTTTCCCCCTTTTCCCTCTTCTACTCACCTCCCACCGTACACACACATACCCTCATTACACTGACGAATGCCGAAGAATCGCAGAAGAAGATGTTGTTCTCTTTAGAAATACTTTGTTATAAGGCATATATTGTATTACTACACGTCAATAAATAAGAAATGAATAAAGATATATTAAATAATGTATGTTTTCACAATTATTCTTATACATACATCCACAGCATCACACACACACACCCACCCCCACACACACACACACACACACACACACACATATATATATATATATATATATATATATATATAATAGCACGGCGCAGGAATTACTCTTAGGTAACAGTACATTCTATTGTTTACAGCACGAGAAAATAACCTCCCTCGGTTCGTACCCGTTTTGATTGTAATAGGGGAGTGGACAAGTTTCAGGGAGATAGCTACCAGAGTAATCGAGCTTTTTCGAAAATGCAGACAGTTTCGGCATCAGGATACGGCGTTTTCTGGTCGTGTCTTACTTTATCGCGTGGCAAACCAATATGTGTTTAGTGCAAAACCGCAACATCATGTATTAATAGTGACACTTAAGCTTCTGTACTATTTCTTTTTGTGTGTTCGGGCGGTACACCTTTCCGGATTCTGCATACACTCGCTTAACTTTTCTGCTCTCAGTGTCAAGGGTAAACTCTGTAATCCTCAGGCACGATCTTCGTAATCGCTATGCAGATGTTCAACTCGATGAATATACCAGTCGATTTCACACTGCCAACACTGAGAGTTAAGTATACACACTGAGTCAACAGTTTACTGCCATTATCACAAGTTCAATAAAAAAAATGAAAACGCATGCACGCGCGTCAATGATTACTCTTGTTAGAAAACTTATTATTGTTTCAATTAAAATTAACATTAATACTCGTGAGTCCAGTATTACCCGAGAAAAAGAAACCAACGAATGAACGTGTTCGAAGATTTATTTTGAAAAACAATTTCGGTACTTCTGAAGTTTTAGATAAGATTTTAAAGTTAAATCCAATTTTTCCGGTATATTGTGTTTATTAAATAGTTAGTTGGACGTAGGGCACAGTAAACAAAGCCCCCTCGCACCATGTTAAGAATAGGTTTCTAAATAATAACGTTATTATTACAGTAGGGCCCCTTATTGCAGAAGTACCACTATTTTACACATGTTTAGTGTTACGTATAAAATAAAAACAAAACACGAACGGGACTCAAGTTGTTATCTGAGAATAAAGAATCGTAACACGAAAAATGCTTTAACGAACAGCAGATTAAATAATAAAAATACAAATAAAATTAAGTATTAAAATGTTTTAACATGTTTAAAATAATTTATTTATTGCGATATTCTTTGTTAAATTTTAATTTTGTTTATAAAAACAAAAGCAATCTATACAAATTGTTTTTTTAATTTTTCATGTTATACTATATTTCAGTTTTTTTTTTTTTAGACCAGGTTGGTAATTGCCCATCAGTGACCCGGTATTGTATTGTGTGAAAAATGTAATTCTTATTGAAATTTATATGAATGTACAAACTGTTTGCATATAATTTCTGTAACACACAAAAAACATTTACATATATATATATATATATATATATATATATATATATATATATATATATATATATATATACATATATATATATAAATATATATATATATATATATATACATATATATATATATATATATATATATATATATATGTGTGTGTGTGTGAAAATAGAAGACAAACAGAAAACAGGTTACAATGCATTTTAACCTATTTTCCGTTTGTCTTTTTTTCCACACATTGTGTCTACCACGGCATTTCATTTTCAGGATTTATCGTGTACCTTACCCCATATATATATATATATATATATATATATATATATATATATATATATATATATATATATATATATATATCGCACTGATGAGCTGTGATACAGCGAAACAGTCTGTATGTGGATTACTATATAAAGCTCCCTCCATGCGTAGAGCTTATTTGTAAGGATATCGCCGACTGCCATCAGATTTTAAACTAATTCGAGCTACCGGCACTTGCCAGGTTTACATTGAGATATTTCTTACTTTCAGTCAGTATCTTATGATAGCGCAGTGGTTAGCAGCGCCGACTGTCAGGTCGACGGTTGGGTTTCAATTCAGACTTTATATATATATATAAATATATATATATATAAATATAATTCAATAAAAATTGGTTGAAAAATCAATACTAATTGTTTATTAGCTTTCATGAAAGCTCTACTTTCTATTGAGCACTTTTTAGAAATATCGGGGTCTTGTTCATTATGTTAATATATCTTAACTTAGATAATATATATATAAATATCGGAAATAGATAAGTATGATATATATATATATATATATATATATATATATATATATATATATATATATATATATATATATATATATATATCAGACTTGCACGTGTGAGTTTGCTCTTTTCTTAGTTTTTTGTTTGGTTTCACCACAAAAATGAACCACTTTATAGTGTATGTTTTTACTCCTTGTGAATGTTTCTAATGATTTTATAATATTGCAGATACGATATTGACATAGAAATGTTGTTTGCCTCAAGACAAATGAAACGGACCGTAACATATATCTCACAGAAATGTTATTTTTTTTTTGAAATATGAAAAAATAGAAAACACAAAAAAAAACATGGTTATTGGAATATAATATGAACATATATATATATATATATATATATATATATATATATATATATATATATATATATATATATATATTTGTGTTATTATGAAATAATTCCAGGAGGAAATCCGGGTATAAGAGCTCAATGTGATTAACAGGGCAAAAATAATATTAAGTTTAGTAACACGAAATTACATAATCATCGATGCAATAATTTATTTCAACCTTGTGGTATTGTCAAGCATTCGTTCAGACGATTACATTTTTGAAACTTAAAAAAAGTTTAGATTCACATTCGACAATTCAAATATAATTGGAGAGAGAGGGGGAGTAACAACCTATGTAATACATATTTAGAGAGAGGGGGACATTTGAAGCATATTTAATCTATAAGTATGTAGTGAGAAGGGAATTTCAAATTTATTACAGACAGGGAAGAGGAGGCCATATGTATAAGTAGAAATTGTAAAAGTGGAGGAGGAGGGGGTTCATGTTTCTCAAAAATATGGTCGTGTCAAAAATTACCAGTATTAACCATTGGTTTGCTCTTCGGATAATGACACTTACTGTCTAGCGACTAATGTGGGTGGGGGGACCTAACAAAAGGGATTTGAAAATAGACACAGACCAAAGTCGGAGACGACCTCACACACGTACACATACACAGGCATGTATAAACATGTACAGATCATATGTTCATACATACATATATACATATATACATACATATATATATACATATATACATACAACCATATACAAACATACCTATATGTATATATATATGTATATATATATGTATATATATATATTTATATATATAATGGGTGTATGTGTGCGTATTTATGTGTGTGTGTGTATGTATCGCTCACCTATTCACAAGACTCAAGATTAGACCACACGCATACGGGCGCACACATGCATGCAGACGCGACTTCATTGTTGGAGACGACAAAAAGCAATTAAAAGTATTAAATTTCAAAAGAAATTCTGCGCACCCTAGGAGGCTGGGATGACCAATGGGTCATGGATGGGTAACACGCAGTTGACCAAGAGAAGCAGGATAAATGGCAAATAAAAAATAAAAAATAAAAAATAAAAGATACCCACACACCCGCAAACCCACGCATGCGCAAAAACAATAACAAATTCCTCAAATGAAACAACATTTGCTCAAATCGAAAGACATTTCTTCAAATGGATTTTCATATCTGATGAAAGCGGACCACCGCTTGAAACGCGTTATATAAAATTATAAAATGGTAAAACAACAAAATAATAAATAAATGTTGAAAAAAATATTCTACAAATGTTGGTAGCCTTACTCCTTTACATATATACTTTTCTCTCGTTGGAACTGCACTAATACTGCACTACCCTCTTTTCTATATATATGTATATATATATATATATATTTATATATATATGGATAATTAATATGCACTTATACAATGCCTACTTATGTTTCGGTACAACAATGTTATCAGTGATTAAAAAACTTGTTTTCACATATAATACTGATAGGAGTAATGATGATAAAGATGAAGGGGAAGTTTCAGTGAAGTAAAAAGTTAAATAAAAATGAATACTATTGATTTCTTATTAATGTCATAATTAATGGAAGTGATTCCGTAGGAATGCTAATTCAGCCAATACCTACACAAAAACGTATTATTGGATGTATATGTGAATAAGTTGGTCAAATATTAATCACTGAAGACGAAGTCTAATCTTGAAGTATCTGAGACATTTTCCATATGTGCTACCACAAATGCTATTTAGCAAGTAAGAGAACAAAGAAGACAGTTTGCGGTTGTACGTGCGCCTTTTTAGGAGGGGGAAACGAGAAAATATTGCCGCTGGGAATAATCGATATTACAGAAGTAAACAGCGTGCGTATGGAGGTATTAATCAATAGCAACGCTGTTAGAAGTGTTACTTCCGCCGCGTTTCTCATTTATGCTATTTCGGGATAGGGTCCACCACATACCCAGGTCATCGAAGATTCGACTGTGCATTTTAGAGGAATTGCCAAAGTACGAGCGTAAAGAAATGCAATTATTAACAGCGAGAAAGAGAGACGCTATAAACGAAGAGATGGTATGAGATAAAATGGTATATAGATTAATATATCATGGTGAGTAAGATTCGCATGAAAGATGTGGTTTGGTTTCTATGGTTCCCGACAGATCATTATTTTGTGCGTTATTTGATGCCGATGCACAATGACTCTTGTAAACGATACATTGGACACATAATGCTATTATAGCTATGAACGAAGAAGATTGCAGCTACCTGTCTTATCTAA